>JAKVQU010000001.1:0-314872 GCA_030462985.1 Schwanniomyces sp. yHRVM31
CAAAGCTCTTTGAAAGAACTGAATACTAAATTATGAAACAGGCTGAAGCTCTCACACCATATAAAAGATTGTAGCACATATTGCTATAATCTGGGGGAGTGTTGGTATTCCAGCTTAGGATATGATATCCGGGGATAACACATGACCTATAAAACGACATTAGGTTGTGAAATATATTTTATTTCATCCGACCAATGTCACGTGACACTAATACACATAATTATATTGATGCAAAATAATGAAGCTCTTACGAAATAAAGGAGAATATTTCCTGAAGTCATCGTGGCTAGATAACGCCTTAGGCAATATGAAGATGGACCGACCAATGGAATAGCTAACCTATGACTCAGCTCATCGCCTAGCCGCCTTAGTGGAAAAAGAAATGAAAAATTTTATCTAGCTTCGAAGTATAAATAGAGCTACATTTCATAGATAATTAGTATAGTTAGTTGAGCGAATCACAATACAATTGTGCCCGAAATTAATATAAATTACTATATTAAAATAGGATCTCTAATATAAATAAAGTTTAAACTTATCAAGTCAATTTATAATATCACCAAAAATTCAATGCAACGGTTGGCCTGGTTAGCTCAATCGGTAGAGCGTTTGACTCTTATTTAAGAGAAGCTATCAAAAGGCTGCGGGTTCGACCCCCGCATCGGGCTAATGTTTTTTCCTATCATTCATTGTTTATCTCAAATCTAATTTGATTTACTTTTTTTTAATCAATATACAAAATGTCCACGTCCAATATTCCCCCAGCTGAATACATTGCTCTAATAAATGATGCTACATATACCCTTCGTTCTAGTTTAAAAACACAGCCATTAATTGCTAATCCTAGAGTAATGATCATCTGTGGATCTGGTTTGGGAGGAATTCTGGATGTTATTTTATCAAAACCAAGGATTGAAATACCTTATTCTAAAATTCCTGGATTTAGGACTTCTACAGTCCCTGGTCACTCCGGGAAGTTATTATTTGGATTAATAGGAACAAATAATACTCCTGTCATGTGCATGGTTGGTCGTTTACATTATTATGAGGGTTACACCTTTCAAGAAACTACATTTCCAATTCGTGTAGCTAAGAAATTGGATATTGAGACAGTTATAGTTACAAACGCAGCTGGTGGGTGCCATGCGGAGTATGAACCCGGTGATTTAATGTTGATTAATGATCACATAAACTTTCCAGGACTTGCTGGTAACCATCCATTATTAGGTCCAAACTTAGAGGAATTTGGTACGAGATTTCAACCATTATCCGATGCATATGATCATGATTTAAGAAGGTTATTTATGACAAAAGCAAAATCAGAATTGAAGTTATCTAGAAAGATTTACGAAGGTACATATATGTTTGTAACTGGGCCAACTTTTGAGACCAGAGCCGAAGTTAGAATGATTAGACTTTTAGGTGGTGATGCGGTTGGGATGTCAACCGTTCCAGAGGTAATCGTAGCTCGTCATAGTGGATTAAGAGTATTGGCATTATCATTGATCACAAACGCAGGATGCGGTGACAAGCCAGCTGTTGCTCTAGATGGGAACCCTAAGCGCTTAGATGAAGGTATTGCTTCACATAAGGAGGTGTTAGAAACAGCAGATGAAGCATCTAAAGATGTGCAAAAGATTATTGAAGCTGTGGTTAATGAATTATGATGTTATATTTAATGAACTATATAGTCAAGAAAAATAATTTATGATACATTAGTTTTAATCTCTAAATTGTCGTTCTTTTAATTTTGACTTGTTTATTGATCAACCTCGCCCGCTGATTCCCACTTACCTTGTAAGCTCTCCTTCCATAAACTGACCTTGTTATCACCCCCAGAAACTGCTAATATGTTACCGGAGAAAGACCAAGAACATCTCCAACATACATCTGGGAATTTATCTTCTGTCAATGGTTGTTTTTGCCATTTTCCATTATTATCTTGAGACCAAATCAACACAGTGCAATCTTGCGAGGCTGTAGCAATGTAAGAACGTGTTAAAATTGATGGAGACCAGTCAACATCACGGACCCAATCAGTGTGGCCCTCCAACTTGGCTTCTTCAACATAACTATTTTTGGATGGATCAAAAGACCAAATTTTCGCTAAATTATCAGAACCACTAGTCACAAATCTACGTAACTGCTTTAATGATGCTGGGTCTTTCGAATTTGCGTTTGAAACAGGTGCCCATGATGCTGAATTTACACCTATAGCATGTGCATCAAAAATAATATGAGAGGTTGTTCCATCCTCGTTGAAGTCTACTACTGAAACTTTACCATCTGATGAAGAACATAATAAAATAGCACCTAACTCATGAGGAGCCCAGCTGACAGAGTTTACACTGGCTTGATGAACGTTATGCTCCGCAATTATAGACCATTGTTGGGTTTCTGGTTGTTCTTTCCAAATCATTGCTTTCCCATCATACGAACAAGATGCCAAAATAGATCCGAATTTAGGGTGGGCCCATGCAACCTGCCAGACTGGACCTTCGTGGCCGCTCAATGTTTCCACCAACTTATAATTGTCTGTACCGTCCACTTCAAAAATCTTAATTGTCTTATCGGAAGAACAAGTTGCCAATCTTTTACCATAATAATCCAATACAGCATCATGAATCAAATCATCATGTGCATTACCAATTGTAACCATTGTGGATATATTATATATATATTAATATTACTAGGTCAAGCCTTTAGATCTAAGTAACTCACTCAATTTGATAAACGAGACGTGTTGAAATTTGTTATGATCGGAAACTGGTAATTACCCGACTTTCTCATAGATTCTTAAATGATCTATAATGATATACTATGGAAGAATAACGCAACCACCAAAGCTTATGTGAATACAATGGTGCTGAGTAATGATACTAAGACTATATACAAACTCGTGGACAGCATTGATAGAGAGTTGGAAACCACGGAGCATCGTACGACTGAATTACGGAGACGTGTAAAGGCGCTAGCTGATGTTAATGAAGCGGGAAAACTTTTAGAACTGACAGGGAA
Organism: Schwanniomyces sp. yHRVM31; assembly: GCA_030462985.1. NCBI lineage: Eukaryota > Fungi > Ascomycota > Pichiomycetes > Serinales > Debaryomycetaceae > Schwanniomyces > Schwanniomyces sp. yHRVM31. The sequence continues at coordinate 3,019 of JAKVQU010000001.1, forward strand.
AACAGTTAATCGTAAGAGAAAAGAGAAAGACGAATATTCAGCCCGTATAGAAGAACTAGAAAATCAGCAGCTAGAGTTAATAATGAAAATACAGAAAGAAGAAGAAATTACGGAAAAGTGCAAAGAAATTATAACTAGTAATATAGTACTTTATCTGCGATTGAAGGAATCATTAGAGCATAAAAGTAAGTCCAGGGAGGTTATTAACGAAAACATAAAAAAGCAATTTACCAGCAACTATATCAAGAACTCCAATACCGTAATTGACCAACTAGATCTCAATATATTTAATCTATTCCAAAATATACACATGTTAGAGAAACAATTGAATATGATAATTTCCTCTTCTGAGAAAGACAATGAAGTAATAAATTCTGCAGAGTATCAGGAAGATTTAAATAAACTAGTTGCGATGCTAAATATGTTTTTCAATGAATATTCATTGAAAAAAGAAGGACTAAAATGAAAATAGCAAACTACTTTTCTTGTAACCCTGATAGCATATCTTTTGTAGGATCCCTATCAATCCATTTGTACGCTTTATTCATGATATTTTTGTTAGGATCAACCTTTCTCCATGTCTGCATTATTCTATCGAGATTCATATTCCGTTTGTCGAATTTGAAATACAGGAAAACCAATATAATTATGTCATAAATGAAAACAACAATCAGCTTGAAGATTTGAGTGATACCATCTGTTTGTGTATTAGCTTTTTCTAGATTTAATTTCTTTGAATCTTTTCCAGTCAACTTAAAGATAATCTCCTCACGCTCCTCGGTGTCGCTGAAAACCTTATTGAACTTCTTCAGACGTACTAAATGTTCGATGATTGAAGCTAACTTTTTTTCACATTGATCGTGGAGTTTCAGCTCCAAGATTTTTGAATTTTCGTCTAATTCGTTTAATCTTTTATTTACAATTCTTTTTTCATAATTTAATCTATCAGTTGTTGCTGTTAGTTCATTAATGTTATACTCTAATTTATCGGACAAATCTTCATCTATAATTTTATATTTGTTTGCCATTGTTTGATTATAGATATTCGTGAATTTCATTAGTTCAAAATTCAATTGATTATACGCAGAAGCTAGATGTTGGTTAGTTTGAGATGTGTTTGCAGGAACCTCATCATTATAAACTTTTTTAAGGTAATTGAATTGGATTAATTTTTCCACGGTTTTCAAATGAGTCGAAGAAATTGATTCAGCCGTATATAATTTTTGATCCGAGCGAAGAATAAAGTCCTCTAAATACGAAAAACTTAAGCTTCGATGTTTCCTAGAGATTTGGTTTATTTCATCAAAACCCAAGAGTTTTTCATTTCGTTTATACTCCATAAGATTTAAATTATCTTCCTTTTTAGTAGTAGGAAACGAGTTTCGTCTGTTCAAGCCACCATTAATTTTCATTAGTTCATTACTTATATCATCACAAACAGGTGGAGCATTACTACGATACATGTTATCGAAGCTTTTTTTACGCCCTTCACCAATAAATGGATCCCCTAGGTAGGAACAATTATCATCTTTACCTGATTCCTTGCCTAGTCTGGAAACATCCCTTTTACTCAGATTTGGTGTTAAAGACAATAATCCCGTACTTTGTAATCCTGCCTTCATTTTATTAAGACCCTTAGAATAAAGCGAAAATTCCCCTAAATTTGGCATGTTCTGATTTTTTGAAATTCTATCTCTAAAACTAACAAATTCATACTGTTTGTTGTTTTGTATTCTATGACGATTCCTTTGACCCTTACCATTAAGTATCTTCGGATCAGTGGAAATGGGCCCCATCCCATACCATAATCTAACTAGAGTCTTACCAACAAAATAATGTTTAACCAAAGTTTCCAAGTCTAAAATTTCAACGTCCAAAGGACTAACATTATCTGTTAGCTTTGCTAATCTGTTCCTAATTCTCAGAGTAGATATTGAACTAGTTGGGTCGTCTTCATTAGTCATATTAATACGGTCTTGCACAGTACTCTTTACTACATTCGTAAATTTTTTCAATTCCTTACTATAATAATTCTTATTCCTTTTGGTTGTTGGGGTATGGACCACGTTTGACAGACTTGGATATAAATTATTCAACGACAAACTCAGCATTCTAGAATTTGAGAAATTTGTATCGTAACTTTCTTCATATGGCTCGTTGTGATGATACGCTTTATTAGGGTCATGAAGGATTTTAGCATTTGTGACAGAAAATAGTTTATTTAGAGTTTCAAGATCTAATTTTCTTCTTTTCTCCAATTTATATTGTTTCTGAAATTGACCTATGGATATCATGAAATTTTCGAAGTCAAACGGATCTTTTGGAACATCGCATCCACCCACTAGTTGAAGACGTATTTTTACACTTAGTATAAGACCTATTATTGCAGCAACTGTACTGGAAGGTAAAATACCATTCTTGGTACTAGCTTTGAAATTGAAATGTGGTAAACCAATAAAATTCCACCAATTCATTATAGCTTCTTCTGTTTTACTACAAAGTAATCCGTCACAATACTTGGCATCTAATAAATCAAAATAAAATAATCCCATTTGTATTATATTTATCAATTCTTGAATCGCAAATCGAATTGGTATGTGAGGAGAGTAGATATTGTACATTTGGCGGAGTTTATCTTCACTTGCATCGGAAATTTTATCACTTATCAATGATAACGATCTACCGCTACATTGTAGCTTCTTCAAGTTGTAATTAAGCAAGAAGTTTTCTTCAACTATTCTAGAGTCCCCATTAGGCAAAGGAATTAAATTCAAATCCGATGGAAGAGTAGTTATATTCGTAACAAATAAAACTTGGTTATCTATTTGATTATGAATAGTGGAAGAATCAGTATGCTGATTCCCAATATCCATCTTTTTCAACGATGCTTGGTTCAATATTTGCTCATTCAAATACTCCTGAAACCGAATAGGGTACATCTTAGTCTGTTTTTTCAAAATAGTAAATTTTACAACTGAAACCTTCTGATCTTGGTTCCCTGTAAACATTGATATCACCGTCCCTATTTTGCGATTACTTAACCATTGTTCTACCAAGTATATATCGAAACCTGATGACGTGGATTCCTCCACGATGTGGAACTCATTCCTGGCTGAAAACTCCTTTTCAAAATATGATACTGCCTTAAAGTCAGGAATAATATAAGTGATCAATTCATGATTTTCACCGATTGAATGTGACCGCTCATATGAACTACTTATTGATGCCATTTATACATTGAAGATGATAAAGACTCAGAATTTCTAATCACAAATATTTTTGTGCGCTAATTTTGATCACTTGTCCAATTTATGATATTGTATTATATATTGAAATCATTAATGTATGGATCCAGGAAGGACACTCCTAACAACCTGAGGTGATATTTACGTCTATAAGAAATATCGATTTGCAGAAATATCGATTGCCAAATCAAATTCTAGTGCCTATTATGACTACTGATACTATATTGGAAATCTAATTACTGCATATGCACCACACAACGGATTTAATGATAATATCGGAAATTAAAAAAAATGCCCGAAATGGCAAATGCTAATACTCCCAAATCCATTAGTTCGGGTCACCTAATTATCCTGCTCGCATTCTAACGATTAAGACTTTTATTACTATTTAATTCGTTCTGAGTGTTGGAGTGTTAGATGGGTTTTACTAGTGATTTGAGAAAAGGCAATTCCGGGGTGAGTCAATATGTTTTCCGAGAATATCTACTTCGTTAGATCGCAAAGTTTACTAACTAGACATAGATCAAGCAAATAATATGAATGCCGTGTTCATTAAGATAATATATTTTCCAGCTCTATATACATGTAAAATTCTGCTAACCAAAATCTGCTGATGTACCTTTCAGTATTGGGATACCAAGAATTCTTCTAAAAGTCAAAATTGCGATCGGGAGTCAAACTTAGGTGTAGAGACCCGTAGTTAGAATATTCAGGCATAAATAATTAAATACCATGATATACACGCCAAGACCATTTGCTGAATATGACATTTGGGACCTTAAGTATATTTTCTCAAGCCCTTTTATTTTATTATTTGTATATTGACAGCCAAAAACCCTTTATCAACTATCTAATCAAAAGTTAGTTATCTTCGATTGAATTATATCAAGGAAGCAAACAAGTTGCTTCGGTAATATACAGTTTTGTGAGTTTAGTGTTGTTAATACCTCATGAATTTATGCACTAATACATTATAAAAATGCAGACGGATTTTAAAACTCTCGTAAGTTATCTCCGCGAAAATTAAAAAGCCTGAGCCTAAATATCTTAAATAATAGCTTTAAATGACAATGAAGTCAATTAATAGAAGAAAGCAAACAGAGCCAGTGGGATGTAATTTTTACGCTATTAAATGCACCATTCGTTTAACTACGTAGTGGATGTTATACTTCGAGGATTCCTAAAAGGAAATTAGTTTTATAACTTTATCAGATTGATCTATAATGTCCATAGTTCAAAAGTCTGGGCATTCATGCACACAGTTGCTATTAACCAATACAGGTTTTTAGAAGAGGTAATTCATCGCTATATGAAGTTCTCTACCTTTGTTTTAATTATCAGATGGACGCATCTTGAGTTCTTGATGTTTTAGAAAGGAAAGTTGATTGTTATTCTGCTGCTTATTGTGAATCTCAAGCTTCATATTCATGTACGAAATATTTCATAAATAATTACTTACAGAATCAAATTTATTACATGGCTATATAATGGGGCAATTTCCTAGATGTGATTCTGATTATTATCTAAAACTTCAGATCATCCTACATCCTTATATTACCTGAACGATCAGAAAATTGGGTTCAATATCAATAATGGCAGATTCTAAGCATGTTAAGAGAACCAGTCTGGATGAAAAATCTAGCTATGACTTTGAGAAACAAAGCATACAAGATCAGAAATTATCTGGAGACGAAAGCAACAAAAGCTTGGAGATGGAAGAGAAATCCATTGGTGTTTTAAAAGCAGAAATATTGGCTAAACAATGGAATACTATCTTCCACAAGATAATTCTTTTATTTTCAGTATTTTTAATTGCATTTGCCTATACATTGGATTCGAAAATCAGAAATGTCTTTACCAGTTATGCCACTTCTTCATATTCTAAGCATTCATTGCTTACAACTGTATCAGTTGTTACATCGGTTACCTCTGCCGCAGCTCAGCCTATTTACTCGAGATTATCCGATGTGTTTGGACGTTTAGAGATATTCTTAGTTTCTGTCATCTTGTATGTTGTTGGAACCAATATCCAATCTCAAGCCCACGATGTCGAACGTTACGCTGGAGGAGCCATATTATACAAATTTGGTTATATGGGTGTTATATCTATTGTCTTATTCATTCTCTCAGATTTCTCAGCTATGAAATGGAGATTATTTTACACATTCGTTCCTACTTTCCCATACATTATTAACACTTGGGTTGGAGGTGTTATTACAGAAGTCGCTAACCCCCAGGTCCACTGGTCCTGGGATGTGGGTATGTGGGCATTTATTTTCCCATTATCTTGTATTCCCCTTGTTTGTTGTATGTTACATATGAGGTGGTTAGCCGGAAAGACAGAAGAATGGAGAGAATTTAGAAAACACCAAACTAAGTTTCAAGAGCTTGGACTTATTGGGGTTTTAAAATACCTATTTATCAGATTGGATGTCATCGGTGTCTTGCTTTTGGTTGTTGCTTGTGGATGTTTCCTTGTCCCAATTACCATTGCCGAAGGTATCTCCAACGAATGGAAAGAAAGTCATATTATTGTACCATTTGTTATCGGATTTGTTTTATTCTTCGTATTTGCAGTCTATGAATGGCATTCTCCTGATCCAATTGCCCCTTTACGTCTTTTAGAAAACAGAGGTATCTGGAGTGCTTTAATTATTTCGTTTGTTTATGAAATGATCTTTGCACTTGAAGCAAGTTATATTTATACCGTTTTAATTGTGGCTGTTGGTGAAAGTAAAAAATCATCAACTGTTATTTTCGGATTAACTGCTTTTGTTTCTGCTATTGTAGCTATTCCATTAGGATTAGTTGTTGTTTATGTACGCAAGCTAAAGGGATTCATTATTCTAGGTACTTTTATCTGGATGATTGCCTTTGGGATTATGATCAAATATAGAGGTGGTTTGAATTCTAGAAGTGGAATCATTGCTGGTGAATGTTTGATCGGTCTAGGAACCACCTTCTTTAGATATCCTGTCAGTATTTCTATGCAAGCCTGTACCAACCATGAACATATGGCTACTGTAATTGCATTAGGTTATATCACTTACTTTATTGGATCTGCTGTTGGATCCGCTGTCGCAAGTGCTATTTGGAGTCATAACATGTACACCCAACTAGTAAAAAATATAGGAAATGAAAAGATCGCTACCTTAGCGTACCTAAACCCAATGAAATTTATCCTCTCATATACCATGGATACCGCTGAAAGAGCTGGTGTTGTTGAGTCTTATAGATACGTTCAAAGAATCTTAATGATTGTCTGCATTTCCTTGTGTGTGCCTTTGATTTTCTTCACTTTTTTCTTGAGAGATAGAGAACTTGGCGATGATCAAACTAATGATGAACGTAAAAAAGAAAGTGACCAAATTTTAAATTTTACCAAGAGTAAATTGTTTAGGATTAAAGAATAACCAACCTTGTACCTATTTTTAAATAGCTAAATGAATAATCATATGGATCGTTATAGAAAAGAATAATCAACGTAAATCCAGTTCAGTAAGTTTTATTCTCTAATTGATATTCTTTAGCACTAAGATACAATATTTTTATACTTCCTATCATGATAGGAACAAAATAACTTATACTAAATTCTGTTAGTAAGAATATACCTTGAAGCAAGTAATTTTATATAGGTCTTAAGACAGCATACTAAGAGATGTGTGCATTTCATCTTTTCAATCTAACAACTTGATCCTTGAAAATTGTAAGAATTAGTCATATTTGGTTATAAGGTTATAACTATTATTAAATTAAGTTGATTCATCTATACACTATACCCTTTCCATTCTAACTTTTAATTGTAAGCCAACCACTTACCTATATAATCCTGCCAGTAAGAAAACCCATATTCAGCAAATGAAAACTTATGAAAACGAGAAATTTTTTTTCCCACAAAAACAAGTCTTTTATATGTGAATGATCAAGCACCATCATTTGTCATTAAGAAGACCACCAATGGACATCGAATTCCCTCCTGTCAGTGCTTTTTCCTGTTTTGACTTATTTAAAGGTACAGAAAGTGATGTACCTGGACGATAACTAGATGTAAAATCAATGACAATTGGGGGGATCTTAGCTTTTTTGGGTTCATTACTACTACAGCAAGATGTGTGTGCTTCTTTTTTACTGCTATTATCGCCATTTACTGGGGGATTATTAAATGAGCCAGATTTAGGAACTTCAGAAACTTCACTAGGTTTTGAGACACTCCTAACACCCCTTAAACCAAATGACCCAGCACCAGGTATTATTTGACGATCCAGAAATTGCTGACTGTTATTAAGAGCAGGTAAATGGATTGGATTTAACCTAGGGGGCATATTTTGTGGAGTTTGTGAGATATTATCATGCCTATAACCAGGAGGAGTTATTGGTCGGTTATACGCTTGAGGTAATGACGTGAATGTGACAGGCATTGGTGACAATGATTTTATCTGAGGTTGTACAGGTGGTAGCTGTAATGCATTATTATGAACTAACCGAGGGTCACTGTATTGTGAATATTGTATAGGAATTGGAGGAATTCTTTGACCATGAATATTTACAATGTTCGCTTGTTGTTCAGATGGAGAATAAACACCAACTTGTGGCATCTCTTGGCCACGGTATATTCCTTCCTTATTCTCTGGTGTTGCTGGAGAAGATTCAATATTATGTGTTATAGAATCTACTTCCTTTTTATTTTGAGATATGTTTCTCTTTCTTCTTTTAATTGTGCTTCTTTTCATTTTTATGGGTCTATGACTACCATGAAGTCTATAATACAATCCACATGCATTACATATGGTGTTACCTGTGTCATCACGACGCCATAACGGTGTAATAGTAGTACCACAATTATAACATGCAATAGCCATTGGGTCACTTTCTTTATCATCAACACTGACTACAGGCATAGATTTTGGAGCTTCCTTTTTTATAACTACCCTATTGTTGAGAGCAGGACAACCCTTACATGCAGCTGATCCTCCTGTACCATTACATCTACTATCTCCTTTACATGAACCTTCCTCTAATGAAGTTACAGCTATGGTATTTGGTGGTCTCTTTAAATTAACTGGTCTATGCGTATTGTTGGACCTCAAATATAAACCACAGGCATTACAGATGAGTGTCCCATCTGGTGCTCTACGCCAAAGTGGTGTATTTGTTGTTCCACAGTTGGAGCATTGCTGCCCATCTGCTGGTGCATTCTCTTCTTTATTAACTTTCTTATCAACTCTGTAAGTTTCATTAGTAGTTATCTCTTCCTTGACCACAACATTCCTTCTCTTAGTATCTCCGTCATCCTTTCGTATACTCGTTTCATCTTTATCTTGTCCCTCCACATAGTTTGCGTTACCACGCATTATGTCATTAGATTCTCTTATTAGACTTTCTTTAGTTGACTCTGCATTCAGATCCTCATTTTCTTTTGGCATATCATTTGATTTTATTAGCCTTTCCTCCAATTCAGTCTTCTGTAGCGCTTGCTCCACTACGTTTCTTGTATCACTAGTTTCTGAATTTGACATTTTGTATATACATGAGATCAGTATGAATATAGAAACTATTCTTAGATGAAAATATGCAATAACAATGATTATTAGAAGTTGTTTAACCTAAAGAAAAATCTAATGAACAGCTCTTTACTTTTTGTTCATTTTCTAAAGAATACTACTTTACGAATCGGAAAGAGGATGAGACTGCGGCTACTTATTATTACCATATCTGGCATCTAATAATCTAGAGCATCTTCAGCCAATGCTGGTGCGTGAATTAATAATTCCCACCAGTAAAAATGTCCATGTGCAAACTACTGTATATAAAAATGTAATGGGTCGGCAATTTTCCAAGTGACGACCGTTTAATCGCGTAATTTACCAAAACGTGACCTCTTTGCTCCAGCTTCCAATGTACTGGTATAAATTAACTTGACAGTGGCAATATCAACAGCTACAGCACCTGCTACATCTATTGCCAAATCCAAAGCTTTATTTGCTAGTCATTACATTTTTTATATAACTTATCGCATTCAAAATAAGCAAGGGTGTGTGAGGCATATTCCCAATATCTCCCACTATATGGAATTAGCATTGCCCAGATATACTCAGTATCGTGGCAATGTACTATTGCCGCCATATGGTTATTAACCAGATTACTTATTATGGGAGGGGGATAACGTCATCAATTGTTCTGTCTCCTCTTTTCTCTTTGTGTATATTTTAGTAAAACGGCTCTTCTTTCAGTCAAAAATGACAATTTATTCAGATTGGCTTTTATTTTCGTAGAAAATGCAGCTTGCATGTTTTTGAAGCATTTCCTCCTTTCTTTCGTTTGTTAAGTCTTAAGAGAAACCGGAAAGGCGATGGAAAGAGCAATTGAATGGTTAGTCTTTATAATCACGTGAATTGGTTTAGTACAAAGAGTATTCGGAAATATCAGTAGAGACAAGACACATACCTACAAAAGTATAACTCGGAACTATATAAGTACACATTTAGCAAGATAAGTTTTATTAGTTTAAATGATAACAGTATAATCAAAACTTCTAATAAAAGAGCAAATTAAAAGTGGATCTATTGCGTACTTGGTGGGGCGTTTTTTGGACAGTTCCGATGTCAATATTTTGACACAATTTCGAACAAAATTTTTATCATTAAAGATAGGCTTTACGCGAACAATAAAAAAACCTCGTATATTTTGTTGGATTGGTGTAAATTGATTGGTTACCAAGAATGGCAAAGAAAATACGCATACATCAAGTTAGAATGTGGAGCCTGATGTTACATTCTATATTTAGGGATAAAAATGTTTCTCTTTAGAAGTACTTTTTCTCAGTAATTAATTTTCTCCTAACTAGTGGGCTCTTGCCAGGTTTCAGTGATCTTATCTTGCTAATCTATTCCGATAAGAAATTCTGATATGCCGCTATATACATCATATTTGAACTATTACGGTTTAGTTTTCATAGGATCCGAATTGGAAAAATTATTTTTTATTGTGCCTATATGCTAAATATGCAAAAATGAAATTATAAATTCCCCGATCGTTATATTTAGCAACAGTCCCATGTGTAATGCACCATACCAAAATCAAGACTCTTAAGTTTAGTTTTTTCAAGTCGCCAGGAAGCAACACCCGAATCTCCAATCATAAGGTCTAATTCGCTATTTGAATCTAATTGGAGAAGAACTATCATTTCATCGGGAATCTCCTTTCCTTCAAAAGGGTCGTACTGAGTAAAATATGCATAACCACCAATTTTGGATCCTGAATTAGAGTCATTGAAGTGGCTATCGCTCGAGATAACCTTTTCATATTCCTCGTATAGTTCACTATATTCAGTATGGGTCTTATCCGCAAATTCTAAGATCTCGTCAGCTTCTTCAAAATCAAGTTTTAATGACTCAGCGTAAGGAAATTCTCCATTCTCTAAGTTCATTACGAATTGTTCTTCAGTCAAGAAATGTTCAACGCTTGTATCAGGATGGTAAACAACAATGGTAGATTCTTCTTCATTACCAAGACCAAGCATAGGATCGTCGAGTAGAAAGAATTGTAGAATACCAGTTGAGGGATAATAAGGACAAACTTTTTTTAAATCTACTTTCTTCATCATTTCGTCCAAGTTCAATTGAACCATCAATTTGGCTTCAAAGCCACAAAGTAGAGGATACTCTTTATCCTTGGGCCAATATGGGACGCCACCTAACTTAGAAGTAAGAATATCATTTTCTAAATCGTAAGCTTCATCTGAAGGAACAATGGAAAGTTTGTTCTTCTTAGTAATTTGACATTTCTTTAAGAAATCATCCCAGGAATTGCTCATTGTTTCGAAATATAGCAATATTTGGTGGTATATAAATTTAAATACTACTACATATTTGGACGGGACGAGTTGAATCTCTCAATAGTCAGTTCCTTGGATTCATCGGCTTTAGGAACAGTTATTACGTTAGTTTTGTGTAACTAGAATTGATGCTAAAAATAAGTGAGGATGTTAGAAAACCCTGTTTTACGAAAGAATTCTATTATATGTAGAAAATTCTGTAATATCCATACAATAAGATAATACCTATATGAAGAAAGGGGTTTCAGGACTATAAAAATTGATTTGCTAGTTTGAGATAATATTTTAGGTCTACTCAATGAACTAGTTTTAATTATTAGGGTCAAAATAACAATCCGTCACCTAGCTTAACTATTAGAATTTAAGATTTTCTGGCATTCTTTGGTAATAATTTATTTGGTAGGATCATGGCTAAGTTTTGTCTATTTTCAACCAGATACAATTTGATCTATATTTCATGTTTTGAGTTTTGCTTGTTTGATTTTTGCTTGAAAATGCTTAATATTTTGTAAAAATACCATATATCTCTTTAATTAAGGTATTAATCTTCTAAATATTTAGGGTTATGATTAGTGGAACCACTCTATATCAAACTAAATTTTATCTTTCACGAATTCAAAATTTATACAAGAAAAATAACTTGTTTACTATTGTTTGATCAAAATTATACAATATTTCGAATAAGAACAGCATGCCATAGTTTTATCGTTAGAAATTGTGTTATTAATTAAAGGCAAAGATTCTATCTCATGTACGAAAATCTATAGGAATTGTTCTGTATATGGCATAAGAATTTCAAATAAGTTAAATATCATTTATAAATTGGGATCGTCCGTGGCAGAGAATTATTTCCAAAATTTGAGATCGTCAATAGTCATCTGATTGTACATGCATGTCTCTTTTACTTAAGTTATTTAATTTCAATACTTTAAGTAATTGCCAATCTTTATTCCATGTATTAAAGAATGGAATATCTCCTTGTTCTCGATTTTCTATAATTCATGATAACCTCAAAATTGGAAAATTTGTTCGCATACTTATTAACGATCTAGATTCAATTGTTACCTATGCATTAGGATATATTATGGTAACACAAGCATATTTCAAAGCGACTATTATTCAAGGTTTACAGTAAAATATGCTTTAATGTAGGTACCCAAGGGTCCATTCTTACTTAAGGCTTCCTTTCATTGGCAACCGAAATTCTTGATGGGCATGAATGTTGTAGAATCTGTGGAATAGCTTGGGTCTAAACAATCTTAAACGCAGGGGCTTTACTGCTTTCTGCTTTAAGATTAACTTCAATTTTGTTCGTCTAAGTACGGTCGCCGTAAAATCCAAACAAATATAAGTATTTACCTAATATGGAGTAGTGGTTCTATAAACGTCACTATTATGGTAGATTTGGACCTACAACTTATATTCTTCATACAGATATAAAACAAGCAGTGATATAACACCCCTATAGAGGTAACTATCTTCCAAATTGGCTGCATTGATTTACTACTAGATCTGCGCTTCCAACAAAATGTTGTCGTAAAATCTGACGTACCTTACCTAAACTATTTTGAGACCGCCAAAAATGTAAACAAACGAAGAAAAGTCGGAGCATTTTCTGCACCACAACTGTTGGATCAAACATTCTCAAGGTTCTCTCAAGCGAATGGCCGCCTTTTGTGAGCCATTAAGATTTAAGCATTCATGTAATCTGCAAGATACATTGACGAGATGTCTATTTTTGAATATCATGTGGGTACAGATACTTAAACAATCCAGTGAATAATGTACATGCTCTATAAAAAAAACTCACCTCCATTTGCACTTTCGGATCCTTGTAGTGTAAACTATTACCTTATCATATCCAGGAGCCTAGATTTGCCCCGATTTATGTTTGAAATGCCAATTTGAAATTTACGTAAAATTTTTTGAATCATTTCTCGTCTACCAAGTTCTAGACAAACTACAAGACAATTGTCTTATCTCCATGGTTCATTACAGATCTAGAAATAATAGCTTTTTAACCACGAAGGTCGAAATAGCCCAACAGGAAATCAAATGTCCACGAATTAATGCATCTCGGGAAAACCTCGCCAGGGATTATTTGTTTACCCAAAACAAACGTACTGAACAATGGGATTTCGCGTCTAAAGGTAATTAGAATCTCCGTACAAAAAATAAACATTGAGATTGGAATTTGCTTTTTTACAAAAGATACATATTAAGGTGATTTTCAGGCAATTGATAGTGCCAGAGAACACTCAAAGTAACCTGCAAATCATTAGCTATGAAATACCTGCGCCCGCAATTCCCAGCGGGTGCTACTTCCAATAACAATACCCCTAGCAACACTGGGTCTTCGAGGTCAGCTTCAACAAATCAAACAACCTACGAAAACATTTTGACTCCTGTAAACAAAGATAGAATGAAACTGAGAATAGATCTGCCAGGATATATTAATAATGATCTGATAGATCTTCTTACAAATACCTTTTCTAATTCATTCAATAGTCTTATTCTTGATGATATTAAAGAGAATATTTTGTCATCTAAGAAGAAGAAAAACCAACATGAAGAACAAGATTCCAGCTACTTCAGTATAGAGAGAGATACTATTACTCCTTCGAATAAGAAGAAAATCAATAAAAGTCCTCCATTCAACTTGAAACATGACATACATGAAACATCTAATTTCTATGACACACAAGAAGATGAAAGTGATTTCAACGAGAGACGCTCGCATAAACTGCTGAACTCTCAATCATTCATTGATAAGTACGACGAAAGTCACGAAGGCCCAATTGGTAGCTCTCAACAATCATCAATAAAGAGATCCTTAAAATACCTAAATTTATCAATAAATTCTAATTTAATGTCCCTACATGACTCTCAGAAAAGTGATGATATTCCAAACCTGACAGATAGGGAAATGGAGGACTTGCTTGACGTATCTAGTCCGATTGCAAGCAGAACCCCTTTTCATAATAAGTTCAAAAGACCACATCAGTTGGTCAGTCAATCTCCTTCACCATCACATAATAAAATAAAAGCTACAAGACCCTCATTACAAGAAAAGCATACTCCAGAGCGTAACATATTAAATAAACCCGAGAATAAAGGACTCAGACTATTTAAGAATTCTTCTGGTGACGTATTTTCGCCTATTAACATATCACCAGAGGTGAGAAAAACACCAAAATTCTTCAGTTCCAGATTATCAACTAATAAGGTAAGAAAAACAAATATATCTGCAAGCAAATCACCATTTCATAAACTTACTTCATCGCCAAATCCGGGAAGTACCAGCTTCTATCCTTTTGATGATATAGATCTTGATAGTCCATCCAAACAAAGGAAACATTCAAATTCATCCAACGTCTCTATTATTTACCAAGACCCCGAAGATAATTATAAGAAGCCAAAGATTCTCAAAAATAAGACTCATGAATTCGACGACAAGGAAAACAAATCTTACAATTTAGTAAAGCCATTGCAGACAGCATTTAAGTCTACTGGACTCCTAAAAAAGAATAGCATTAGTATGGAATCAAGAAAGCTTCCACCCGAAACACCAATTAAACGAAACCCGTTAACTCTATTAAGCACTAATAGATCAAATATGAGTAATATAGTTTCAACTAGTAATGACGAATATGACGAACACCTGGAAGCTTCTATTGAAATTGGTAGAAATATTGCAAACAATTCTGCCATAAACGACTCTACTTCAAGCTTCTTTAAGATTCCTTCAACAGCAAATTCTCAAAGGACAAATACAGCAAATATCCTCAACAGCGAAATAGATTTTAATTCCAGCTCAGACTTGGATATTTCAATTCCTGAGACACCAACGAAGTCATTTAAAAAATCACATTCAATGCCTGCAAATTTCAGCCCCGTTCAATTTAAAAAATTAAACCATAAATTTAACCAATTGAGAACTAGTTATGAACCATCAACCCCTATACATAGTTCGATGATACAAAGTAACGAGAGTCTAATACATACCGAAACCTCAAAGGATCAGAAACATATTGACGATCATCTTGTATCAAAATTTGGGGTCAACAATATCAAATATATTAATTCAGGAGAATTTTCATTAGCATATGAATGTACTTTCCAAGGACAAAAGTTGGCAATTAAAAGATCTAAAAAGCCAATTATAGGTAGAACTGAAAGGAAAGCCATTTTAAGAGAGATCGAGGCATTGAGAATATTAACAAGCGTTAAAGATAATGAGAAGTTAAATATGCAAGAACAAGAAGAAGGTAAGGAATACCTTGTTTATTTTATCGAAGCCTGGAACTTTAATAATTACTATTACATAATGACCGAGTTCTGTGATAATGGCACCTTATTTGATTTTCTTGAAGAACATAAAAACTATAAAATAGATGAATTCAGAATTTGGAAAATTCTTATCGAAATATTGAGTGGAGTTCTGTTTGTTCACCTGAAAAATTTCTTGCATCTTGATATTAAACCTGCGAACATATTTGTAACGTTCGAAGGCTCTTTGAAAATTGGAGATTTTGGATTAGCCACGAAGTTACCTATACTCGAAAAGGATTTTGATTTAGAAGGTGATCGTAACTATATTGCGCCGGAGCTTATCAATGACAAGATTTATACACCATTTGCTGATATATTCAGTGTTGGATTGATAATACTTGAGATTGCAGCTAATATAATATTACCTGATAATGGTACTCCATGGAGGAAATTAAGAAGTGGGGATTTAAGTGATGCCGGTAAGCTTTCAAGTGATAATATCAGTGATTTCTTACAGCATCGCAACTTTTCTTCTCTTACGTCATATAACTCAATTGGAAACTCAAATCAATCCTTGCGAATTAATTCACATCAAGCTCAACCTTCTAAAAGAGCCGTTGAATACCCTAGTACGATTACTGATTTAATTCCACCAACTGCGCCTGCATTCTTAGTGAATGGCGATTCCATGAATTTAGATAAGTTAGTGAACAAGATGCTTAAACCAAATCCTTTTGATAGACCAACGGCTAGAAACATCTTGGAGATGAATGAATGCGTTGCTATTGAGAATATCAGAAAAGAAGGTGCAACAATATTTGAGGGTGAATTTGGACCAAACCCTGATGATGATTAATATATTCATGATGGTGTATATTTATTTTATTTCATTTTATTCTTTGTATTATAGTTTAAATTATAGATGAATATATAATGGGCATTTAATAGAAGTAAATAAGAGGAGTTTGCTTGAGACAAGGATTAAACTTATTATCTGAATGAGTGTGGCTTATAGATTATATTAAATTATTAATGAATATATTATGGCCATTTAATAGTCAGTAATTAACTCTAGACTATGTTAACGAGCATAGAGAATACTAAGTTATTAGAAGTACCAAGTATTATTAATTTTAATATTTTAATATAATATTTGATTCATAAAAAAGTTATATAGTAATCTAAATGACTACGTAAAATCAACTCAGATATAAATGATAAATAATGCACGATTATAAAATTTGACTATACTTTATATTGGTAATATTCCTTTTGATATCATTTATGATTTGTATCACCGCAAAGTTGATTAAGGCATTTATTGAACTTGAGAGTAACCAGAGAACGGGTTAGCATTCTTGGACTTCAAGTATTCATCAGACTTTTCTTGCCATTCTCTGTTTAAGGTAGTTGGTGGTGGAGCGGCGAATGATCTTATACCAGCAAATAAAGCGACACCAGCGACTAAACCACCAACAACACCCCAGAAAACCTTAGCTTTATCACCTGGACCATATAATGGCTTTCTTGGACCCCATTCACCGAAAGAAATGTAGTAAGCAGCCTTCTTTTCGGCAGTAGTTAATTCTTGCCATGGCAATTCCATTCTGGTCTTTAAGCTCTCTATTAAGGCAGTTTGGTCTTCCTTTGGTAAAGAATCCCATCTGGTTTCTAACTTAGAAACGTAAGCATTGGACAAAGGTCTTGGTGCGGCCTTAGCAACAGTAGATTGGTGACGAATAGCTAATCTTTGAATAGAGTTACGTAACATTATACCTGTTTAAGCAGTTAGTATTTACTTCCATGAAAATAACCTATGTTTTGTGACACATGACTGTAACCATTTTTCAGGTTTCGCGAACTCTCATTGGCTACACAACTATCAATTGAGTCGCTACATCATCCTATGAGACAGATTCAATGAATAGTAGTTCAATAGTAATAAGCCCATACTTCATCACATAGAGGGGCTGAATAGTCCATAAACTTCCCTAATTATCTGCTTGTATTACTCTGTCTTTGATACCATTGTTTATTTTTATTCCCACAATAAGTTTGCTTTAGCTCTTCAATCTTATCCTGTATCAAACTAAACGACTCCTCATCCCAGTTATGTATCGTTGAATTAAGTTTTAGTCCATTAAGTCTTTTATGAGCAATTATATAATATCACCAATCAGTAAAAATAATTGCTCTCATAAGATATGACGTAAAATTGTCCTACACATCGATATGCTACATATCGCCGTCATTGTATCACAGTCCATATTCCAGGAAATAACTTACCTATTATTGTTATAGTTGTTATATCTTTCTAAAAAACAAACTCTTCGAATTGGTAGAGAAATATATTTCTCAATGAATTGTTTCTAATTGGGAGATAAAGTCGTGCAAGGAACAATATATAGAAAATCGTACGGTCTATGCAATAGGTAGCTATATACTGAAATAGTTACAAAAATGTTTTACTACCCATTAACAGATGATATAAGGCTTGAAGTATCCGAAGTATATCATGCAGACGAGTTATTTGAAATAGTGGAGGAAAATAGAGATGCACTTTCCATGTGGTTTAACTGGATAAGATTGACTAACTCACTGGATGATGTCGCACAGTACATTAAGGATCAAAAGGAGCTTTGGGGTAAGAACAAAGGGCTACTTTGTACTATCATTAGTGATAATGGACCCATTGGTACAATAGGTCTACATGAATTTAACCGTACTAATAATACTACTAGTTTGGGGTATTATCTCGATCCTAAATATGAAGGGAGAGGGATAATGACACTAGCAGCTAGGGCCATGATTAAATATGCATTCGAGAAGGAAAATATTAATAAAGTGATATTAAGGTGCTCGACAAAAAATTCGAGGAGTCGAAGAGTTGCAGAACGATTAGGTATGAAGTTTGAAGGGATTTTAGAAGCAGAAGAAATTGTCAATGGAAATTATGTTGATCTAATGCAATTTTGTTTATTGAAAAAGGATAATGACGAGGCTGATAACCGAAATAATTAGAATTATAGACCAGGGTAATATTAATTCACAGTGTATTTGAGGGACTTGTTTAATCATGAAAATAAAACCCATTTTAGAATTATATAATAAAATTAATGTTTTTTATGATCAATTGTAATTATAGCCCTTTTCAATTTAGAGTCGTTGACAATTTCTTCAGATATATTGAAATCACCGGTTATGCGTCTGTTGATATAATTCAAAAATTCAGTTGTAGAACCACCAACGCCAAAGTAGATAGTCTTGGCAGCTACAATCGCTTTTGTCACAGACGATCCAGAGTTCTTAAGAATGTCCAAAATTGATTCTGCAACAACTGGCAAAGTTTCTGGAGCATATATGGTTTCAGATGTTAATAGAAAATCCACAGAATACTTATCAACTATTCTGTTAAATTGGTTTCCCCAAGACCCAGATATAAATTGCAACTGTATATTTAGTTCTTGCAAGTCCTTTCTGAAACGATTTAGTAAGCGTTCAGTCATAAGTAATTCGTCATTGGACAACATTGGTCCCTCTGAGCTTTCAGTTAATTCTTTTAATTCCTCACCACTAAGCGTAGATGCCCAGTTAATCAAAATATTCGGTAAAGTGACCAATCTTAGAACATCATAATTGAAATCCGATAAAATATAAGTAGATGGTGAAGTATTTTTAGCCATAAATTGGTATCTTAAAAGAAAACTTGTTGGTAAAGCAGTTCCACAACCTAAATCCAAAATAGAATTAAACCCCCTAAATTCATCATTATGGATCAAAATAGCCAAAGAATCAATTACATCATAGGAACACTCCCAGCTTTTAAATCCGCCTTCATATACGTTCTTCTTTAAGTCAATATCATTTTTTCCAATTAATACACTATTAGTTAGTTCGTTTTGGTCATTATCTTCACTCATTAATTGATGCTTCACGTCAAAAAGTTCTCTTCTGAATATAATATTACCATTTGTAGTTTCATATTGATCAAAAGTAAATCTTACATCTTTCAACGTAGAAAGCATAGACTCTAGGGTGTGATGTACAGGCATGTTATTTTCATCGATCTTAGAAGAAATGTCATCTAAGACATTTCCTAGTTCTACTTTAAGAGTTTCAGGAACAGACGATGTTCCGAGAAGCTCATCATCTGATAAGTCGTCCCCATTGAAACCAAAAGCAAACGACATATTGCAAACTATATTCTCTGAATATCTCTGTCTACACAAATTGAAAAAAATCTCATCTCATGCACTTGAATATACAGTACACAATATATATATATATGCAAAAATGCCATGCTATCAAAACATCTAATGATACTTTTCATTCTCAAATAAAACTTTGATATCACTAAGCAATGTATATAACTATATTAATACTTGTAACTTATTAATTGGATTGCTAGGATATTTAATAAAATAAAAAAAAATGCGCAAACCCGGAATCGAACCGGGGGCCCAACGATGGCAACGTTGGATTTTACCACTAAACCATTTGCGCTTTTTCTGATATTTTTTTATTCTGATCAGAAGCAGTGTTGTTCTGAATTTGCAACATGCTTCAATAAAATAACGGAGTCTATCTAGTTGTTATCACGTGTTAAAATTGAACTAATCGACATTATTTTCTACAGCTTTTGTAATTCCAGCTTTAACTTACATGTTTCAATACGAAAATCATAATACTTCTTTAGAGAACCAATATTAAACTCTGCTAAATTCCAACCGTCCCATATTTATAGCTTATTGAATATATACATATTATCATACTAAAAAATGGTTTCTGTAATATGTTACTGTTGAGTGTTATGCTTTTATGCTCTTATGTAGACTTTGGCAAGTGTTATGTCAGACACTACCTTTTGCATAATCAATGTGGAATTCTCTCGTCCTTATTTTTTTTTCGGCTATTTTCCATTAACTTTGCGACACTTCAGCCTCCTTGTATATCTAGACTGCGCTCCCAACAAATATTTTCTTATTCTTATTCTGCAAACTATATGGTGGATCTAGGTTACAATTTTCCCCATACAGAAACTAAAACTAAAACTGTTTACTTACAATGCATGCTTGGAATGCTGCATGTTGGCCCTTCACGTACTTAAATATAATGTGCAGCACTACTTACTTCACGAGTGATGAAATCCCTTGTTGTCACTGTTGTCCATTATTTCCGTTCGTTCCAGCAACATTTTAACTTCATGTATTCCTTCTCCAGTAATGTACAGTTTTGCTGGATCGACTGGGGTGAATGCACTTCCCCAGCCAGCAGTATAAGATAATAGCAACCGAAATTTTATTGTATACCGTATCAACGAGTAGACAGCAGTGTCATCTTGTTCTATTGTGTAGCTACCTGCTTTGCTATCAGTAATGAACACAAATTGCTTTTTGTGGACGCTGGTCAAATAATTAAGGAGCAAAAGTCCGAGTTCTATATGCAGGCACACGGATGAGACTTGGTCGCAGTACGATGATTAAATAAATTATATTAGTTAGATAGTAAGTCAGTAGCAAGGAATCTTCGACAGGAAGAAATGCATCACGAAAAAGGCGCCTTTAAATCACGTAAGAAGGCTAACTCAGTATCCAACGGGATATTGGGCTATCTGAAAACCAAAAATAAGAAGGTTACATTTTACAATGATAGTTATTCATCGAGTCAAGTGTTTACATCATCATCGGGATCATCAAGCGAAGAGGATCTCAAGGGAATGAATCGACATGCCCAGTCTAGTCGCAGAACTATTGAAACTCTTCTGAGGTTCTTGATGAATGCAGACCTCCAAACGCCAGGCGATGGAGTTCCATTAACAAAGACTGCAACATATCCAGCTATGGAAACAAAGTCGGACGTAAAGTCTATAGGTATGAACCAAAATGAAGATGATGAATTACCAGAATTTAATAAGAGACCCTTGACTGATACACCTATAGTGTCCGGTGTGACATCTCCAGCTACTGGGGAGCTAAGTGATGAAGAAGATAGCGACAGTTTTGGGTTTAGAAAGCAGAGAAACGAAAACGATTCACAAGTAAGGTTAACGAAGAATATTTCCCATTTAAATTTGTCTGAAATGGACCAGCCGACTTCTAATTCTATCAGTCCAACCGCAACTCTTGATAACCTTCCTTTGCGGAACGAAGAAACAGTGAAGGTACAGATGTCACAGGAAGCGAAAGCAAATATTTTGCAAGATGTTCCTGAAGACTTACAGAAAAAGTTTGAATCAACTCCTTCGATTGAACATTTGAAAAATTTATTGATGAAAAAACCACCACCTAGTGCAAGAAAAGCATATACATTAAATATTCCTGGCCAGACATCATCAAAGATCTCACCTGATGGTAGAATTGCTTCTGTTGACGTGGGATCTAAATTGGTCATTGTTATGGTAGGATTGCCTGCCAGAGGTAAAAGTTATATTACCAACAAGCTTACAAGATACTTAAATTGGCTACAACACGATTGTAGAGTGTTTAATGTTGGTAATACAAGAAGAAAAGATACATTAAATAACTCTGGACCTGAGGCTAATCCATTACCTGATGTTAATACCCCGAACAGTGAACGCCAATCTCCATCTCCTCAAGAACATCCAACAACCCCTCCAAAGACAGATGAACACAATGCGGATTTCTTTTCGCCTACAAATAAGACATCAGTCACATTACGTGAGAAATGGGCTATGGATACCCTAGACCAATTATTAAATTATGTTTTGGATGGTTCAGGATCAGTAGGTATCTTTGACGCAACAAATTCGACCAAAAGAAGAAGATTAAAGGTATTGAAGAGGATTCAAGAGAGATCAAATGGTGAACTAAAGGTTCTTTACCTAGAAAGTATTTGCTCTGACCCTGCGATTATAGAATCCAACATCAGATTGAAATTATCTGGGCCAGATTATAAAAATATGGATCCTGAGGTTGCATTAAAAGATTTTGTTGGAAGATTGCATAATTACGAACAAGCATACGAGGCAATTGATGAGTCTGAGGAATCAATTCCAGGTTTCCAATATGTAAAAATGATTGATGTAGGGAAGAAGGTAGTAAGTTATAATATTCAGGGATTCTTGTCTTCACAAACCATTTACTTTCTTTTGAATTTCAACCTCTGTGAAAGACAAATATGGATTACGAGACATGGAGAAAGTGTTGATAACTTAAGTGGTAGAATTGGTGGTGATTCAAAGTTAACCGAAAGAGGCCGCAAATTCTCTGTGACCTTGTGTAGGTTCATGGAATTTCAAAGAAAAGAATTCAGAAAAGAACAATTGGAGAGATTTTCAACGCGTTTGGTATTACGTTACAATAATCTTTTTAATCAAAATGAAATCCAGGACTTGGATAATATTCCAACAGAACCAAATTTTTATGTCTGGACATCTATGTTAACAAGGGCAGTGGAAACAGGTCAATATTTTGATGATCAACTATACTCAGTTAAACAGATGAGAATGTTGAATGAATTAGGAGGTGGTAAGTTTGATGGTATGACATATGAAGACATTCAAAGCAAATTCCCTAAGGAGTTCCAGGCAAGACTTAAGAGTAAGTTAACTTATAGATACCCAGGTGTTGGGGGTGAATCCTACTTGGATGTTTTGACAAGGTTACGTCCATTAATAACTGAGATTGAAAGGACAACCGATCATTTATTAATTATTTCCCACAGAGTGGTTTTAAGAATTTTATTAGCATATTTCCTCAACTTGGACAGGTCCATGATTGGTGAATTAGATGTTCCTTTACATACTCTTTATTGTTTGGAGCTGAAACCTTATGGCACAGATTATAGAATGTACGAATATGACGAAGGTTTGGATTGGTTTGTAAAAGTTGAACCAGAACATCGTAAGAATATCAAGGAGGTTGGTGTAGAATTTAGAGAAAGGAAATACAGTGTGGTTCCAACGGCTCCTCCAACATCATCCAGAAATACTAGACCTAAGCCTACTGCACCTAAGCCTAACATAACTTCAGAAGAAGGCTTCAGTGTTAGAAGGAGCTTAAGTGCAAGTTCGGGATTGCCCAATTATTTCAGGAATGCCATAAATGCTTCAAATTCCACTAATGATGAGAATGACCCAAACTCTAAACAAGCTAGCATTTCATCTAAAAAATTAGCTGACTTAAACAAGCTTCGTAAACCATAATGAAGTTATATACAATTTATTTTATATACTGCATATACACAATTTACACAAAAAGAATAGACTTGAGCTATATCATTTATATATTTATATATATATATGGCGTATTAGCTATAAACTAGTAAAGCTAATAATTTGATATCGTTAATTAATATCTAACATTTAAAGTGATTATCACAATTATTTTTATTAATAAAGGGTAACAAATAGAAAGGAACAATGTCCGAGGAGGCTACAAATGACCCAGATATGCCTAACAAAAATGTTAAGAACCTTTCGTTAGATTTACTTAAAAATGACGTGAATTCCCGATTGAAAATGTCATCCGAAGATTATGAAAAAGATAAAAAAGATTGTACATCTAATACTAAGTCTAAGTCATTAGAAGATGTGGGGTCGTTAACTTACGTTCCAAAGCAATTAACGAAGGAAACAAGTAAAAAGCCAGATAGCACTCCACAGAATCAACTTTCAGTAGATATCGAGGCTTTAGGTAGTCCTAGTGGTTATAATTCTTCTAATAATCTACTGGAAGCTTCGAACAAATCTATGATTTCTAATTTGAACAAGTCATTGAGAGCTAAGCAGAAAATAATTAATTCGAAAGATTCACATCAAAAACCTTCTCCTTTGATATCAGAAGTTGTTAACACATCTCCTAAAGCTCCTAATTTTCTGAGCCACATAAATTCGGGTATAGACTACGATGCTGATAATGCAAGTTTTAATATGCCTACCAACCCAACTCCCAGCGCTGTTCAGACACCAACAACTGAAACCTCTTTGAAAGCAAGTAACAAGAATCTGAGAAAAATTGCTAAGCAGGCCTCCACGCGTACTGACTTTTTTGCCGCAAAGCTTGCTAGTGCAGTGGACGATGTCGACACAAGTGATAGCGATGAGACTTTTGTATACGAGACTAACGTGAATGAACCAGAAAACCAGCCTTCTACCAACCCAGGAACTCTATCTATTCAAAATGCAAGTGTCGAAGATGTTAATGCAATTCCTAGAAGCTCCCCTCACATAAATGAACATAAATACCAAGAGCCATCAAATAGAGCTGAGTCCATTCATTCCACTCAGTCAAACAAGGTGCCACCACTAAAAATTTCAAATCCTCAGCATTATAACCAAAAGGCTTCAATTGAAAGGACTTATGCACCATCTATTAGCAATTCAATTAATAGCAATAATTTATACCTTGAAGCTCCCCACGCAAAAGAAAGAAGACCCTCGCATCAAAGATCTTTTTCTTCTCATTCCAACTATTTCAATAATCCGAACTCAGAGGATGTTAAGCATCACACTGTTACGCATACCCTTTCAGACAAGTCTCATCCTCTGTCTTTCTATAATCCAGCTTTTTCAATACCTGAAATGTCACAAGGAAGCAATAATGGAATTGGCCTATTGGATATCAGACATGGATTCAACCAAGGTAACTGTATAGTTGATTATAATGATGGTCATTATTCCTACGATGAAGTGGATGACGAAGACGAGGAAGAAGACGACAATATAGAGGACGAAGAAGCTAGTGAGATAGCTAGTGAAACTGGTTATGATGTCACAAATTCTAAACTGAATGTCTCCAATGCCACATTAAAGCAGGAGGACTTGGTCAGTGGGACAAAGAATAACCTAAAGCAAACTTCAAATTTGAATAATGCAAATACAAACTCAATCAATAGCAAAATCCAAGTAAGGAAAAAGAATAAATCTTCAACTTCTTCTAAATTAAGATCTACTACATCCAAATTATTTGACAAAAGAGGATCTCAACCACGTCGCTATAGCATAATTCCTGATGATATTGATATAGAAGACTTTGACGATGAGCTTATTTATTATGACAATAATATCAGATTTCCTCATAATGGAAGTAATCTAAATGAATCATCATCATTAATTAATAATAGCCACCGCATTCCGCATTATAAGTCATTGAATTTATCATCAAACCAACGTAGTCCTTTATCAAAATTAAAGAGTAAGAGATACTTATCCACTGGACATCCTTTTTTAATGAGCAATGGTGGGAGTCCAAACCCAGATCATGGAAACTCAAAAGGTGATATATTTCCATTTCCTCATTCAGAAGCACATCAAAATTACTATTACGATATCGATGAATATGATGAAGAACAGCAAGCACACAGAATAATAAATGACGGCAATCCGCAGTTTAATGACGATGCCTTGAGCCATTTGGATAAAGGTCAATATCGCTATGGTAATCGTTTTTCTCTTCCAAGAAAGAGGTCGCATGTTACTCTGAGAATAAAGTATATTAAATCCTTTATGTATACATTGATAAGTATAACTTGTATCTTATCAGTTGGTTTTATTATGGGATTCCTTTTAGCTACTAATAAAGATCTAGGAAGTGTCTCAATTTCAAAAATTATAAGACCTGTCGTGAGTGAAGATGAACTTATATTTGATATTGCGGTTAGAGCTTTTAATCCAGGGTGGTTCTCAATTAGTATTGAAGAAGTAGAGTTAGATATATTTGCAAAAAGCGGGTATCTAAACTCGGAAAATTCTCTTTCTGGTGTGGAAACTGTTTTACTAGGAACTGTGTTGCAACTAGATTCTCCAATTGAATTTAAAGGAGGTATTATAAATAAAGAACCAGTAGAGCATGTAGCTCAAATTAAGTTGATGTCCCCTGGAAAAAATTTAACTTCGATAGAGCATTCCCGAGATGAGAAAAATATTATGGAGTTGCTTGAAATTAACATGAAAGATAAGAAAGGAAGAAAGCCAGATAATTCAGACCAGTGGCAGATAATATCTAAAAACCCCTTTGATTTAATAATAAGAGGAGTTTTAAAGTATCATTTGCCGTTAAGTAAGAATATGAAATCAATTGTTGTGGAGAAGGTAGCATATATTGATCCGTCAACACCTCTGATACTAGACTAGAATATTTAGACTAATAAATTCATCTACAATATGTAATATAAACCAAACGATTAATTTAAATTAAGACTTTCAAAAAAAAAAAACATAAAACGAAGTAAATAAAATTAGATTGATACCTATTATATAATGTTGTAATTTCACAAATAATGACCACTATAATTACCTGATGTTAAGCTTCTCACGGTAGGAACTTCATCAAGAGTGGTGTCAGAATATAAAACTTTTGCAACTCTCAAAGGTGAATTGTTAATGTGGAATTTAACTTGTATTCCACTTTCATGTTCCTTTCCTCTACCGTTGGTTAAAAACCTTGCAATTAATTTTTCTTCGGGATGATCTGCTGACAACTGAATTGGGTTAGGATATCTCCAAGTTATTCTGCTTCTTTCTTTATTGAATGAACCTTGTGGACGCGAAGAAGCTGATGTGGTCTCGACACCTTGATCTAGCGCTACTGAAATAACAACATTTGACAATGATAAATTGCTATAAGTATTGTTCAATGTAAGGTTTAGCATTAAACTACTTTGATGATCTTCAAACTTCCATATTTGATGAATTGTGAAAGGAATTTGAGATTCATCCAAACTTGTTAAATATTTTAAGGCTCCAAGTGATTTTGCCATTATTGGCGCTATATCTAATTTATATGTGCTTTCTTCATCTTCTTCATTGATTACAGTTTTATTCAAAATCACTTTGTTAAAATCTCCAAGAATTTTAATTGGAGTTGATTGTGGTATGTCAGCACCACTAGTATCACGATAGTTAAAGACAACCTCACCGATTAATTGGGATTTTAATAATTTGCCATCTTTAAATGTTGCATTAACAACCTCGGCGATGGATGAAGTTAAACCTTGAACATCATCGAGTTGGTTTGTTTCAAAATGCTTAAAGTAAACATTGTTTCTTGTCAACGAGCTACCGGTGTCTTGACTGACTAACGCTGGGGGTTGAATGAAAGATTCTCTAGCATTCGGTAAATTATGGAATAATTGGGAATGTACGTCTCTTCTACCCTTGGATGTAGCGGGAGGTAATTCTTCTGAGAGAGCAAATTGAGACGATGGATGTGCTTTTCTTGATGGCGGAGGTGGAGGTGGAGGTGGAGCATGTATTTTTTCTTTTGCTACATTTGAACTTTCACCAAGTAATTGACCTTCCTGTGTAACAGAAGGTATTGACGGTTCTGGATACTCTCGTACATTATCATCACTTGAGAACACATTATTTTGTAAACTCATATAATTGTTCTCATTGGCACCAACAGAATTAAGACCTTCATCGTCACCAATAACAAAGCTGTACTTTCCAGGACTGCTTTGGTTAGATCTAGCAGCATCTAAGCCTTGAGGCGCCAAGTCATGTCTTTGCAACATTGAAGATCTCTTGTTCACATCTGGTAACTCATCCTCATCGGATGAAGTATCAGAATCGTACTTTATTACATTAGGTGAATCTTCACGATAAGGTGTAGGTTGTGATAATTCAAGCTGATCGGAATTGTGGAGATTAGAGCCGACCCTTTTAGGTTGAAGGATACTGCCAGGTGTTAAAGCTTCTGATTGAGGAATCAGAGGCAAAGTGTCTCTAGGCATAGATATATTATTGTAGCCATTCTGTCCATAGTGGGATGGTAAAGCATCAACACCTCTATCAAGATTTGGCTTATCTTGAGTTGATTGTTGTTCATATGGCACCTCTCGGAATTGATCTTGCTTTTGTTGTTGTAATTCATGTGATTGTTGTAATTGTTGTGGTTGTTGCGGTTCTGATTGTGGTTGTGATTGCAATTGTTGCTTTTGTTCACCTACCTGTTGACCTATCTGTTGACTCGACTGTTGAATTGACTGTTGAATTGACTGTTGACTTGGTTGTTGACTTGGTTGTTGACTTGGTTGTTGACTTGGCTGTTGTTTACTGCTTCCTCCTTGACGTTGGATGGAATGCTGAACAGAAGTTCCTCTTGAAGCCAATGAATCATTCCTTATGTGAGTTTTAAAAGGAGAATCGGAAGTTCTATTCTGTGATAAAGAATCAACCGACAGTGCCTCTGGGATTGAGTCACTAACAGACTTACTAAGTTTCGATGTCTTTTTAGACTTCTTTCCAAAAATGGATCCTACTTTAGATTTTAACTTAGACGTCTTCTTTCCTTTGGAAGAGGCACTCGATACAACTGAATGATTGTCGGATTTAGAAGCATATCCAGGAGGCTTAGGGCCATTCAAAGCAAGTGCGCTGTTTCTTGAAACGGCCCCTTTTGGTTTTTCAACAGGAACAGGTTGGAATTCACTTCTTAATAAAAATTTTAAGTAATCATCCATTTCTTTGTCAATTTTGAAATTACTAAGTAAATAATCGACAGATTCCTCATTATTGGCCAAATTTTTATTAAAACGTTGGTTATTCAGATTGAAAAAATTAAGAATAATATCAAAAAGTAATTGCTTTTCAAACTTCTTGAAATTTTGAAAATTTTCAAATGTTTGGGGAGCTTTCAAATTCCATTGATATTCTGAACCATGAACATCTTTTGAAACATTATCGGCTACTTCTTGTAATTCTTCTGCATTTACAATTAATTCAGAATATCTTACATCCGACGTAATAATGTCTTTAAGGGGACCAATAATATCAAGCTTAATACTTTTGTAATTGGCTTCATTAGCATGAATTTCAGTTTGTATAGAATTCAAAAGACAATTCCAAGTCTTACTAAAACTTCCAAACTCTTGATAATTTTGGTTTGCATTGAAGAAAGAGGATCCTTGGTTAAATAATACCTTCAATTCCTGATTCTGCTTTTGTAATAATGAATGGTAATTGTTAAACCATATCAACAAACTTCTTTCCACTAAATTACGAGAAGAAGTCAAGCAATTGGGAATAATTGCAGCTGCCTCTCTAGGTGACTTTGAAGTCAAAACAGCAGTGCCAAAAGATAATTCCTCCGCCATTTTCACCTTGATTGATTATTGATAATTGGATATTGTAGATATTTCTTACCCGATGTAACCGTACAAATAATAGTTAGATAGCTCAAAAGGAAGGCATATTGCGACATGGCCAATTTTCAACCGACATTTACTTGAATATATTGCGACATGCGACATTAAATTTGACCACCGGCCGAAAGTTAGGGAAATCTAATCATGTACATAGCTGGATTTGTAGCAAATAAATGCATTTCTTGAAGACTTGGCCATTACAAATTCAAAATAAGAAAATGTATCCCAGCATCCTAAATAATTTCTTAGCGCACACATGCTTTGTATTGCTTTCTTGATTTAGATAAGCCTCATAACTATTCGGATTTAAGGTATCAAGTATACCATTTTTAACGGCCGTTTCTCATCGAAGCATTTCTTTGAATAGCCACCCCCTCTATTTAGAATTATATAAATTTCTAACGATAGCAAGATATACAGAAACCATTGTAATATCAATCACCTATTCAACTAGTATTTTTTACTACAAATCGTATTGTAATCTAAACTTACATTGTTTTCATTGGCTCTCATTTCGTAATCTCTTATCTATTCGTTTCAAAGATAACAAATATCATGTGACAAAAAAAATTTCATGGCGTTTTGATTAGTCGTTAACCTTAGCAATTAAAGATTATCATATTGAAACAACCAATTAAAAACCCCGGGAAATATACTTGCTGCAAGGCATGATCTATTTCTATTTCTTGGAAAGATTATTATTGACGTAAATTACACTACATGTGATTCAATGATGCCAACTCTGAGGTATTTTCAAATCTTGGAATAATAGATATGACTAACACTAAATTCATTGATATTTTCGAAAGAGAATGAGAATTATAATTTATTCAACGGTATCTTTTTGTGGAATGGCTCTTAGTATTATTGAAAGCTTGCATTCTTCGTAGCGATAAAATATGCGCGAGTGAGCGATGAAAATATGAATCTTAATCTCTTTATATGTCCTAAGTAAGCAAGTAACAACATTATTCCCTTCATGTGATATGCAAGGAATGCATTGGGTAATCTCTAGATACGAATTAAAATTAAGTCCAGAAAGTGGCTACGAAATTAATTACATATACCGGCCTGCATACATGATGAGCTTATCGCGATGATAGCTGCAGTATTTTGATTGGCTGATGATAATGTTTTATCTAGCGTTCTAAGAAGGGCCTGGAAAATATAAATATATGTAATATTCAGCAATTCATAAACGTAAATATAATCTAATCAATTAGAATAAAAAATGACGAATTTTACAGGTACTGGTACCGGTGGTGATGATATGCTCGTCGATTTGAACGAACAATTTGATACCGGTAATATGGCATGGATGGGTACGTCAGCAGCTTTAGTCTGGATTATGATTCCAGGAATCGGTTTATTATATTCTGGTTTATCTAGAAAAAAACATGCCTTAAGTTTACTTTGGGCCTCTATTATGGCTGCATGTTTGACAACTTTCCAATGGTTCTTCTGGGGTTATTCTCTCGTTTTCTCCCATTCCACTTCATCTCATTTCCTTGGTACTTTGGATAATTTTGCATTAATGAATGTTTTAGGAGCTCCTTCTATAGTAACAACTCTTCCAGATATGCTTTTCTGTTTCTACCAAGGTATGTTCGCTGCTGTCACAGCTATTTTATTTGTCGGAGCTGGTTGCGAAAGAGCTAGATTGGGACCTATGATGGTTTTCTTGTTTATTTGGTTGACTGTTGTGTACTGTCCAATTGCCTACTGGACTTGGGGTGGTGAAGGTTGGTTAGCACAACTTGGATCGTTAGATTTTGCTGGTGGTGGTCCAGTTCACGAAAACTCTGGTTTCGCAGCCTTAGCTTATTCATTAATCTTAGGTAAGAGACATGACCCAGTTGCAACTGGAAAAGTTCCAAAGTATAAGCCTCACTCTGTTTCCAATGTCGTCTTAGGTACTGTTTTCTTATGGTTCGGTTGGTTCGGTTTTAACGGTGGTTCTACTGGTAACGCTACTATCAGATCCTGGTATGCATGTGTTAATACAAACCTTGCTGCCTCTTGTGGTGGATTAGCATGGATGTTCCTTGACTGGTTCAGAACTGGAGGAAAGTGGTCTACCGTTGGTTTATGTACTGGTGCTATTGCTGGTTTAGTCGGTATTACTCCAGCTGCTGGTTTTGTTCCAGTTTACACCGCACCAATTTTCGGTGTTGTCCCAGCAATTGCTTGTAACTTTGCAGTTGATTTAAAGGACTTATTGCAAATTGATGATGGTTTGGATGTTTTTGCATTACATGGTATTGGTGGTATTTGTGGATCTCTTTTAACTGGGTTATTTGCTGCTGACTACGTTGCTATAAGTGATGGTTCCACTGTCATCAATGGTGGGTGGATGAACCATCATTACATCCAATTAGGATATCAATTAGCAGCTTCTTGTTCTACTGGTCTCTACAGTTTTGTTGTCACTTCCCTTCTCTTGTTAATTATGGACAGAATTCCAAAATTGAAGCTTAGATTGAACGAAGAGGATGAGTTAATTGGTACCGATTTCACACAAATTGGTGAATTAGCATATTTTGAAGAAGACAGCGATTTAGATCATAATGCTTTTGTTCTCGAACCAGTTAGATCTACTGGAGCCAGAGTAGCAAAGTTGAAAGCATCTACTTCTAAAGCAGAAAAGTTTCAAGGTGTAACTCAAGATGGAAATGGACTTACCTCAGAGAATACTACTGAAAACACAGAAAACTACAAGGAGTAGTTCATGTAATAATATATAATTCTACACTTAATCATTTAATTTATTTAATTTATCATATTCAATAAAATCAATATATAATAAGTTTAAAATTTTCTTCGCAGATAAAATTTATTTGATACTGTCTCAAAATATAATATAGAAGAAATATTATAAGTAATATAGAATAAATAATTTAAATATTCTATATTATCAACAACATTCATTCTAGGATGTCTACGTATAATAAGTAAGTTCACCTTAATATCAAAATATTGTATGGAATATGGATCAGTGATTAACACAGAGATAGAGTATCTAGGGCATCTCTTTACGAATCAGATCAGGAAATGGTGAATGAAGAGAGTCCAGAGCAATACATCCCGCCTGTTGAATTTGACTTTATAGAAATAGATAAGGAATCTGAAAGTGATAAATTAACACAAATAGAGGATCAGAGTAATATAGAAGAACCTCAAGTGGATGATGAGGACGAATTTGATTTTCCACTTTTTTCTGCTCCCTTAGTAACTAGTGATAATGGGAAGATTTCTAGTGAAAATGAACAAGAAAGGGGTCGTTCAAAGACTACATCTTCTGTTATGAAAGTGTCATTGAGGGAAGAATCATTAGAAAAGATTGTTATTGAGAGACCAACATCTTATTATTTTGCATCTTATACAGAGAAAGAGAAACAAATATTTCAAAGCATAGCTATTTCAGCTGATGATATTTACGAAGATCTAAAACATTATCAAAGTATAGATCAAACACCCTGGAAATGTATAGATTTGAATGAGTATAATAAAAACATTCAAATCACAATCGAAGCCGAAATGAATAAGAAAAAGAGAAAAAGACCAGGGAAGACTAAAAGAGAATGCATAATCAAGACCCGCATGAGATTAGATGAAAGAAAAGCTATAGCGAAGAAGGAAGAAGAAGAAAGATTGCTTAAATTGAAGAGGAAGATTCACCACAAGAGAGGTGGAAAGAAGCATAAAAAATCTAAATCATCAAAGTCCAAAAAACCTAATGAAAAACCAAAGCTTAGTACCAAGTAATCTTGTGTAATGTATATTAATATTTATAGATAGTAAATCACTTGCAATTAACATCGCGATAAAAATCACTGAAAATTAAAACGTTAATAGTACAAGTTGGAGTCTTGGGAAAATGCCAAATGATAATAATAAGAATGAACTAGAAGAGTTTGAATCTTTCATAGAACCAGATTTTGATGCAATAAAGTTCGCTAATCATTTATTATTAGCAACGAATAATAAAGATGAAACCGAGTTAGATATTGATACGTCCATGAAAAGATTAAAATTTGATTTGACTGAATCTCAAAGAAGAATGTCTACAATTGCATCGAGCAATCAAGATATGTGGGTGTATTGTCTTTCTCAAATAGAAAATTCCAAACATGTGCTAGATAATCAAGTGAATCCTTCAATGACAAGAGTCAATAATTCGTTTGATAGAGTCAGAAGAGAAATCTTAGAGCCATATGATGAAGCAATTAAGATCAACAGCGCTTTAAAAAAGCTTCATACAACTCTTGACTTGATCAGAGGGGCAAACTTTATCATGACCATAATGCAACAATTGGATGAAGTGGAAAAATTGAGTAGCACAGAAGAGAATGGAAAATCTCTAATTAGACTAGCAAAATTGCATCTTCACATATCTCAGTTATACGAAAAAGAGGTGAAGGGTAGTAATAACGATGGAAATGCAAGTTTATTATCTATTAAACTTATTAGAGATTTTGAGGGAATTCATATTACAAAAAAAAGAGACTTTGAACGGGACTGTTCAAATCTTATTGCTAATGAAACTAGTCATGCGTCTTCATTCAATCCTACGAATATATCTCTCCAAAATAATCTACTTGCTTTAATTACAATCAACGAAAAAGAATTCTATCAGGTATTAGAAAGAACCACAATTAACAAACAAACTCAGTCATCATTAAACCAACTTACGAGATCATTACAATCTCCTAGAAATTTCATTGTTATTATCAGGGAGGTGAAATCTAGCTCAAATGAATTCTTAGAAAAGCTAATACACTTATTAACTAATTGCACTACCTCATCTTTAGAGAGAAATCCAGATAATTCAAAGAATTTATTAGAAAAATTGCAGAAATATTTAGATACAGAATCTTTAGCCCATTATTACTGGGAAGGATTATCTTATAGGTTCAAGAAAAACATTGTCGCGATAATGGCAAGGGGTGGGCCAATTGCTAAGAATTTAAAAGTATATTATGAAGGGATCAAGAACACAATCGTCGAAACATTTGAAGAACCTGAGCTGTTCTTGGAAGCAGTGGAGATGATACAAGGTGTCAAGTAATATAATTTTTGTAATTAATTTAGTTTTAAATGTGCTATATAACATAAACATAACGATTAAGATACATGAAAAATTTCTTCTATTGTGCTACCTTAGCTTTTAACGAAGTTAAGAATTCTCTATATGCTGGGTCACTTCCAGTCTTATCTTCAACTAAGCAGCTGTAAGCCCACATTCTTAAGGCCATCAAGTCACGTTGTTGAGAGATTTCGATAGGTTCGTTGGAAGAACCTCCAATTACAACATATAAGTTCTTCCAAGTAACAGAATCATTCAGTTGTCTGATCTTACCAATTATTTGACGAATCCTGTAATTAAATTCGGACTCTTCGATAGAATATTCAGGTAATTCGGTTTTGCCAGTTGGTATTTCATATAAGTTATCAGCACCAAATAAGTCAGAAACTAATTCTGGGACGACATCACCCGAAACCCATAAGAATAATTCACTTGTATTGTCAATCAAATAGAGACCAAAGTTCTCCCAATGTTCTTTAGAGTCATTCAATGGCTCAGGTAACATTATTTCAGTGGTTGTGATTTCTTCTTCTTCCCCAGTCTCTTCATTTACTTGAATGACTCTTTCTGGTAAACCACATTCATCTGCCATATTGTGTAATGCGTAGACAGTTGGGTATATGTACTTAATCAAGTGTGGGATTGGTAATGAACCCAATAAATTCAAAGCAGCAGCTCTGTGATCTGCTGGAACTCTTTCAGCTCTAAAGCCTAAATGCTTTGTTAATGAGAATAATAATAATGGCAACATTCTCATGTTAGTAGATATTTGTAATGGTGAAGCACCAGACACATTTCCAGCTACTAATTCCTTTTTGTAGACATTTAATATGTCGACAAGAGATTTGATTAAGTAATCTCTAGCATCAGGAAGGGAGCTCGCTAAAGCTTTTTCAACTGCTCTATGAGTAAAGTAGTTTGTGATAGCCAATTGATCAGCAGATGCGAAAATATCATCTAATTTTGAAGAAGTAGGAATTGCCAAATTCGAAACTCTGATTCTTCTCTCTCCAAAACTGGTAGTGTGTAAAACAGCAGCTTGGAAATATACAACAGGCTTAGTAATATTTTCTTCTATAGATAATTCAATAGTATAGCTTTGATCCCTTGGGAATGTTGGAAAAGAACATAAGTCAGAAGATCTGTTAAAGAAATTACCATAGAATGAACTCATCCTTATACCAGTTGAACCTCTTACTCTGAGAACAGCTTCTAAAGCAATTTCTTGAGATAAGTGATCACTAACTTCCTTCGATAATTTTGTAACATCTTCAGCCTTTGCACTAGACCATGCAGGGTAGAAGTGAGTTTGACCAGCAGTGAAGCGAGGTAAGTTAGATAAGGTTGCAACATCTTGATATTTGGCTGAAGTTAAAAATAAATCGACGGTTATTTGAGCACCATTACAATCAACTGCAAAACTCTTGTAGAACTTATCAGCAGCTGTCAATAACATTTGTGATTCCTTTGGTTTACCAGAGTGAGCACCTTCATCTCTGACAGTTAGCTTTCCTTCACCAATATTAGGTAATGAAGCAGAGAAACAAATTAATTTACCACCAATACTATTAATTAATTTGTGACCAGCCCTCAATGCTGGACCTAAAGCGAAGCTGGGATTAGCAGTTTCTTCGAAATAACTGACAAAATCAATTAATAACAGCTCAATTGCTTCTCTATTTTCGTTCAAGTTAACTAACAAACCGTCTGGAGAAGGTAAGAATGGTTCATCAATATCAGAAACAACTAAAATTTCAGTACCTTCTAAACCTTCATTGAATCTGAAGTAATGTAAGTTAGAATCAACACCAATAAAAGCAACCCTAGCGGTCTTATTTTCGTTTGGAATTCTATCCAAGCTTTCTAAAATAGTTCTTGCAATTGTTGCGGTTAATCCAGACTTTACAGCATCAGATGAAACATCAATAATGAAGGTATAAACAATTGGTTGTGGAGTTCTTGCCATGTATTCCTTTGGAGCTACGAATTCAACAACAGAATGATTTAATTCAATTCTTTCGAATTTATTTCTAGGAGTACTGTTCATCTCATCGTAATCAAATGCACTTGGAATGTCATTTTGTAATCCACAGAAGTTACATCTCCAACGTCTACCTTGTTCTGTTAGTGTAACAAATGGATTAATATAACCACGGCAACGACGACATCTACTGATGATTGTATCTGTTGTGACTGGAATATTTTCAGTATCAATATGTAAAGCATTATAAGGTCTCACAACCAAAGCTAAAGGAAGCTTGGATTTCTTCAATAACGAGTTGTTAGATGGAATTACATTCAATGTAGATCTTAAATATTCGGGGGAAGCATTTGCAGTTTCTGAATTTGGTATCAAAGTAGTTCCTGAAGGTAAGACGATTGGTGGAGGTGGTAATGTTAAATCACTAATTGATGGTGGTAATTCTCTTAATAAATCAGTAGAATATAATTGATTCAATGGCAATGCTGGCTGAGCACTAGTTTGACCATAATATCCACCTTGAAGTTGAGTTTGAGCTTGGGCCAGCGATTGAACTTGAGCATATGGATCATATGCTGGCTGAGCTGGTTGAGCTGGAGCTACATTAGTTGGTTGCTGATATTGGTTATATTGACCACCATATTGGTAATTAGCAGCAGGAGCAGCATTAGCTCCAACATTCATATTTTGAAACTGAGTAGTTGCTTGATCAACGCCATACTGGGGAGCTTGTGGTTGAAATTGAGGTTCAGCAGAAGAGGCAGGAGGAACTGCTGCGTATTGAGGTTGTGGATATGCTCTTCTTCTACTCATATTGGAAAATGTAATCCACTATTATATGAATGTACTATTTGTTGATCTTGAAATATTCGTGGGCGGTAGATAGTTCGTAAGATTTGTACGTGTTCAGTGCGATACTGATATTTACGGTTTTTTCAAGGTGCGTATTTTCCAGCATAATAAATTTTGCAATAATCGAATGTTAGCTATGAGGTAGTAGGCTCTAATAATTGTAATTTGAATTACTAAATAAATACCATTCCAATAATGCAATTAAATGTAATTATTTTTCCTATTTAGAATAAAATTCTTCTAACTATATCTACATGTCAATATTTACAGCACCTTCTGATTGAAGTGGGAATTGGTCTGCATATCTGTACTTCCTAGTACCAATAAATTCATCCCAAGCAATACTTGACTTCACCAAAATATACTTGTAGACTGTGGATGGGAATTCTACGTAGGAATTAAGGACAAAACGAAGTGCGACCATATATTCTTCAAATGCCATTGCGAACTGTTCTTTCAATGTCAGCGGCTGTCTTTGTTTCTGTTTCTTTTTTGAGTCGGTAACTTCGTTGGTAGACTTCAGTAATGATTCAGAGTTGGAGGAAACAGAATTCTTGGATTGATAAGTTGATGGTGTCTTAAAAAATGGGAAATCCAAGTCACCATGACCATGAGTTTTTTCGTATTCGCCAAAATTAGCTACCCCATTCTTGACATCATCAAGATGGTCTAGATACAAGCGCTTAAAGTTATTAATAGATTCAATGGACTTAGATAAGCGATCAAAAGTATTGATCAAAGCAACTATTTCAATTCTACTGAATTTCAATTTTGGTGCGTTAACTGGATCTTCACTTTCAAAAAGGATTTTTAAGGCTGTACCATAACCTGTAGTTTGTAACTTTCCCCACATTCTGCATCTATCACAACCTACACAGTCCATAATTGAACTAACGTTCTTAAATCTAGATCTGAACTCATCTTTTAAATCTGCTGGAACCTTCTCAGGGTTAAACAAAGTGGAAGTGTTAAAAAGAGTATTAGTTGAAAGATCCTCTAAAACTGACTCCAATAACTCCTCATATTCGTGATATTCAGTATTAGTTAATAGATCTGGTTTACTTTCAGAAATGCTCAAATGTGATTTAATTAAATCGCCGATAGAAATAATTTCAGATAACTTAGAAATAGACTGACCCAACAATGCATAATTAAAATAGATATTGGATAATCTGTCATTGAATGAACCAACTCTTTCCATGAAAACTCTTAAATTTGGTTCGAATTTTCCACTCTTAGCTGATAAATATTCATTTGACAAATGAACCCCAATCGAAGCATGCATACCAGAAATTAATCTATAGAATAAGTTCTTTTCTGTACACTTTTCAACCTCACCATCGGAAGTCATAGACATTGGATTAGTATTTGGGAAGCAATTTTCTGAATAAATGGCTTTCCATACATCAAGAGACTGTGCACCACCATATCCTGTAAATCTTTCAGGATTGTCAACCAAATTAACGTAGACACACTGAGAATCGTCATCAATATGGGTATAATCAAGAGCATCGCACACTTCATCTGTAGCACCTGCATTCGCAGTAGTAGAATCAGGCTTTCTAATTTGTCCAAGCTTCGATGGCTTCAAGTCTTCATTGGTGATATCACTCCAGTTATACTGTGATGGAGACAATATTTCCACAGCACAATTTTCAGTTGCACAGAAATGCTCAGCATTCCAGAATTTACATTGCTTATCCATATTGAGCTTGAAAAATTTGAAGTAT
Source organism: Schwanniomyces sp. yHRVM31 (assembly GCA_030462985.1). Classification (NCBI taxonomy): domain Eukaryota; kingdom Fungi; phylum Ascomycota; class Pichiomycetes; order Serinales; family Debaryomycetaceae; genus Schwanniomyces; species Schwanniomyces sp. yHRVM31. The sequence goes on from JAKVQU010000001.1 coordinate 42,125, forward strand.
GGCGAAGTAACCAATTCCGCTAAGCGAGGTCTTATGGCATTATTTAACTCGTCAATATACGAAAGTGTTGTATTACAAGTTGACGTTATATTTTGAGAACAAAACTCAGGTGAATCAAATGGAGTATATTTCTCTAAGCGTGAAATTTGACTACCAATACTGATTAATGCCAACGATAATAGCACCAAAATGCCACTAAAAATATTTTTCATTTTTAAGATTGATTAGTTCTGTCGTAAAATTTAATTATTCAGATAAATTTATACCAGAAAATCCCCTAATTTATCAACTTACAATATCAGCTAATATTTTATTTTTGTATGATGCTCTATATCTAATATATTATCAGTAAGCAGGTTAGTAATCATCCGATGATACCTGGTCGAGTATGCAGGATTATGGAACACGTATACTGAAGAATATTCTTTTAAAATCTATGAATGAAGTATATATTATAAAGGAGTAAAAGTACAAGTGGCTTAATCAAATTTGATCTTTTTAGCAGTTTTGGTCATATCAACATCCTTGAAGAAGGCACCATAAGCAGAATGAGCCTTCTTTTTTGTGTGTCCTCCGAATTTCAATAATTCTTCTGGAACTTCTTGATTAGCACCTCTTAAAATATTTTGTAAGGCACCACTCAAATGCTTTTCATGCTCAGTAAATAAGGTGTGGGCAATACCAGTTTGACCAGCTCTACCAGTTCTACCAATTCTATGGACATAATCTTCAATAGTTAATGGGAAAGTCAAATTGATAACTACTTTGACGTTTGGAATATCCAAACCTCTAGCAGCGACATCAGTAGCCAACAAGATACTGGATTCACCAGTCTTAAAAGAATTCAAAGCCAGGGTTCTCTGTTGTTGAGATAAATCACCATGGATAGCAGAAATGTCATAAGAGTTTCTAGATAAAAGATTTTCGATTCTACCAGCTTCCTTTTTGTATAATGCAAAAATCAAAATCTTATCATTCTTATTTGCTCCAGATTGATATTTTCTCAACAATTGTAAAAGCTTCTTTTCCTTGTCATATGGTAAAATAACTTCAACTATTTGGGTAATTCTCTTATTTGCAGCTAATTCATCACGGTCACCAATACTGACCTTAACTGGCGAGTTCATGAAAGTAGAGGCTAACTCTCTTACTTCCTTGGGCCAGGTTGCAGTGAACATCAAAGTTTGTCTATTCTTATTGGTGTAGCCAATAATGGATTTGATATCTTCTTCGAAACCCTTTTCTAACATTCTATCAGCTTCATCTAATACGAGATAGTCTATATCGCTCAAGTCTACAGCACCGTCATTAATTAAATCTAATAATCTACCTGGGGTAGCAACAACAACACCAGCAGTTTTTAACTTCTTTTTTTGGTCGTCTTTAGAAACACCACCGTAGATTGCAACACAGTTAATGGAAGTTTTGGCAGTCAATTCAACTAAATTATCGTAAATTTGTAAGGCCAATTCTCTTGTTGGAGAAATACATAATACTTTTAAACCTTTCTTGTTCAATGTTAAGATATTGTTGATAGCTGGGACACCAAAAGCGAAAGTTTTACCAGAACCTGTCTCTGCAACACCAATGACATCTTTACCATTTAATAAATATGGCCAAGAGACAGATTGAATCGGGGTTGGGGTAGGAAACTTCTTTATGATAGAACTGATCTTGCTATCAAGTTCAATTTGATCAAATGATAACATTGGTCTTAAATTTAACGAGTGTGGGTCTTCAACAGTTACTTCGTTTTTAGATAAGAAATTATCAATTTCTGATTGTGGTAAGTTGGTTAAAGCATCTGACTGGGTGTAAGAAGCAGATGATTTAGCAGTACCAGAAACAGAAGTGAAAGATTTCTTAGGTTTTTCACTCTCATTTTCACTTTCTAAATTGTCTTTCTTTTCCTTCTTTTCCTTCTTGTCTTTCTTTTCCTTCTTTTCCTTCCTGTCCTTCTTTTCCTTCTTTTCTTTCTTGTCCTTCTTTTCCTTCTTTTCCTTCTTGTCTTTCTTTCCTTCCTTTACCTTCTTAGAAGGATTTTCGGCAATATCATCAGAATGCTTTCTCTTCTTTTCACTTATTTCCTTAGCCATATTTGCTTTATCGTAAATATAATGTGAATCTCATCTTCAAAAAATTAAATTTTCATAAAAGCTGCAATGAGCATCACGTGTGCTGCACATTAGTTGCAACATTTTTGATTTTTAACTATCGTCAATACGTTATCTGAAATCTTAACAGATCAAGCTGTTTTATTTCATACCCTTACTTAAAAATTGATATAACCAATTAAACATAGACATAAAGTAACCGAGAGAATATTAAAGCTAGTTTAATATGTATTATATATTTAAACAATGAATACGTTCTAATAAGTATGGTAAAGTTTGAAAACCATAGGGGTTTATCTGTATATAGTAATAGCAATAAATGTTAAAAACCTGTAATAACTTCATATAAATGGTAAATAAAAGAATTAAAAACTTTGACATAAGTCATTAGTCATTAGTCAAAATTTTGACTTTACTCATCTTGATGAGCTTATGATCTTATTATATTCACTGACTAAACTTCTTAAGTATTTTTACATTCTTTTAAAGCGGCCTTTTTGGCCTTCTTCTTCTGGACCATTTTGTGTTGCTTGTTCTTAAACTGTTTACTTTTTTGATATTTAAGATCATTTTTGTGGAAATCATACATGTCATGTGCATCTAATGGATTAGTGCTAACAATATCCCTTTTATAGATTTGCTTCACCAGGTCATTAAAAGTTTGGGGACTTGGCCCTTTTACCGTCGCAACAGATCTAGCTTCCTTATCGAGTGATAAGGCTGCCGCTTCTGCATATGTCAAATCTTTGTAGTCTATATTAACGAAAGAGTCTTCATTCTCTTCCATTGATACATTGATAAGCTTATTTTTGTTTTCAGCTGAAGAAATAACAAACTCCTTAGGAGCATCTACCACGTCTAGTGGCGTGTTTGTGTTAGCTGTCTTTCTCTTCCACCATTGTGGTACAAGAAAGCTACTTAAATTGTTTTTAAACATAGTTTGATAAGTTGTAATTGAATGGCTGTTTATGATACTTAGTATACCACTTATTGATATCAGAAGGAATAAAAATAAAAGGATCAGGAAAATAAACAAGTTCTTTATCTTTAGTATTAGTAGAATGATAAGGGACTTCCCTATTTAGACTCCGAGGTATTACATACAGTATGATTAAACCGGTTTCCTGACTAACCATGAGTCAATAGGGTCAGCCGCCACGTTTTGTGACACCAAAAATCAGTATCAACGTGACTTTACTACCATTTTAGTAGGGACCGTGGTAATTCCCCATGCGGTTCCTTATTGCTGCTCGTGGGATTTCGGATGGCTAGCTAGTGGGGAACAGGAATAGTCGTTCCACCTCCCTAAGTTAGCATTACATAATCAGTCACAGATGAGAATCCACGTCATGGATTTTAATATTCGTGATTGTGTCCGAGGTGGTGTGTACCCTGTGAAAATATAAAACGCGCTTTGGAGAGTAAATCTCGTGATTTATCACGTGCACATCTTTGGAGTGCATATTTCATGGTCTGCATATATCATCTCAACTTGGATAATATGAATATCAAATTATTAAATTAGCCATTCATATCACGAAGAGACCATGGAAGGGTGGAGTGAAGTACGTAGCCCCGATATAAGGCCCATCAACTGATCGTTTACTAATTTAATTTTAGGTATCTCGGATTGCCACTTCTGGTAGATTGAATACAAATATTCAGGTTGATCAATCATCCGTAACAGCTTTACTATTTGACGACACACAGAATCTATTATGGTGTGGAGATTCCGCGGGATATACTAGATCATTTACACCAAATGGAACTGGAATGGGGTTTGAGCCTCAACAGATTTTTCCTTATACAAAGTTCAAATCCACATTAAATAGCCAAGTGATACAATACTTAAACCATCGAGATGGGTTACTTACTTTACTGCAAAATAGCATCAGCTTTAATAATAATCGAGGATTGAATAAATTAAGCCTTGCTAGCGAATCTTTTGAAGATGGCTCAAAATTTAGAGATTTGACATGTATGACTATTAATTGTAACATAAGTAAAGATGTTGTCATTGGAGGTAATTGTACATTACTGAAATTTGATATCAATAAACCAAACATTCTTACCTCATTTAAACATGCTGGCAACATATCGTTAATTAAGCATTCATCGAAATTTTTAACTTTAGGCAGGTCCAACGGTTCGGTTGAATTATTTGATCCCGTTAGTAATCAATCAATTAAAACATTTAATGGTCATAATGGTATCTTAACAGATTTGGATGTTGAAGGTAATTACGTGGCAACTTGTGGTTGTTCTATTCGCCAGAGAAGATTTGGGGGAGCAAATGACTTTATGGTTGATCCATTAGTTAACATATATGATATAAGAATGATGAGGCCATTGGCTCCTGTATCATTTTCTATCGGTGCATCATTTGCCAGATTCCACCCTAAGTTGCCTAATATTATTCTAATTGCTTCAAATTCTGGCCAATTGCAGTTTGTGGATATGTATGATCAACTGAAAATATATCTTTATCAAGCCGATATATCACTACCAAAATCAATGTCTAATGGGATAAAGCAGCCAAGTTCTTATATGTCGAATTTAGAATTCAGTAAGAATGGAGAATTTTTTGCTTTTAGCGACAGCCTTTCTAATGTCCATTTATGGTCAATTAACTCGTCAAGTAGAGATTTTGTGAGCTTTCCATCGCTATTAGAGCAGCCAGATTTAGCAGCTCCAACCCCTTCAGTAGAAATAGGAGTAGATGATGTTGTTCCTCTTTCGGCAATAGGAATGCCATATTATAAAGACTTGTTACTTTCAAATTATGCTTCTGATTTGACGTTTGACAAAGAGCTAGCCAAAGTACCAATGCCGCCTGATACAGATTTACTTAATGAAGGTAGAGGCAAGGTAATCCCATACGATAAGATGAAATATGGGCCTCGTAATGTCGTGAACAAATATCAATCATTGAGAGAAATGAAGAATAATTCTGCAGTTATTCCAAAATTTATAAGTGAAAGAGATAACCAAGAGAAGAGTGCAGAAGTATTAAACAACGAAATGAATGACAGTGGTAGTATATTCCAATACAAGACTATTAACCTGAGCACTAAATCGGCAAGTACTTCTAAAATCCCAAATTGTTATTCTAAGTTAAAAATACAATACTCTAAATTCGGTGTGGAAGATTTTGATTTCCGTTATTATAATAGATCTCAGGGAGAATATTGTGGATTGGAAAATCATGTCGATAATTCTTACATTAATTCATTGATACAGTTATACAGGTTCAGCCCAATATTTTATAATTCAATTACCAGCAAGTTACTACATGAATGTTTACCAAATGATATGGATATCATCTTACAGAATCCCCAAGGATCATCTATTCTTAATGAACTTGGTTATTTATTTGATATGATGTATAAGGCAAAGAGCCGTAATGTTAAAATATCCAATTTTTCACAAGCGTTAAATGAAAATAAAATAGCTATACAAGAAAATCTTCTTAATGATGATGAAGGAAAAAATTTAAGATCTGATCAGTTAAGAAACTTAATTACAAGGTTCAATAAGTTTCTTATTAATCAATTAAATCAAGACTTATATAACCAATATGGGGATTTATCTTTGCAAGATAATTTGTCAGTCCAATTTGAGATCGAGGTAAGTAGCAATTCTTGTCAGTTATATGATAAGCAATTTGGCTCTCAGTTGATGATAGATTTAATAACCCCTCCTCCGAATACATTAAACAAATTAAGTATATTGGTAAATCCTCATAATCTGACGACACCAACAATTACAAAGAAAAACTATACATTATTAACGTATTTGGAATATTCTTTGAACCAATATAAAACCATACCATGTCAACAACATCAATATATGCATAATTTGGAAATTAGGACTTCTGTTACCAAATTACCTCCATTATTAGCTATAAATATTGCTTTTTCTGACCAAGAGATGAGTATATTGAACAACTTAAAGAAATGGCTTGTCCCAGAATTTTACTCAACAACAGGTAATAATAATAAAATTCACCTTAAGCCAGTTGTAACACAAGCTCATCAAGATATCACAAAGTATGATTTATTAGGATATGTTTGTGAAATATCCAGAGAAAATGAATCTCTTACTGGATCTCATAATTTAATATCTTATATTAAGATTCAAGGGGTATGGTACTTATTCAACGATTTCATGGTCATGCCAATTCCTGAAAGTGAAGTATTTAATTTATCATGCCCTTGGAAGAAGCCAACTATTCTTCTATATCAAAATGCTGATGATCCAAGAAATAGAAATTTCGAATATTTTGATCAAAGAATATTTAAGAACCTACCAGGTCTTAATGATTCTATTTTATACAGAGATCATTTTTCATGTGCTATCAGAGAATCTCATAAGAAAGAATACACACTTTTAACGAAAGAAGAAGCTCCTGGTTTAGGGTCTTTATATGCAATTGATGCCGAGTTTGTTTCGTTAAAGCCAGAAAGATTAGAAATTTCTTATACTGGTGCTAAAAATATGATTGATCCAAAAATTCTATCCCTAGCTAGAATTTCAGTTCTACGTGGTGATAATGGTCCAAAACTAGGCGTCCCTTGTATTGATGATTATATCTTGCATACAAAGCCAATTCATGATTATTTAACTAGCTTCTCGGGAATTGAGCCTGGAGATCTTGACCCAACTAAATCAAGTCATAATTTGGTTACACTTCAAACAGCTTACAGAAAATTATGGTTGCTTCTTAATATGGGTGTTATATTTGTGGGGCATGGTTTGCAGAACGATTTCAGGACGATAAATTTACAAGTTCCATCACAGCAAATAAGGGATACTGCTGAGTTCTTTTACTTGAGTGACTTTAAGAGGAAATTGAGCTTGAAATTTTTAGCATATGTATTGCTCCGAGAAAATGTTCAAACTGGTAATCACGATTCAATTGAAGATGCTAATACTGCTTTGCTATTGTATAAAAAGTACTTAGAGTTAAACGCTGTTGGTGAATTCGAAGGGGTATTGAATAGGATTTATATGGAGGGACAGCAGTTAAGGTTTAAAGTTCCTGAAAAGTAACTATAGTTTAATAGACGAATCTATTTAATTTAATTTTGTATTAATTTGTACTTTCCTATTCGTAGATATCGATATAATAGCTTGTCTCTTTTAGATCAGCACATTAGAAAATGTGAAAATTAGAGTTGTTCTAAAGTAAAAAATTAGAATCAGGTTATTTTCTTTATCAATTATTTTATTAAATACAAACCCTATTAATCTAAATTAAATACTTTACAAAAATTTTTCCTATTTATATATTATGTTTATAATAAGACAGCGGCTAAACCAGCAAGACCGACAGCACCAATCATAACCTTTGGAGAAGAACCTTCACCAGCGTAAGTAGATACAGCGGCAACAGCGGAAGAGTTTTGAGAGTTGTAGACTGAAGTGAAAGTACTTTGAGAAGTAACAGTGGCTTCAACACCAGTGGTTGCTTCAACAGTTGGGGTAACGGTAACATCAACGTAAATGTTAGAACCAGAAGAAGCTTCGGCAGCTTCAGATGAAACTGGTGCGACTGGGGCAACTGGGGCTTCAGAAGAAGCTGGAACAACTGGGGCAACTAGGGCTTCAGAAGAAGCTGGAGCAACTGGAGCTTGAGTAGAAACAGCAGCCTTGGTGGTTTCAGTTAATGGGCAAACAGTAGTGTAGACAGTTTCAATACCGTTAACAGTAGTAGTAACAACTGTGTGGGAAGTAGTTTCAGCAGTAGCAGTACAAGCGTGTTCTGAGCATGAAGTGATAGTAACATCTGTGGTACTTAATTGAGTTTGAGTTTCAACTTCGTAGATAACAGATTGAGAAGATTCAGCGGAAGCGACAGCTAATAAAGTGGCTAAAGATAAGGTCTTGAATTGCATTTTAATTATGTGAGTATGTGAATGAGTGTATGCTAGTTGGAATTCCTTAATAGAATGAAGCGAATGATAATGATATAAAAAAATTGTCCTAGAGAGGAACTTAAAGCATGTATTTATACATTATCTCTAGACTTGGTTCTTCACCTGGCTACACGGTTTTTTCATGGCAGAACACCATTTCTCAAGCCTTGTAGTTCACTCTACGCGTAAATGTGTCAGAAGATGATGGCGTTTCCATTATTCAACCTCCATCATTGCCAGACTTTGACCCCCCTTCAAACTTCTCCAGATCCGTGATTTGTAGACATTCTTTGATCTAAACCGTGATTATTTACAAACAAACATAGCGTTCAGATAAATATTTTCAAAATTTTCAAAACATAAACACGCGCAAATCGATAAACAACGCGATTTTTTTAAAGCGTGAGGATGCGATGAGCCTTAAGGTGTCACAGTGTTAAATCTGGACCTGATCGAACAAAGAATCATTCGCAAACACGAAGCGCGACGTGATCTTCACAATAGAAGGAAACGAAATAAAAGAAAATGTACTAAAGGTATGCAACTTCATATTATAATGCTATTTAATTTACTACAACGCGTACAGTAAATACCGTGATATGAAACATTGAAAAGATTAATTGAGCATAAGATTCATTTCCCAATCCTCAATCACACTAACCCAATCATCTTTTTCTTCGTTCATACGCTTTCTTCGCCATACTTCTAACATAATTTGACGAGCCCCCCAGTAACTACCTAAGTACTGAGCGATATCGGCACCCCACTTTTTAAAACCCATTTGAAGATCGAGTGTGATGGCTTCGCATCCAGCAATGAACCCTTGCCAGAATAATGGAATCATCGAAGCTTCGCCGTTAGCTATAAGCTTTTGGATTGAATTTAAGTGATAGAGAGTTTTCTCTACACGATTTTGTAACAGTGAAGCTGGAGTCTCCTTTATGAGCCTGTTAAAATAAATAGTCAAGGCATGATAAAATGAGAGAATATGATGGTAACTTGCCTCGTGGTTTTTTGATAAGAAATTTCTTTTATTTTCTGCCTCCTCGTCTAATTCAACACTAGAGGGGTCACTGGTGTCTTCCCCTTGATAGAGCTTCCAGTCCAATTTCCAGTTCTGTAGTTTACTATCTAGATCAGCAACACGTGAAACAAAATCTTTAGGTAGGGACTGGAAGACTTTTTGATGGTAAATTTTTGTTCTTAATAATTGGACTGTTTGACTGAAAAGGAGAATTAACGAATTTGAAAGCCCATATAATGCATCAGTTGCAAAATTCTCGTCGTATTTCCTCGTATTGATTAACTTTTTGTTCACAAATTGTAAAGTAGTGTTTTTTAATCTCTGATTATTTGACTCAGTTTCATTTTCAACTATGAAATCTATTCTACCTTTGGAGGAATGGCTCATCTTGCGTGTATTAAGAAACTTATCACCATTCACATCATATCCATTATCGTTTGATCTATCATAGTCCTCTTTGATGCTAGAAACATTTAGACATGTTGAATCTTGTATTAATTTCAATGACAGAAAAATTCTATGAAGAATTCTAGCTTTCGATGATAGACTCTTTTTTATCATCATTTTAGTGGAAATAACTCTTCCACACCATTTAATATATATATTTGTATCTTGCATTGTTCCCCAAACTAAATCAACACTGATCATCGACATCACCGCACATAAAACGTCCTTATATTTCTCATTAGCAACACAATGCTCAACACCAGCCTGTGCATCTTTTTTTGAACCTAATAATTTCTTGACAAATAAACTAGCCTGATTTCTTAAACGAATGCCTAAATTTAAGTAATACTTCATAGAGTCAGAGTTCTTTGGGAATTTTGATTGTAAATTGAATGCTGATACTGCTAATAATGCGTTCAAGAGGGCATTTTTCGCAGTAGAAGTTCGTCCTAATGCCAGTAGTTCACCAATGGCCATCAATGCTCTAGGAAAATAGATAGTTTTCCAAGGATTTTCTGTTAAGGGTATGACTGTCATTAAATCCGCAACTTGAGTGATATAATAGTTTAAGAGATACCTAGTTAATGGTTGGACTTGTAAGGCTGTTGTTGGTAATCCCAAAGGTGAATTATTTAGTTTTGGAACAGAAAGATCAAATCCTAATTTTGGTTGTAATGGATTTTGAACTATCGTCATAATCGAAGAAGGCATTTCAGTCCTGTTGGAATTATCACCTTCAACAATATCTGTAGATTCGTCATCATGGTTATTCACAGATGCATGTAGATGTATTTCTAAATCTTCATTTTTCTTATATGGATTGTTGTAAAAATAATTATTATAATTAGAATAAAATAGATGCTGATTAGTAGGGTCGATCAATATATTACTACCATCATCTTCATTTAATAAATTAGACATAGACATATTACTGCTCGCTTGAGGTGTGCTGTTTGATGATAATCCAGGATTATCTAGATGGCTCATATTATTACCTCTATGAAAGACAACACTCAAAATATCATTTTGATAGTTGTAATTACCACCATGGTTGTTTAAAGAAGGGGTACCTGTACCAGACCTTGTTAGAATATTATTAGTTGTCATGAAATCAAAGAACTGCGAGTCACCATTAAGAGCTGCTGCAGTCAATAAAGCATCATCTCTTAATTCATTCGAAAGCCATAAGTCATGTGAGGCTATCTGATTAGACTGGGTCTCGCTGGTTTGAATGGCTTTCTGAGAAATAGGATTAGAATTTGAATATGTATTTGTTTTTAATTTCTTCGGCTTTTGAACCAGTTCTTTCAGCTTCCTTTTCTTTTTACCATTGAAGACTCCAAATGGCCCAAGAAGTTTAGTGTTTCCTTCTACACTTACTAAACTATCATTTCCTGAATTATGAAGAATCCCTAAATCTCTATCCATATCTTCATAACTTTCATATGGTTTGCAATTTTTTTTAGCATCCCATTTTACAAATCCAACATGTCGTCTTTGGAAGAATTCACCTTCACCTTCCACGCCTTGCTTATTGATCTGTTGAAATACAACTTGAGAAGAAACTGAACCCCCCGCCCTCGATTTGAATTCAATAGGTAACGACCATCTAAGCTTGATATCATATCCAGCGCATATCAGCCCAGATTTAGCACAATTCTTACAAAAGGGCTTATGTAGATCGCACCTGATTTTTCTAGAACGACATGTAAAACATCCAGTAAATGTTTTCGATCTTTTGTTTTTGGAAAGTGCAGTATTGGATACAACTTCTACCTCTTTTCTATCATTCTCTTCTTTGGCTTCTTCGTCATTCTTAGTCGGAGAATCACCTTCGTCTAATTTTTCCACATTTACCATTCTCGATATTAAATGTCTATATTTTCTATTTGAACATTAATTTACCTTTTCCTCGTTATTTACAATTTAAATTAACAACCTATAAGGCGTTGAAGATGCTATATCTATAGTATGAAATGAAGTTAAAGAAACTCCTGAAGATTACTTTGTATGATGAGCTAATAATAGTGACCCTCTAAATGGATAGTCACACCGAGATTTAGTTGATTATATAATAAGCGTTAGTCAGATTATGAGCCATTGGGTCTTATATACAGCATTTGCACTAGAACTGGGTAAATTATTAACAATTGCCGATTTCTAGGATTTTCAAAACTGTAAATGGAACTTTAGCGTGGAGGTAACAGAATTCACAAATTAGAACTATAAATATTATAAAAGGAATATCTCGTACTTATATCTGTCAATTGTCCTAATGTATGCTTCTACGTTTTTGCCTTTATCCAAAGTTTTTTCAAGTTTATGTACTTTCCAAAGTCGTTTTTTTGACAGGTATAGGTATGCTTCTATAAATATATATTTTACTCTTAGTATATAGCCATCAGCTACTAAAATCGATTACTGGGTTACTGCTCTAAACAATATAAATATAAGATGGATTTACGGAGACTACTTAATAATATTAGCTCAAGCTTTATATTATTAGGAATCTATAGCGAAACCCTTCCATTTTACCACTGACATATGCGCCAAAATTAAATAATAGTAAGCAAGAAATTAAGAGCTACGATATTATTAGCTTAAGTAGAGGATTAAAAAGAAGAAGGCTATTCTTCAGTATATGTCCCCGAGATATAGAGATTGAATCTCAAATTATACCCCTGCAATTTGCATTTTAGCTTGACTAATAAAATTCTTTTAGTAATCCAGAAACTACGATACTTGCAGGAACGTTATTTTATTTATCGCCATCTTCACTTTCATATTTCACATTATCACTAACTTCAAATATTTCATCAAGAGCTTCAAGATCTCTCTCCTTCCTTTCTCCAATATTTTTTATATCCGATAACCCAAAGTCGATTAATGAGATTTTACCGGAAACAGATACATGAATGTTTGGAATTCTAATATCATTATGAGTGATTCCTATACGGTGTAGCTCCTTGATTCTTAATTTAATAATTTTGTATACTCTTTTCTTGTCCCATTTTTCAATCGGCAATTCTTTACCGAGATATTCGAATATATGCATTGGGTGGTTAGTAAAACCATTCCAATAGCCAGAGGCTAAAAGCTTTGGAAAATTTGAAGCATATGGTGATTCTGAAATCTTCTCATTTATTAAAAGCTCATTGAAAAACATATCATAATATTCTTTTCTATTAGGAATTTCGCAACACAACAAACTATGCATTTCCCAAGTTCGACTGGAATAATGATACAATTTGACGAACACTGTACATGGAAATTCCAGCCCTAAATCTGGAAAATACCTCACAGTATCATATACTACATAACACATAGTATTACCTTCAATAACATCCTCTTCGCCTCCTTCGGTCTTTCTGATTGGTGGCAACGATGGAGAATACTTATTTGATTTATTCTGTGAAACTTTATAAAAATCACTCAATATATCTCTATCGTTGGTCTTATTAGCTACTTCGATGTGTTTTTCTAGTTTCCGTTTAGTGTCAAGTGCTTCTGCAGTATCTCTGTAGAAAAATCCTGCAATAGCCGACCTCAATGTAATTCCATCCTTAACAGTCTCGGGATCGTTAATAATATAGTAATTTATAGTCATCTGGTTATTCTCTGTTAATTTATATTGAAAGAATCCAGAAAAGGTTTCGTGATCTGAAATAAAAACTCTATCTGTACCACTAATAAAAGCTTGATAAAGATACTTTCTAAAACTCAAAGCAAAAGCTATACTCTTTGACCATGGTACTTCAAACAAAGGTGGATCAGTTTGCAGTCTTAATTGCCTTCCATTTGATAAACTATCCTTGTATTTCTTTATAGCAGCTATGAGTTCTTTGAATCCTTGCCCCAATTTATATGATCCAATTTTAAAATCACCTAAGGCTATACAAATTTCTGGGTCTTCGTTATCGGGATATGTCAAATAGTGAACTATATCCGGCCCTATTAATTTTGATCTATAGCAGGGGGCCCTAAACAATGATGGTCTGCCAAAATAGCTAGCATCACCATAAATAGCTGTGTAAAGAATTTGAAGTTTAGAAGCCACATTACCATCATAATACTTTTGGATAGCATTCTCGTTGTCCATCGGACTACCAGATGGGCATGCATACGAAGGCTCTAAATATGGCAGAGAGAGATATGTTCTTCTGAGAGTATTATCGAGTGGAGCAAGGTATTTCTCTATAAACTCCTCAGAACTAATTTCTTTATACTCGGCTTTCATAGCTGCATTTGTTATATATGTAACAATTGCCACAGGTGGTGCCTTTCCTAACGAAAATGAAGTGTTACTCTTTGTCACTAATTTTTCACTTTTATTTACTTGCTTATTGTGATTAGTAATAAATCGTAATAAGTGAGTATCTAAAAGTACTCTCATACTTTGTTGTGGATCAGCAAAAGCTCTAAAATATAATTTAGGTTTAATAATAACTTCAGAATTTCTGTCATCAGTAATATCTTCATTATCTTCTCCTGAAAAATACATAATGTTACTCATGTTTAAACGTACGAAGTATTATATGATCTCTTTCTCAGGCGGTAAATTAGATAATTATCCTAAATTATTTAATATCACCAATATAATAAATAAAGCTTGCTTTGTTGAACCTTATCTATTTTGAGTGATTTGTTGCAACTATTATAAGAATCGATTTTTTTTTTTAGAATAAAAAGTTCATTTCAATTACTATTATGTTGCTTGCATTAAACAATATATATATCAACTGTTGGTTTATATGCCTCTTGCCATTGCTCTGCTTAATGTAAGCTTAGAGATGAATGAGAAGGTTAGAGATCAACATTTGAGAAATGACACAAAATAAAAAACTCTAATCGATCGACTGGGGGGTTACTTCAACTTCCTCTCCATCTTGAAGATACCTCTATTTCTCTTTCCTACCCTTCCTTTAAAGTTTTTCTTCTATAAATACATCTGAAAATTTCCGTAATGTTCAAACTCCAAATTTAAAATTGCTATTTTTTTGACCAGTCGTAACACAAGCTTGAAAGTATAAGAAATATCTACCAATAAGAGTTTGAATGGTAGAGTAAAGTGAAGATAGTGCATTGATTTTTAAGATGTTGTAATTGCACTTCTGTAGTAATTCACAGAACCGCTTCAGATGCTCTAATCAAAGTGCATCGCGTCTAGTTTAGCAATGACCCAATTTTTATACTTATTCTGTAATTTACTTCATTAATCTTGGAAAGTAAAAATATCGCTATAAAATTATCTATTGATTCAGACTCGAAATAGGCATTATTGTGTAGATTAAAGTTTAGATAGCATCTCTTGACTAGCGTGCAGTTGTCATAGCCATAAATAGCAAGCAAGCGACATATGTCAGGTGACAAGATTATCTAACCAGATAAATTATATATTTAGAGTATCTCCAACTCAAATTTATTGTATTTTATATTATTTTCTTATTTAATTAATAGTAAACATGACTTTGGCAAAGCATTGGGTATATAATAAAGATGAGGATATTGTTTTATCTAATTTAAAGGGATTAGTGCACAGCAATCCTTCAATCAAGTTAATTCCAAGTGAAAAAGTAGTATTTAATCCTAACTCAGACACCTCCAAGAAAGTAACATTAATTAGTGGAGGAGGTGCAGGGCATGAGCCATTGCATGGAGGGTTTGTTGGTGATAATTTATTAGACGCCGCGGTCAGTGGAGCAATTTTTGCCTCTCCATCCACGAAGCAAATTATGGCTGCGGTGGAGACTAAGTCCAATAAAGAAAAGGGTACAGTTATCATTGTTAAAAATTACACAGGCGATATTCTTCATTTCGGCCTTGTAGCAGAAAGAGCTAAAAGTGAAGGTTATAATGTGGAGATTTTACCTGTTACTGATGATGTTGCAATTGGAAGAACACAAAATGCTATGGTTGGAAGAAGAGGTTTGGCAGGAACTGCAATAATTCACAAAATTTTAGGTGCTGCGTCTAATTATAAAAATAGTTCTTTGAACGATGTATATACTCTAGGAAAAGCTGTGAATGATAACCTTGTCACAATTGGTGCTTCGTTGGATCGTACATCAGTCCCAGGTAAGAATGCAGAAGAAATCGAATTTACTAGTAATAATGAAGCAGAATTAGGATTAGGTATCCATAATGAGCCTGGAATCAAAATAGATCCTATTCCTAACATTGATGAATTGGTAGATACTCTTTATGAGAAGTTATTATCTCCAGAAGATAAAGAACGTAATTATGTTGATTTTGATTTAAAGAATGATGAATATGTCTTGATTGTGAACAATATTGGAGGTACATCAACTTTAGAATTGAATACTATAGCTCATCATGTTGTACTGAAATGTCCATTGTCTAAGAAACCTAAGAGAGTTCTTGTTAGTGATTTTGTTACCTCATTGAATGCTCCAGGTTTTTCTGTCACTTTGTTGAATTTAACTAATATTACCAAATCGAATTCTAAATTCTCTACTGGGGAAATTTTACAATTCCTTGATGCAGAAACAAATGCCCCTGGTTGGGGACCAAAGTTTTTCAAAAGCCTGGAATGGGATAAAGATACAGAATATGTTGATTCGCCAATGAAGGAGATGTCAGTAGTAAAGTCTAAATTAAGAATGGATGCTAATCAGTTTGAAAAAGCTTTAAAGACTGCTTTGAATACATTAAAAGAAGCTGAACCAAAGATCACTCATTATGACACTCTTGTAGGCGATGGTGACTGTGGGGAAACATTGGTAAATGGTGCAAATGCTATTTTATCGTATTTAAAGTCAAATAAGAAGTTCAAGGAAAATCTTTCAGACCCTGTTGCCACCATATCTGTCATTACGGAATTGGTTGAGGATAGCATGGGAGGTACTTCAGGTGGTATTTATTCGATTTTCTTAACTGCTTTTGGAAGTGAATTAAAGAAAATTGAAGAGCTCAATACTAAAACGTTAGGTGAAGTATTACACAAGGCATTGTATGATGGTTTATTCAAGTATACAAAGGCTAGAATTGGAGGTAGAACTTTAGTTGATACTTTGCAACCATTTGTTGATAGCTTGTATGAAAAGGCAGACTTCAAAGCAGCAGTTGAAGCAGCTGTAAAGGGTTGTGATTCAACAAAGGAATTACAAGCTAAATTCGGTAGATCGAGTTATGTTAACGATGAAGAATTCAAGAGTGATGAAGGTGCTATTCCTGATCCTGGTGCTGTTGGTTTACTCGCAATTATAGAAGGATTTTCTGAAGGATTTAACTAGTTTTTTTCATCGATATATAGTTTAATAGTAATTATGCTGTTATCGAGTATTGAATATCTGGTGATTATCTATGGATATTTATGTGCGGTGGTAACCTTTGTAGTTAATTTCACCCTTGACCCTAGTAGTTATCTGGGAGTATAAAAAAGTGCGACAATTTTGATTTTGCATCAATTATCTGCAAAAAATCAATATGGAGAACAAAGAATATCGTATTCAACAAGAAAACTTCTTCGAAGTAATCATAGTTGGTGGTGGCCCCTGCTCTTTGGCTGTTGCTTCAAGATTATGTGAAAATTGTCCAGGTTCAATTTATACTGAAGATGAACACCAACGATTCCACTGGCTAAAGAAGAGGGGAAGCAAAGTAAATTTAATTAATAGAAATGTTTCATCGCGTACTAAGTTTAAAAAATTACCTAGAGATAGATGCTACAACCAGCAAAATTTCTTTCCAGAAGAAATTAAAGTAATTGACTCTATATCAGATAATTTCATGGGGCAATGGAATAATCAATTTGAGTCCTGTCAAATTCCATTTCTAAGATCACCGATGTTTTTCCATCCAGATCCGGTTAATGTTGATGGAATGTATAACTATGCATATTTCAATAAAAGAGATAATCCAAAAGATCTATTTGAAATTAAAAATGTTATTGGTAAAGAATATTCAAAGCATCAACATAAGATGCTTTCAAAGAAAAAATATAGTAAGATTCCTATACCAAATGACTTAACTCATGACAGGTCCGGAATTATTGATGTAAATATGAGAGATTGGCGTGATTATTACCGTCCGTCAACCGGACTTTTCAGAGATTTTTGTCTTGATATAATTAGCAGATACAAGCTACACGATATTGTTGTCAAAGATACTGTTACTGATATTGTATACACAGATATAATAGTAGAAGAAACCGGTAATTTTGAAAAAGGATTCATCATAACTACCTCATGCGGAAAAGTTTATGGCTGCAAATATTGCGTTGTTGCGTCAGGGCATAAAGGTAAGATCAATTATCAAGAGGATAACTTAACAAGATCTTGCCATACAACTCATATCTTTGAACGTAAAGTAGAATTTCCAGATAAAAAGCTAATTATGAAAGGCGATAGAGGACAAGGCTCAGTGGTAGTAGTAGGTGGAGGTTTAACCTCAGCCCAAATCGCCAGCGTTTTAGCAAATAAAGGAGTCAAAAATATATATTTGCTTTTTAGAGGAAGAATTAAAGTTAAGCACTTTGATTTTCATCTTGATTGGGTAACCAAGTATAAAAATGTCAAAAAATCAGCCTTTTATATTAGAGACACTGATGACGAACGAATACAAATGATTAATGAAGCTAGAGAAGGGGGTTCAGTGAACCCTGAATATTATAAATTAATTAATAAGCTTGAAAAAGTGGGAAAATTAAAAATTTTACAACACACTACAATAAAGGAAAAGATGTGGAATGGAAGTTCTTGGGATGTTAAACTACAAGAAAATATGGATAATGAGATTACATTATCAAATGTCGATTATATTTATTATGCTACAGGGATTACGCAAGATTTAGAAAATATACCATTTATGCAGCATATGATAAAAAACCACCCTATTCCAATTGTGCAAGGATATCCATGTTTGACAGATGATCTTCAATGGAATAAGGAAATTCCTTTATTCATGATAGGAAAGAATGCTGCTTTAAAAATGGGCCCATCCTCCGCTAATTTAGATGGTGCTAGATTAGGTGCTGAAAGAATAGGGTGGTATATTCAAGAGCTCAGATCCAAATACAACCCAAAAAAAATGAATTCTTTCGATAACATATGTGATCAGAACTGTGAATGTTCTACATCATCATCAGATGATTTAGATGAAAAACTTGACGGAAATTATGACAGCGATTCAGGTGAACTGGGAAATACGGATTCAACATTTGAAACTCGATTGAAATTAGCTAGTGGCCAATTGAATTGGTATTCATTGCTAGAAAGTAGTTAGGTAATTAGTATGACAATATATCCATTTCATCATCGTATTCAAAGGGGCTATCTGTGCCATGCTCTCGTAAATACCAAAGTTTTTCCAACCTAATTAAAGAATATACAGCACTGCCACAACCTATTTGCTCGGATATCCTAAAAAATTTAGTCATTAAATACTTATTTTCTTCATCAATACAATTAGTCCCAGCTATTAGCATTGGCCACTGAATCATCATCATAGAATATCTAGTCATTTGCTGTGATATTTCTGAACAGTTTTTCAAAAAAGTAATAAGCCCGACCAAGTTGGAATTAAGACTTTGAATATTTGGTGAATTGTACGGTATGTGTAGTAGTTTTGTGAGGAGTGTTAATATGGCACCTTGAACATAGGCTTGGTGAGAAGTGTCCATCCAGCTTATTATGATTTTCTCGTTATTTATCATCAAGGTGTCCAATAGTAATCCTTCCGGAATCTGACCATTAGAGAAATCCGATGGCTTTAGTATATTTCTTTTGTTAACAAAAGTTCTTTCAGATTGTTTGTATAATTCAGATAGCAACCGCAAATACTCTCGAGTTTCATTTGGAATATATTTTTCTCCGCTATCTCTTACTTTATTCAATACCTTAATTAGGTCCCTGAAATATAATACGCATTCATTATAATAACCTCCCATAATATTAAAATCATTATCTAATATTATTCCCAACTCTCTTAATACTTGAATTTCATATTCGTTGCCTGGAGTAATCAAAGAATCAAGTTCAGAATCAGTTTTTAAAGTTCCTCCTTGTTTGGAACTCAACCCAGCTAGGATTTCGAATGATATAAACCAGAACTTACAAAATATTAAGATTTTTGAATTTTTTATTTGTTTACTTGAATGTCTCAACAACAAATCTTTGGCACCTTTTAAATGGGGTCTCCAATCTTGCTTCACATTCACGGCATTAGCACATGTCAAAAGCAAGACTGTAACCAAAAGAACTTCAATATTTGACTGTAGGTCAGGTGTTTCCTTCTTATCACCATTATTACTTAAAGCAGGTTCCAACAATTTTAAACACTTGTTTAGATATTTACCATAAGCTTCTTCATCCTCATGTAAATTACATTTCTTAAAAGCACTTTTTGCACCTTGTGCTAAAATAGCTGCCAACAAAAAAGATTCTTTTGATGCACATTGAAGAATTATATCTCTAGCAGGGTTAAAATAGATTTTTAAATTTTTATCATAAGAATTAAACGGAAGTACCTTATTTGCAAAGTCATTGTAAAATTGCTCTAAATATATCTTTTCGTGCCTATTTGTGGCCCTTATATAATCGACTGGAATGTCTCTACCAATATATTCCGAATTGGTACTTGATGCTGAATGGTCGTTGGTACTAGTCATTAAAGAGTTAAAAAAATTCTCTGTATCCAGATCAAATGGGAAATTTGAATTTGAATTAAAATTTGACTCATACATCATATTGCTTACCAAATTATTTAAATCTGATGCCAATATATTTAAATCAGCTTGATTATAATATTCATTTGTATCACCATACATTAGAAGGTTATTTGTATTAGTTGGGAACATATCAGGACGTTCTTGATTATGAAATAATGTATTATTAGGCAGAGGCGAAACTGAAGCCAGATTTATATTACTTGGATTGCTATGGCCATTTATAATCGGTGAATTATTCTCATTTAATAAGTTTATAATGGAAGTTGATCTATATCTATGTTCATTTTGCCCACTGGTCGTACCTTTATCATCAGTATTCAATAACGTTCCTTCCTGGATATGATTCAATATTTTATTACCTGGATGTATTTTATTTGTAGTGTCAATCATTGTTATCTCAGGTAGTCTTGTTTTTATGATAGAATATGCACCAGCATTGTTTACTATGTTATTTCCTTCCTGAGGTACATATCTCTGTATTACAAGTGGTTTGGCTGCCAAGGGATGTGATTTAAATTCGTCCAATTTTCTTTTAGAAACTCTTACAACTTTTTCGCCTGCTCTAGGATAACTACATTCTTTCAGAAGTCTCTTACATTGCCAGCACAGTGGTTTGTCCTCCGAGCATTTAATTTTCCTCCTTTTGCATTCCCGACATCCTCCTTTACTATATTCTCTTTTGAGTTTTTTAGTTGTCAGGATATCTTCAGATGACATTATAGCTCAAGCATGCAACTGATAGTAATACTTAAAATTTCTGTTTTTATTCGCGAAATATTTTTTTCAATGGTTGCAAGAAGCGCTAGATAAACTTTTTAATATATTTAAAGCTAATTGATTCTAATTATAGAATTATAACTAATAGACGGCATATCAAATAAATGAAAAATTGATGTTATATGTATATTATTGAGACAAATTTGTCAAATCTATTCAAAAGAGTTGATATAAATATATTATTGTGATAATTTTTTAAAATTAGTCATAAATGTGAATTTATTTTAAATAAATAAGAATATACTTTAATATAAAATACATACTTATACATGCATGTTATAATAGATCAAATAACTAAACAATTTCTAATTGTAATTTTATTAGCTATAATTAAAGTTACTTTGATCTCTTATTTTCAGGTTGTTCTGCGCTGCTGTCATACTCCTCTAACGTACGCTTGGTTCCTTGCTTTGAATTATTCAGATTCAGACCCGGAGTAACTACAATAGGGTTGGATATATTCAGATTAGTATTATTTAAGAAATCGTCAACATCAAATTCAGATAAATCGGATTTCACATCCTCATTTTTATTAGAGAGAGATGACAGTGTCAGTTGTTGTTGTTGCTGCTGTTGCTGTTGATTTGCTAGTTTCTGGATCCAGTCCTGCACTTGTTGAATTGATTGACCCTGTTTATATATATTTTGCTCCAAGCCGTTCATCGCATCGTTTGAGTGCGATAAATAAGGGTCAACTGGAGATGCAATCTTCGCATAATTACCAGGAGTTCCTTGATCAGGATATGGACTTGGTGCATTAGAATTAAGCTCCGGGAAGAAATGACGTGGTGAGGATATTGTGGGTTCTTGGTTTATTATTTGTTGATATATCCTGTTGGCATTGTTAACAGCATCAACAGAATTATTACTATTAGGGTCTGCATTGTTGTTGAAATTAGGTGTATTTTCATATGACCTTATTATTTCTTCTATGGAACCACCAGCCGAGTTTTCACTTCCTCTATGTAATCCAACAGAAGAGGAATTTTTAGAGCTAGTAGGACTATTTCCATGAGCTTTGTTCATCAACATAAGACGAGGCTTGAAATATGGACTTGGGGGCTGTTGAGCATATGAATTCATTGCTGGTGGTTGTTGATTGTTTTGATTGTTTTGATTATTATGTTGATAATTGTAAGTAGTCATTTGGTTATTACCAAGATCATTGATATCAAAAGGAGCATTGTCCACTTCAAGTACTTTACCAGCATTATTTCCATACACAGCAGCAAGAAATTTCAAGATTTTATCCAAAGTATTTGCTTGCTGTTGATGTCTTTCTCTTGTTATATAATTCTCTTGCCACAATGTTTTATTATCTTTTCTTACCCTTCTGAGATCTTCGCCTATAGCCATTTGGTTTCTTTTTATTTGCTCTAATTCGTTTAATAAAAGCGTGAAATTAACCTGATTAGCATCATTTTGGCCCATATCCTGATTAACACTCTTGTTACGAACAATCTTATCCAACAAATCTTCTCTATCTTTCATGAAGTAAGGGTTTTCAAACCTCCATACTTCATTTTTGTCATCTTTAGCTGGATTTAATGCTCCACTATTTATATCTTGAACTTTATGCCATCCATACATATTCAATTGTCTAACAAAAGAAGTAAAATTATTATGCTTGAAATACTTCGGTAAGATGACCTTCATGAATTCTTCTCTGTGAAATACCTGGAATGTTTTACCATCATCATTCCAACGAATGTATTCTTTATTATCAGGATCATTAACCATAGACCACATCTTCATCACGAATTGTGGTCTAGTCTTTGGACCAGTACTTTCCTTTTTCTTTTTTGGTGCAATTGGTCTATTAGCCAGTTCACTTGTATTAAGATTAGAAATTGAACTACCCTGCAAGGATAAAGGTTGTATCCCGAGTCTACCATGAAGAGCGGATTCCGATAGAGGTGCCATAGGTATAGTTGGGCTCATAAACTTAGGTTGGTTAATGGTTGCTAATTGATTGCTTAGGTTAGGTGTTCCAAAACTTAAAGTTGGATCAAATGGACTATAACCAAGAGGTTCATTTATTCCTTGTCTTTGAGCTTTGTTGTATCCGTTCTGACCAAATTGCTCTTCCTGATTGTCATAGAACTGAGGGCCACTTACTGATGGCGTTTCAACATTATTATTAAAACTATCTATATTATTATTATTATCCCTATCTATTACTTGAATATCATTTTCATCAGGATCCCCATTCAATATCTCTACAATCGGATCTCCAATATTATTTCCATAATTCGAAGTCATCGGATATATATTTGCAATTTGCAGTTTATTGAGACGTAAAAATGTAAATATGACAAACCATGTAGCTTTTAATAGATTTTCATGGAAATTGCTAGAATATTCTACAGAATGTAACACAAAAAGAAAATTTCTCTCCTTATGTGTCACAAAAGCCACAAAAATGTACGTCATATAATATGCATATAGAAATAGTAGTTATATTGGTTAACCGTTCAACTTCATCATAATATACAGGAATTACTAAAATACACATTAAGTTATCTATTAAATGTCCACAGAAAAGTATTAAAGCTCAATAATTGTAAGCTTATTTATCGTGACAGACGTAAGCAAACCATTAGGAACTATATCCGATAACAAGGATTGTCTTATGGCATTACCTTCTACTTTCGTAGACTTAGTCTTTGCAGTTATTTTTAGGCCATCAGGATAGTTAGAAAAAAGTTTAAAATTGAAGGCACATGATATCACTAGCTTCAAATTTGAATCTGAATTGAAGTATTTTATATCAAATTTTATATCTCCATTAGCATTCAAATCAAATCTTATGATTGGAAATTTCAAAGATATTCTGAATAAATCTATGTCAAATCGTTTTAATATATCCCAATGATACTTAAAATTTCTGAAGTTTTCAATAATAGTATCACCCTTTAAACCCAGCATTTGACTCTCAAGAAATAAAGGAACTAACTGTTTATAAAAAAAAGATGAAGATTGAATGGTATCTTCACTCACTCTGTAATGTATATTATTCAAGTCGTTAATATCAATGAAATTCATTTTAATATCCACTAATTTATCAAATCTGAAATACAACAGTTTACCTTCCAGATTAAGATATTTAAACTGGAGGATATCTTGCAATAAGTTAAATTTTAACTTCAATATTTTAATATCATTGACGTCATATTTTTTAGTACTGCTAAGCTTTTGTTCTTTTACAACCAAGGTATCGATTAACTGAACCTTCGCTTGGGTCATTTTAACTATTTCAGAATTAATTCTATCTAATTCTTGCTGCTTAAGGTCAATTTCATATCTTGTAGCCTTGAGTTCAGCCTTTGATTTAACTAGATCACTCTTAAGTACTTGTAAATCTTCGGAAGAAATAGATTTAATATATTTACTAATTTTCAAAAGATTTTTTATCTTAAATGATAGATTTTCATGAATTTCCTTCAATGTTGAAATATGCTCATCTAAATTATGTATATTAGATATTAATATTTCCTTGTCACGAGTCAATTCCATGAATTTATCTTCCAATTCTAGAATTAAATTCTTTGTTAACTGTGTTCGCCAATCATACCAAGTCTTTTTCGATTGATGCCTCGTGTAGTCTTTAATTAATTGAAGCTTCATGTTCATATTAAACCTTTCACTTTCGTCTGATAAGTAATAGTCCTTGAAAAATTGTGGATTATTGCTTTCAATCGTCTTGTTAAATTCAGAAAATACATTCTTTCCATCTTGAATATTTTTTTTTAATTCTTCACAACTAAATTCATATAACGCTAGTAACTGTAATTTTGAAAGCGATCTAATATAATCAACTGACGTATAATCATAGTGTTCTTTTGTTAATGACATACTCAACCTATTAATTGAATCAATATCAATATCCAAATCATCATAAAACTTAATACCTATATCATTTAAAAAATCATTCAAAGATACTGGGATATAGTTATAATCCTCATCATCCTCATCATCCCCAATATCATAAGAATTCTTCAAGGAATTTCCAGGAACGTCCGCTAAAGGAATAACTGTTGTTGTAACAGTTTCCCTATCAACCACTAGGCTATCACTAGATGTATTATCTATGTCCAATCCAAAATTCTCATTTCCATTTTGAGTTAACTTCATATATTGAGATTGGACATTTTCAATTACAGGAATCTGATTACTTTGGGATAAGTCCATTTCTTGAGATTGTACATTTTCAATTATAGGATGTTGATTGAGTTGGGATAAGTCCATTTCTTGTGATTGGATATTCTCAATTAAAGGAGGGTAATTGGGTTGAGTTAACTCCATGTCTTGAGAATCTTGTACTTCTATCTGACTTTCGCTATCTCTTAAATTAGGTTCCAGCTGGACTTCAATATGTTGCTTGTCATATTCTACTTCTTTGGCTCGATTATTTTGTTTCAGTTCTATTTCTTTGGAATCTTGAATACTTGGTTCCGATTGTCTATGCTGATTCAATTCAGGTACTTGTTCATTTCTATCCTTTGAAAAATGTTCTTTTGAATTAGATTCTGAGTTACCTTCAAAGAAGTCATTAGTAAGATCCTGTTTTGAAATCCCGATTTCATTTTTTTGGACATCATTTTCTTGTCCACTGGGTTCATTATACGTACTTGAATGTGTGTACTGAGGCGTATTATCTTGATAGCTAGCAAAACTACCCGCAGATAACATTGATTCAAACTGCTGTAGTTCAGACGTATTGTTAATTAATTCTAAATTGTCTCTAATTTGCTTAAGAGGTATAACCGTCAATTCCATATCTTTATCCTGCAATTCTTCATTTTCTCCACTAAGATCATCTTCAGGTTTTGTGGTGTCATTTAATACATGTTTAGACGCATTGACTTCTCTATTTTCTTGATCATCAGAGTCTCCTAATTGCTTATTGAGAAAATTTATATTATCATAATTTTCCGCAAATTGTTGTATATTATATTTAGAAGTATTAGTTATATCCATGATTGCCTCATTCTTACCAGTATCTTCATTTTCAACTCGCTTATTAAAAACTGTCGTTATATTCATCGTTACTTCCATATCTTCACCTTGTTCATTTTCTAGATCGTTATTGTAATCATTTTCTTGCTCAATGTTTGATTCCGGATCATAAATTCTGTTACTAAATAACTTTGGCCCTTCTGTTAACTCCATATTGACTTCATCTTCATCTTCATCGGAACTTAAATGTTCACCCATAACACTAGGGTGGCTACTTACTTGAAGTAAATTGTCATTGTTAGCTGAATCATCTGTTTTTGATTCTATTAATTTATCGGAAACATCTTCCCCTGAATTAAGTGGTTCAACAAAATCCTGTACTCTGTTATCAACCATATTGTCATTCTTGATCATGTTTATTTGTCCTGTTAGTTCCATAGTAACCTCTTCTTCTATGTCTTCATTTTCATATTTTTCTCCATTTGTGTCATTGGTTCTATTCAAGGTAACCACATCATCATCTGAACTATCAGACATTTGTTCAAGTGCAGGCAGTCCATTATGATATGGATATTGGCTGTCTATAGATGGCTGAAACCCAATAGTTTTTCTTCTTTTACTACTGGATGGAAGAAAATCAATCTTGTGCAATGTTACTTCTGGCGCAAACGATACTCTTCTTTTGTCATGTAAAATCGGCATCGTATTATCTTTCAAAATGCTTTTGGAAGGATGCTTAGTCCCATCCATATTGTAATTCTCCACGTCTAAAATTTCCTTATTATTCATGGGACTAAACGCTGATGCCTAATGCTATATGCTAATGTAAATAAGTCAAATAAACAAAAGAATGTATACAACGTGTTTGTGACATATTTTAATATACAGGTTAAACATTTATGACAATACTCGTAGGAATATATATAGCTGTAGTTCATAATTAATGTTCGTTTCTTCAAGTTGTCACAAAAATGGAATAAAAGCATTTAAGGATAACATAAGTTATAATGACTTGTAGGTAGATATATATCTTAAAGAGATATTATTGAGAGTTTTGGCCAAATACGCCAAAAAAATAGTATTTGGCAGCCATTGTTAGCTTCTAAAAAATAATGATATTAGATACCTTTTCTTATTTAAAGAATGGATATATTAACCATGAGTTTCAAGGAAGAAGATATCAGATAAATTCTTATCAGCTAAATAAACACCCTTTTTCCATCTGCATAACTTGAAGCACTTAAGCTGCCAAGATTTTCGATGTTTAATGATTGAATCCTGTAGCCAAAATAAAATAGATAAATATGGAGGTTTTTGATATTACTGTTCTTACATCATAAATGTATGCTTAGAAAGGAAATAAATCTTGATAATCGAAGAAGGAGAAAGGTGGAGCTGTAAATTGTATTGCAACTGAAAATGTAAACATAAGAGGTAGTATAAATGTATGAGACATTATTATACAAATATTTAGAAAAGAACAGTAGTTTGAGGTTTGTTGCTGAAAAGTTGGAAATTCTAAAACTATGTATGAAGGGTTACTTGGTAAAGGATTGAACATTTAATCACGATAGAATGAACAAATTCGAATGCTTATTTATAAGTGTACAAAATGTAGTCTATCCGAGTATATCCTTGATCTCGATAATGATTTTCATGCGCTTGTAGATTTGATTGGTATTTCCCATATGCTACTGACATTTATCCCCACAATCTCGGAATAAGAGGTTAAATATGGGTGTAAGGATGTTAAATCGCGCACTAGGTCCTCGGTTAAATGGGAGTACGATAAAGATATTTATATCGAGGTCATTGGTGATAATAATTGTTATTACTTCTATATATTTATTAAAAATGGTTGCTGATACACTT
Source organism: Schwanniomyces sp. yHRVM31 (assembly GCA_030462985.1). Taxonomy (NCBI): domain Eukaryota; kingdom Fungi; phylum Ascomycota; class Pichiomycetes; order Serinales; family Debaryomycetaceae; genus Schwanniomyces; species Schwanniomyces sp. yHRVM31. Next base: position 69,923 of record JAKVQU010000001.1, read on the forward strand.
GTATATCACCCAACGCTTTCAAAGTTAATTAGATTCATTGATAGTACTCCTAAAAGAGAAAAATGCTTTAGGTTAGTGGCCTATTTGTCTCGTTTCTTATCATATTATTTAGCAAGAAAAGGTTATTCTAAAGAATGGGTTAACACGTTTAAAGATTTAAAAGGTCATGTCACCTTTCTCAGAAAGGGTTTGAGATTCCTTAAGCCATTGAACCATCTTCAAACCGCTTCTCGTGCATACGACAACAAACTCTTGGATCCAGTATTGCAATCATCTACCGTGGTTAGAAACTTAGGCTATGCTGGATACCTTGCTTTAGACTCAATTGTATGGTTTAAGATGTTAGGATTGATTGGCAGTAAGAAATTCCAATCTGTTCCTAAATGGGCTTCAAGATTCTGGCTCTTAGGATTGGGTGCTGGTGTAATTAATTCTTTAAGATTATTGACCATTAATTATGCTAAATTAGACAGTAATGACGAGAAGAAGGATGAAGGTGCGATTAGAACTAAGATTTATGAGGCAAAGAGAAAGCTTGTTTGGGACTTCTTAGATATATTTATTTGTTTGAACACATTGAACTACTTACACTCCACTGAGGGTGATATAGGTTTAGCTGGTACTATCACCTCTATTATGGGACTCAAGGACTTATGGGCTACCACATAAGATATAAGTAAATATATATATACACTTTAGTAAACGAACAGTTTGACTATTTATCCAGACAAGACTTTCCTTTATAAAAACCATCCCAGTAGAATTTCATCGCCAAGGTTTTAATTTCTTCTTCAAGTTTTTCCTTACTTGGATGTGATTCGATTACTCTTTGTAACTCTGGTATTTCTGACGAGATATTGTACTTAATTTCTGACCCAAATTCCTGATTTGAAAAAGAAGAAAGCAAAACTTGCCATTCTTCCCTGATATTACCATTGAGCTGTTCTAATTCTGACATTGACTAGCCTCTGATATTCAATCCGGTCATAGAGAGTACTGATAAGCACTAAATTGATATTATATCTCTTTTGATTTTTTTGATACTCGCGCATCTCATCCCATTAAAAATGTTTTTCACAATACCAAAAGATATTGATTCATAATATAATTAGGCCATATAACATGAGTATCGAGGAGGAAGTTGCTGTAGATACAAGAATTCATATAGGTAATATATCCAAGAGATTAGCTGAGAAGAATAATGATTTGAGTGCTAGATTTGGAAAGTTTGGTGAAATCATTAGTGATTTGGAAATACACACCAAACCAAATGCAGATTTTCACTATGGGTTTATCACCGTAAAAATGACCCCTAAGAACTTTGAAAAACTTAAAGGAACTTTGAATGATGTCCTTTATATGGGTATGAAGTTAAGCATCGATAGAGCAAAGGAATCATTTCAAGAAAGATGGTCGAAAGATTTCAAAAGACCAGATATTCATAAGACTGAAAGAGCTAGAAAGGAGCAAATCAATACAGCTAGAATCAAAAGAATAGAGGAATCTAAATCCAAGCACTTTGTGAATTCAATTACTGGTGACATAGTTATGTCCACAACTGTTGCTCCAAACAATTCAAGTTTAGGATATATGAAATCTCCACATACGTTCAATGATATATCAGCCAATACCAAGAATAGTGCACCAACAACTGCCTTGCAAGGTATCAAGTCTTATGGTACATCCACATTAAGTAAAAATCCATATTCACAACAATATTCGAGATTATCTGGTAGAAGTGAAGTTCTCAAAGGTAGACATAGAAAAACGGAACGTCCACATATACATTTCTTAAAAAGACAACAAACCTTAAGAATCCTTATTAATGGAGAATTGAAGACCATAAAGGGATATAAAACTAAGTTATGGGGTATTGAAAAGAATAAAACTGCAAACGATTTAGCATGGAAATATGTTGATGGTACATGGAGAAGTGGTGACAATCACATTATTGAAAGAGTCAAAATAAATAAAATGCATTATAATAACATAGTTATGAACAAATGCGCAATAGACGGAATTGATGCTATTAATTATGGCAAAAACGCAGTTCCTTCAGGAGATGTTGAAGCAGAAACTGACGATGACTTTAAGGAAGATAGCAAAAAGAACAATACCATATTGGCATCTTTATTCAGTAACTTTGATTTTGATAAGCCAGTGGATTTAGATGATGACACTAATGGTATTGATAAAGAAGATATAATATTGGACAAAAAAGGAAGAAGAAAAGTTATCAGACACGATTTCGAAATGGAAGGCTTAGAGTTAGAGGAAAATGGCTCAAATGATTCGAGTGACTCAAATGATGTCGCTAAAGGATCTGAGATTCTCGATGAATACAAGAGCACAATCGAGAAGCCACAAGAAGAAGTATATTATGATGAAGATGACGAAGGTAATGAAGTCGATTTTGATGCATTAGGAGAAAAGTTATCCACTGAAGGTGTGAAGGAACTGTATGATAAAGAGCATAACTTGGTTGTAGAAGAAACTATCGAAGAAGACAAAGAAGACAAAGAAGACGAAGAGTCAGAAGAAGAGTTTATTCCTACTTTTGGATCAGAAAAGCAAACAAACAATACCGAAACTTTGAGAACTTTATTTAACCCAGAGATAGCACCAGTTGAGGAAAAGAAAGAATCAACTTTTAAGTTGGGTCTTTCAGAAGATGATGAAGATATAACTGAAAATACTGCTTTTAATTCTCAACACCAGGAAGAGATTTTGGAGCAAATTAAACAAAAACAAGAAGAAAATGCAGTCTCCGAAACCAAAAACCAATTTGGTTTATTCTGGACCCACTTTGATTCTCCGTTTTTGCAATCCCAATCTCAATTAAGTAAAATTGGAAACCCTGAAGATAATATTATATTACCTGGCGAGTCTGACATTAGAACAAACCAGGATGATGAGGAATCTCCTTATGAGAAATGGTTCTGGAAAATGAGAGGTGAAGTTTCAAGGGAATGTAAAAGACGTAGAAGAGATGTAATGAGGATTTTCAAGAAGAAATCGAATAATTCTTCTATATAGTTCGCGATATATAACACAATTTTGTGTTCTTTCAATAAAAATTAATTTTTAGAAATACTTCCCGTAGATACTTAAAGATACGGTTAAAGGACGATCTATGAGTGAAAAAGAAGCAGAAGTAGCCGAAGGACATACCCTTAACCAAGAGGAAAAAAATCCTCAAGAATTACCTAAATTCACCTTAAGAAATGTTCTCTTGGACTTGTGCGATGGAATTTGGGCAATTCTTTTTGATCCGTTCTGTAATAGAGTTGTTGGTCCTTTAATAGTAATATTTTCTTCCCTTTTTACAAAGATTATTAAATTTAAGGTACCATATACTGAAATTGATTTTAAAACTTATATTCAGCAAATTCATTTAATTGATGACGGTGTAATTGATTACAATTTTATCCGGGGGGACTCAGGACCTATTGTTTATCCAGCTGGCTTTGTTCAAATTTACCAGTTTATTAATTATTTAACTGACGATGGTACTGATATAGCGTCAGCGCAGTCAATTTTTGGTTATGTTTTTACTTTGACTAGTTTTTTGGTAGTCTTGACTTATACTATGTCTCCAAACATGAAGCCTTGGCCACTTATGTTAATCCTATTAAGCAAAAGGTTGTATTCGATTTATGTATTAAGATTATTTAATGATGTGTTCACGACTATCAGCATGGTTGCAGTTACTCTTTTACTTCAATCCGCTTCTTATTTTTATGCGTCAAGTTCCCTTATTAGTTTTTTATTGACTATTGTTGCAGCTGACTTATATAGTATTGCAATTTCTATCAAGATGAATGCTTTATTATATTTACCTGCATTCATAATTGTTTCCTACTTTTTAGTGGGTGAAAATATGATTAAGCTTGGTGTCGTTTTGGCAGTTATTCCATTTATTCAAGTAATGATGGGATGGAAATTCTTATTACCATTGTTTGATACCGAGGAAGCCAAGGAGATAAGATGGAACTATATCAATAATGCTTTCAACTTTAAGAGAAAATTCCTCTACGAGTGGACTGTCAATTGGAGATTTATTGGCGAGGAAATGTTCACTAGTGATAAGTTCGCAACAACATTACTAGTGGGCCATTTTTCATTATTGCTTATATTTATTTTCTCGAGATTCCTCTCCGAGCGTATAACAGGTAAGCTGTTAGGTACTTTAGTTAAAGATGCATTTAAGTTATCTAGCACAGTTTCTTCCAAGAACTTATTAATCGATTATAGACAAGGTCCTAAATTAATCATGTTGATTCTCAGTACTACAAATGTTATTGGGATTTTATTTTCAAGATCTTTACATTACCAATTTTTGTCTTGGTACTGTTGGCAATTGCCTTTCCTTATTTATTTAGGGAATTTGAACATATTACTTGGTGTCTGTGTATGGTTTGTACATGAATATTGCTGGAATGTATTTCCATCTACTACTTTTAGTTCTGCTACCTTAGTTTCAATTTTAAGTTTTATTTTATTCAGGGTTTGGAATAACAGAGAAGTTTGGTATGAAACCACTAGAATAGAAAATAAGAAAGCGAGAAATATAAAACTTGAGAAAGATGAAAAAGATTGAAACAATAAATTTCTTACAGCTTTTAAATATTTAATAACACAACTAGTCTATAAGTATTCATAGCTAGGTATATATAATACAAATATATCTTAAATACAACAAGTTTATTTGAAGGTTAATCACTCTTCTCAATTCCATCGACGCTTCCCCAATGGAAGCCACCCATGCTTTCATTTAACCGTGTATCCCCCGAATTATCCAAAAATTGCTTAAAGTCAAATTCTATATCATCAAGGCCACCACTTCCTTGTCCGCTTCTGTTAAAGAAATTCTGATCATCATTGTTTGAATTACCAAGAATTTCTACCAGGAACATCTGATCAGCCTGCGATACAGAATCTTGAATTAATTCAGAAGGTGGAATATCATCTTTGATTATCAGGCTGGATGATTCAGTAGATTCTGTTTCTTTTATTGGACCACCCAAAACTGAACCTTTACTTGCCTGCTTCTTTGGAGAGTCCAGACCTGAGGTGCTTTTTCTTTTTCTCTTACTGTCGTTGTCTGATGCTGGCGTTAAAGGAGTAGAGAATTCTTTCTTTAAATTAAGGGAACTATTCGAGCCATTTATATTCGTTGTGCTTATATTAGGATTACTTGGTTTTCTGCTCCGTTTAGATATTGAATCTTTCTTCTTCTTAGCCCCATTTGTAGGAGAAGCCTTGTTATTCAAGAGTGGAGAATTCAAGGAACCAACAGGCGAAGGTTTCTGTTGGATGGCTTGTTGTCCTTGAGACGGAGGTAACATTCCATTATTAATTATAGAAGTAGGATTTCCTCCTTCGTTTTTTCTTGCGATATCAAGCCGTTTTTTATTCTGCTTTTCCAAAAGCATCAATTGTTTTTGGTAATCTTGTAAAGCGTTCATATTTCTATTGGTATTATTAGAAGGGACTCCTATAACTGGGGTTTCGCCATTTTGACTAATCACTTGATTATTACCATTACCATTATTACTGTTATTGTTATTAATATTAATATTATTATTAGGTGTATTATTGTTTGATTTCAGAACTTGTTGTAGCATTGGATTAAAATTTGCTGGTCCCTGAGAATTGTTCATCATTTGTGGAGATTGAAACTGATGCATACCATTCATTGGTTGCTGGCCTTGAGGTCCTGGAGGGCCCTGAGGACCTGGTGGCATTTGAGGAACATGCGGGCCCTGAGGACCCTGAGGACCTATATGATTCATACGAGGACCACCAGCCATGGGTGATTTATTACCACCATCTGGTTGACCTTGTTGCACTGCAGCTTGCTGTCTTAAATTATTCATTTGAGATTGGGCGTGTTGCTGAATTTTTGTGGGCTGCTGAGAATTTGCAATCATATTAGGGTTCATTACTCCCATACCATGTTGTTGAGGATCCATCGTACCTGGTATCATCTGAGATTGTTGTTGCTGTTGTTTCATCATCATTTGGAACATCATACGCTGCTGTTGCTGCTGTTGAAGTTGTTGAAATTGCTCTGATTGTGCATGGGGTGGTTGCTGTATATGCTGTTGGGCTTGATTCGGCTGCATCGACTGTTGCTGTTGTTGCTGTGATGGATGATGCTGTGGAATTTGTCCTTGTGGATGCATTTGTGGATCCATATTTCCATGAAGTGGTACTTGATGTGGCTGTAACTGGCCTGGAAATAAACCTGTGTTTGGCATACCAACGGGATTCACATTTAACCCCTGCAATTCATGCTGTTGTCTCTGCTTGAGGGATTGCATTTGATAATATTGGGTAGCAAAATTGGAAGAGCCTCTGTTTGATTTTGCCTGAAAAACATCCCAGAAAACCTGCCACCATTCGAAGAGAAATCCTTGTGGAGCATCCATACTCATGGATAGATTCGGCAAGTTATTCTCCTTTTGCATTTGTTGTAAATTTTTTGGCGTCTGTGGTGTATTTGAATTTGCATTCTGTGGTGATTTTTTGAAGTTGTTTGAACGAATAGAAGGAACTTCAGCTTCATTCACGAATATTTTGGCAGTTTGAGGTAATCTACTTTTGATCAAAAAATCGTAAACATAAGCATTCAAGAGTTGCTTAGAATTAGTAGCCTGTAAATCTGATACACTCACCGAGGAGTCCATTACTGGTTTTTGGTTCGATGCATTATTAGACCCATAACTCGGATGATTGTTTTCGTTGGAAATAGACCCAGGTGTTTTATTATACAACCTTGGTGTACTTTGGTGGCTCATGTGTTTATGATTGATATATGACCCTTATCTTATTATTATAAATTGAAATGTTTATATTGGATTGATCGCTTTCCCGCTTAAATGTAAAAGTATAACCTCACTGGAGATAATATTGATTCCTAGAAACCTATTTTTGGGTAATTTAATACCTTTTTCTAAATAATATGCCTAAATATAGTCTTCTTAGTACTCTTAAGGAGTGTTTGTAGAGCTTCGACTTAAACACTGGTTTTAAACTACGTATAATAAGAAGGTAAGACCCTTGCAAATTTGGACGTTTGTGAAAGAAAAGGGCGAGGGGCTTGAATGCCTAAATAGGAAATATCTTTAAATTTCTATAATCACGAGTATTCCCTATCTCTTCTCCACCACAATTTTCCACCTATAGATTAGATAACACAAAATTTATGAGAGGAGTAGACTGGTTGATTTAGTGTTGTGGTAGCTAGTATCACCGCTAAAAGTATAGATATTCGTATATATTTTACTATAATCGATTTTCAACTAAGTCTAACGAGATTTCTAACCTTGTGGTACTTAGACGGAATTAATTTGGATGCAACTGTTCCCTCATAACAGATGCATGTGTTAATACCAAAGTCTAATTTTAACCTGGGAACGAACTTTTTCTTCCGACAGAAGGAATTAACTACATATTGTTGTCCTGTCGATATGTAGGAGAACTTTAGTAAGTGCGCCAAGCAATGACTTCCATATTCGTTCGACCCATTCATAACATATGAATGGAAAATCTACATTTGAGAGAAGTGTAAGCATATATTAAGTGATATGTTCTGGCAGTAATACTCTAACCCTAATACTCTCTTCTCACAATAATAAATTCTCATTCCCACAACATATGTCAAGAGATAGAGATATTCTGAGTAAATAAAATTACAAAAAATATATTAAAATTACAAAATCAGATACATCATAGAAAAATATAACCTAAACTTTTAACTAACAATAATCACATATTGTAACAGCCAGAATAAAACAAATAAAACAAATAAAACAACATTTTTTTCCATTAAAACCTTAAAATATAGCACATACCATGAATCTAATTGCCTATAATAGTTACAACCCCAATATTGAACAAATCAATGAAAGATTTCAAAATAATTATATATTTATGCCCAAACACTGGCATTTTTTGACAAACCTTGACCTTTTGAATCACCCCAGATGTTAGGTACTGTGTTTCTTAATGAGTACCCAGTATAATCTAGGTTCAAAGGTGAATTGAAAACAACTCTATTATTCTCAACAGTGTCCTTGTTTAAGTCAACTGGCTTAAAAGGATCAAAAATGTAAGCGTTATTACTTGACATCTGAGGCTCTTGTTGAACTTGACCCCTCGGCTTTGAAAAAGAGTTTAAGCTGTGCTCAGGGATAGAAGAACCCATATCTCTCAAGTTAACTCTCATATCCGGATACAAGTTGATATTGCTTGATGTGTTATTGCCGGTTGGTACTGGCGTTTTGTAATTAGTGGTCTTTCTCTTATTATTGTTAGCGTAGAACCCCGACGGTTGATTTTTAACTTCTATCAACGTCTTTTCGATTACGCTATATTGACATGCAAATGCTTCATCATGCAATATCCTCTTAGGATACTGAATACCACTTGACATTTATGAAATACTTAAGATCTTATTTTGCAAGAATAAAGAAAACAATATTGGTTGATTGTATCTCGGATTTTTTTTCTTTTTGGGACGAATTCGATTCGATCTCATAATACAAAACCTGAAGTGATTAAGAGAGTTATATATTGCTGTAGAAAATCTATATAAGTTAACTGAAATTACCATAGGGTTGAGAAGGATTAGAGTTTCTTCTTTTGCTTGATTTCTTCATCTTTTGTAGCATGCAATTTAATCTGATTAGGGTAATCTGGTCTATTACCCATATGACCTTGTGACCAATCGTAACTCATGGCATAAGCAAATATGGTACCATTTTTGTTGAAACATGTGGCAGGAATAGTACAATTTACAGCAGGGAAAGTTTTTAATCTTTGCTTAGCATCCTTATCCCAGAAACAGAAAGTACCGTCAGAACCCGCCGTGCTAAAAGTACCATATACTGGATGAAAGCAGATAGAATTGACAGAATAGATTTGCGACTCTGTGTTGGAGATTGTAGTACGCAACGCAGATGTGGTGTTGGAATTTGGGGTCTTACGATGACATCTGAATGAGAAACCAAATTTCGATTGTTCATTATCATCAATGTATTGGATGGCACATCTTCCTTCAATAGATCCAATAGCAAAACCATTCCCTTGAGGGTAGCATGCTACACTTCTTGTTTGCCATTTCAAAGGTGATACTGTGTTTTTGAAAATTTGCTGAGGATTGTTCAAATCGATAATACTGATGTGCCTATCAGCACAACCAACAACAAGTAACTTTTGCTTGGAGTCCATACAGTAGGCTCTTTCTGGTAAGTTTAATGTTGAAATTGGTTGTGGTGTTCTCATGTCCCAATATTTCAATGTCTTATCCCACGATGCCGAAACAGCAACTTGAGTATTTGTAGGGCCACACTCAACATACGCCACTGATTTGACTGGTGCATCATGTATACCTATTTGCTGTGCCTGCTGAGATTGTAAATCGAACAATTTGACTTGTTTATCAGCACCACCACTGACTACCTTAGTTCCATCAAGTGACCATCTCGCAGAGAGTACTGGCCCATCGTGTTCAAACAACGCTCTTCCCTGATTATTACCTGAGTTAGGATCTATTTCATAAATTCTCACCTTCTTATCCCAACTACTAGCTGCCAACAAGTCTTGTTGTGGTGAAAATGATAAATCAGATATGGAATCTTCTGGAGGATTATTAATTGTGATATCATTAAGCAATTCCTGTCCTGTCGAAGCACTACTGGAGTTAGTAGCAGTTGTACTGCTACCTAAAAATGACATCCTTCTTGATTATTGATAATCGATGCTTTCTATCGTTAACAATGAACCTAAGTTATAGTACTAAAAAAATTCATAACATCTACTGATGTAACCTGCAAATCTCACTCCAAGTTTAACCTGCAAAATTAATTTAGCTCCAGATCGTATCTTTTACAGCTCGTTATATCATACACTTTACATCTTAAGGAGTCTGGCAGAAAAAATCGTGTAGTACGAGAAAGTTAATTAAGATGGTTTCATCATCTAGAAAATTTGGTCTAGAATACAGCAAGCTTGGAATTCCCACTCTAAAATACACTGAATATGACGAAGCAAGTCGACCGTTAGACAATGAGTTAGCACCTAAAACATACGAGAATAATACATATATTGATTGGCATAAAGAATCAACGAGTGAGCAGAAGGGACTGGAGACAAAAAAGTGGCTTGCAATAGCATTACTGGCAATATCTGTGGGATACGCTACCACGTTAATTAATCTAGCATCAGTATGGTTGAATGACTTAAAGAAGGGCATATGTTTGAGTAAGATAGATAATTGGACTTTATTAGATCCATATTTGACATGTCCTAGTGATGAATGGTATTCTTGGTCAAGATTATTTTTTGGGAGCAGTAGTATGGTTAGCAATATATTTGTAAATTCGCCTATTTTCATCGTACTTTCGTGTGTTATGGCACTTATAGCAGCATATATCGCAATCGAAAAGAATCAGTTTATTCGAGAATCAGGAATTCCAGAGATAAAATTGATAATTTCTGGGATGAACTACATGGTTCCCGAGTATTTAGGACTTCGAACTTTGGTTCACAAGATTATTGGGTTAATCTTGGTAGTAAGCTCTGGTCTCTGGCTTGGTAAAGAGGGTCCATTAGTTCATATTGCATGCTGCTTACAGAATATTTGGTACGATTTTATACTTGGTTCAAGAAATACAAACGAGGCACTTAGACGAGAGTTAGTGAGCGCTGCTACCGCTACAGGTATTTCCATAGCATTCAATGCGCCAATTGGAGGTGTTTTATTTGTTCTCGAATTTATGCCTAGTTATTTTGTACCTACCAAGATCATGTGGATTTCCTTTATTAGCGCAACAATCGCCGTAGTAGTGTTGACTGGATTCAGATTCTTTACAGACGGGCAAAATTTTTATGAACAAAATCTCTTCCATATTTCATTTGGTAATTTCAGTTGGTTATTCTTGGAAACAATTCCATTTATAGGAATTGGTATATTAGGTGGTTTTTACGGATACTTTTTCATAAGAATAAATTCAACTATGATAAAATTAAGACCTTCTATTCAAGCAGCTTTAACAAGAGTATTCAATGTAAATGAGAAATACGGTGCATATATCGAGATTGGGTGTATCATCTTAGTGACAAGCATATTAAATTTTTCAACAACACTTACAAAACTCCCGCTTAACGCATACTTGAAAATATTATTTACAGCATGTCCATCAGATGAAAATGATACAACCATGCCTACTACCTTAAGCGGTATTTGCCAACCATCTAATGCAGTAGCTATTTTTAAGCTCCTATTTATTGCCACGCAAGCATTTTTTCTTTCAGCATATACTTTTGGGGTCAATTTACCTGGTGGAGTTTTAATGCCCTCACTTGCTATTGGGGCAACAACGGGTAGGTTGATTGGATTAATTTCTCAAAGTATTCAATCAAAAATGAATTGGGATCTTTATGCAACTTGTACAGAAACATCGTGTTTGGTATCTCCATCTTCCTACGCTGTTATTGGTGCCGCTTCATTTATGACAGGAATTACAAAGTTGACAGTTTCTGTGGTAGTAGTATTATTCGAATTGACAGGTGCAATTACTTATGTTCTTCCGATTATGTTAGCTGTTATGGTACTGAAATATGTCAACGATCTTCTCTGCTATGATAATATCTATGACCATTTATTGAAAAGCATTAACTGTGCACCACATAACAATGCAGTATACGAGACAAATCAAGGAAAGGGTAGTGGATTAGTGGATTTCACTGATTTAAATTCTTATGTTAAGAATAAATTACCTAATTATAATGTCGATGCAATCATGGTTCCATTAGCGAAAACAAAATGCTTATGTCTAGTACCAGAAACCCCTTATACCGCTAATAGGTTAACGGATTTAGTACATGATGATGTCCACGATGGTTATCCCATCATTTTGAGCTATAACAAACCTGTTTATATTGGATATATGTCGAAACGCCGTTTATTGGAGAGTATAGATGCAATTCAAGCAAGAGATATGTGCATTAGTTTTGAAATAGATGGGTTAACTTCCGAAATTATTTCCCATGTCATACATTACGAAAACACATTAGGCCAATCAAATTTATACCATATGAATTTATCTCCTCAGAAACCTTATTTGCGAATCAATGATTCGTTTCCAATTGTACTCGTTTTGCAAATGTTTGAGAAGATGCATTTGAACCACCTCATAATAAATAGTCATGATACTAAACATGTCCAAAATATGGTAGGATTTTTGGACAGATTCATTTTGTCTAACTTGCTTAAGCTGGAATTCAAGGAGTTGGCATATGCTCAGACATTGGATCACGATATTCTGGAATTTGAATTAGGTAGTGGTACTGAACGAGCTGAATTATTTGATATTAGAGAAGACAGGGAGAGTATAGAACTCATTACATAGATTATATTGTTAATATCAATATACAGTTACAGTACTGACGTAAAAAATGCGACTAGATCAAATAGAATTTACTATTTTCTGTAATGGGATGAGTAGACCACCAGCTACTACTATCATTATTGATGATTTACCAAGCGAGTTAGATAACTGGCTAATTGGTATAGATACCCAATTTTTCAACATGAGTCAGGCATTTAAGGGAATCAAATTGGTTCCTGAGGGGTTACACTTAGTGCATTATACGATACCTGGGGAAAACAATGGATCTAAAGAGAGCCAAGAAGATGTTCATAAATCTAGCTTGAGACAAGGCTATTGGTTTGAATGTAAGGAAGGTGATGTATTCTATATGTTTTGGGATAAAGTAAGCGAAACATTCAATTTCATTAATGAGAGGATTGAGGAAGAACAGTTGAATTATTCAAAAGCATTAGGGAATTTAGGTGATTTTTACAATTATATGATATCTTATCCTGAAGACATTGCAAAATGGAAAACTTTAACCAGTAATACGGATTTAGATCTTATCACAGAATTTTTGCCCACAAATAATGGATTCTGTCTGATAAACACTATGCTATCATCGAAAGAAGAAAGAATAGCACTTGAAAATGCATTGAAAGCTAAAGATGCAAATTATAGTAGACTGAAGCAAGATGAAGAAGAGATTAATTTCACTATTATTGATTTTAAGACAAGAGTCTCAACTCAAGAGAGCATAGAAGAAGTAACCAAAAATTACCTTGACAAATCATGGCAATTTGACAAGTTGTATAGTGGTGATTATACAGTTGCATTGGCTGAGCTTGAAATAGCATATATAAATTTCATCATCATTGGTAATTTCTGTTGCAACGTCCAATGGCTTAATCTACTTAAATTCCTCCTGATGAGCTCGAAATTAATGACTACAAACAAATCGTTTACTTTGAAATTTTTGAACTTATTCCAAGCTCAATTAACTCATATTCCTCTTGATTATATCAATGAGAATGCTATGGTGAATATGAAATATTATGTGCAAGTAATGGAAAATTTTGTTCATGACATCTTTGCACCAGAGTTGTGGGGAGGTGATTGTTGTGGAAAACTAAAGATGAACGGGTTGATTTCCGAAAAATGGAACACAATACTACAGCTAAACAAGCTGAGATTTAAACTAGATATAAATAAGCTTAAGGGAACCTTCGATGACGATAATATGGAGGTGTTTGACATAAATGACATCCACGATTATAATGGTGATGATGAAGATTTGCCAGCAATCGTATGATACATTTATTAATACTATAGACATTTGATGATTTGATACAATATTTACAAGCATTAACTAGAGAGTAATCATTAATTCCCCTATTCTAATTTCAATTCTAACGGCTTTCTCTTGTGCTTTGGTAACTTTTTTAATTTCTCTTCTCTGGTCACTATTTTCCCCTTATATATATCCTTACCCTGTGCCAATAACTTTGCATATTCTTCTCTATAAACCTCCTTTTCCTCCACTGTCATCATGTTCCATTCTTGAGAAATTTCTTTCCTGGCATTTACTTTACCCAAATGGCTATACTTTGGATGTCTCACTGAAAAGAAATAGTTCCAAGCATGAATAAATGTAATAGCTTCATTTTTGGTTCTCTTTTTGGTCTTTCTAGCCGACGAATCCTTACCTTTAGGCGACCCTGCCGCTTTTTCTGTTTCATCCTCGTAAAAGTCTTCTCGTAACTGTGATCTGTACATACTTTCTTCTTTCTGCTTCCTAATATCTGCCTTCTTAAGCTTAATCGTATTAGGTTTTTCGTCTAAATTCACAGTTTGAATCCACTTATCCACTACTTTTTGAATCTCTGCATTAGTATACGTCTTTTTTCCAATATCTGGGTACTTTTCTTCTATTGCTTTCTGGATATTCTGCTTAGTCCATCGATAAGCGAAATGGGTCTTTGGAATCAAAACCCATCCATAATTTATATGAAGAGCATTGAAATCCGCTGGTTTGACCTTCAGTAACTCAGAAGAACTATATGACAATCGTCTATACGCTCCCTGAAATACTCCTCTATTTATCATCCGCATGGCGTAGTTTTTAGTGTGAGATGATTTTTTCCACACTAATTTTTTTCACACCTACTGATAAGTTGGAGAAAAAATCCTTTTATCGTATTTCACAATCGTTTCATTTACTATCTACAACGAATAGTTTCACGCTATATTAAAAATGCAGGGAACAAATTCACCTCTATTTACACACCTGCAACTAACACTATCACCAACGCGGTCTGGGGATGGTAAGTGCCATGACGGTACATCATTATTACCTCAACTTCCAGACAAGCCGTCGGTGCAGTCATCGTCAGTACAAGTTTACATAATACCTACGGAAAAGAACTTATTCATGGAAGGATTTAATTCCTGTGAGTATGCTGACAGACCGCCTACGTTGCTTCGTGGGTGTTTGTACTTACGAGTTTTGAAGCCATGTAAGATTAAAGCAATTACGTTAACATTTAAAGGTACACAGAGAACTGAATGGCCAGAGGGAATTCCTCCCAAAAAAGCAGTTTATTCTGAAATTAACGACATAATCTCACATACTTGGCCATTCTATTCTTGTGAAGGCTCATACGTTAACGGAGGTGCAGATCTCTACCAAGAATTGCCTAAGGCGCATGTTAATAATGATTTGGATATTAGTCATTTGAGCTTATCGGATACTATTACAAGGTCTTCTTCTCCAGCACCTTCTATAGCACCTTCTGAAACTAGTAATTTCTTCTCAAGAAACCTATCGCCGGTAAATTTGATCAAAAGAGCAACCTCACCAATTCCATTGGACTCTACATCGATGAGTGATTTTCATAATGTTTTATCTTCAGAATTTGATGGACCAAAATCGGGAAATTTTCCTCCTGGTGACTACATGTATACTTTTGAGCATCCACTTCGTCCATCTCTCCCTGAAACCACATCAGTCACATTTGGGTCAGTTCTGTACGAGTTGACAGCAACGGTAGTCAGAGCAGGAGCGTTTAAATCTAACTTAACGGCAAAATTGCCTATCTCTGTTATTAGGGTCCCTTCGGAGCATAATTTAGAAGAAAATGAGCCAGTTGTAATAACTAGAGATTGGGAAGATCAACTCAGATACGAAATCGTTGTGGGATCGAAATCAATAATTTTAGATTCATATTTACCATTAGCATTCAGATTTATTCCATTATTAGGTAAAGTTTCATTGCACAGAATAAGAGTATATTTAACTGAGGATTTGGAGTATTTTTGTCATGATAAAAAAGTTCACCGACTGGAACCCCAAAAGAAGTTCTTATTGCTTGAGCATAAAGCATTAAAAGGTAAGTCGATTTTGTCTAAATCTGGTGGAATGGTAGAATGTGAAGCAGTGGAGGATGATGAGATTTTACCTAGAGAAATGGAATTCCAAGTCTACGTTCCTAAAGTCATTCGAAGCAGGAATAATTATAATATAAGTCCAGATACTTCTTACGAAAACATTAAGGCACATCATTGGATAAAGATTTGTTTAAGAATATCTAAGCCTGATCCTGAAAATTCTGAAAAGAAAAAGCATTTTGAAATTCTGATTGATTCCCCAATACATCTACTTTCTCCACTAGCAGCACATGGAAATACATTGTTACCTGCCTATGATATATTCAAGCAACAACAGGAAGAAAATTACCTTCCAACTTATACTGCAACCTCACCACCAATATCGCCTGGTGTAATACCTGTGGAAGCAAATGGAATGCAGAACCTTCCTATAAATACACATGCTTCATACGCTTCATTTTCTCTTGATGCTATAATGACTCAGCCTCAAGAAATCGAATTCCAGCATCTTAATTCTGCTTCAAATAACGATGAGCCTATTGAAAGAGATTATGATATACATTTGGAATCAAATATGTATAAACCAGAAGAAGGAAATCCAAATTTGGCATTACATTCTCCACAAGCTATACCTTTTGCACCTTTGTTCCTGTCACCACATTCTGCAGCTTCGTTGCCTGGAATGATGCCTCAAACAAGAAGACCTACGATTAATCCACCTCCATTTAGTGCTAATCAATTACCAGCTGAAGCAACACCACCACCAGCTTATGTTGAAGAGGATCCTTGTTGCCCCAATCCTGTAACCAAGAATAGCTCTTTTAGCAGCAATTCTAATGCTTCATCTGCCGCATCACAGAACTTTGAGGCTTCTTCAAGTAATACTGATATCACCTCACAAACTGAAAATGATCCAAACTGTACTATTTTAAAGGTCACACCTCCTTCTCCATCAAATCCATGTCTGCGTGGACCAAGTAACAATGAAGACCCTGGAGAAAAAGAATCTGGAGATGAAACTGAATGTAATTCGCCAGCTCTTGATATGTCCAACTTTCACCATCCTGAAGAAGATATGGTTGAAGAGGATATTGTTGATATGCCGAGCTCTCCACGTCATGTTGCTGCGGTGAGTCCGATTAGAACTTATTCACGCCGTTCTTCTGTTTCTTCTACCAATTCTAGCATCGATCTTCCAGTTGACCAAACATTCCCATTGTTATCGCCATCGTCAGTTTCCTTATTGAATCCTCATAATTATAAGAGCAGGAATTCTTCCGAGAATTCAGTTGTGGATGCAAGAATTTCGGGCAATGATCAGCATAATCCTATTAGAATCACAGATCTTGTAGACTCTGCGTTGTATTCTGGTGATATATATCAGATAAACGAGAGTCTTCTGGCTTTAAGAAACCCACGAATAAAAAAGCATTATCAAGATGAAATTGCTCAGCTGGAAAAGGAAACAAATCATGATGACAAAAATCGTCAAAAAAGTATAGGTGTATTCAATAGTCTTGATATTGCTCCGGTTCATGATAACGAGTCTTCAGAAAGTGAGACAACTATAACAAATGAGCAACTTAACAGCTCGATAAAAACAGAACCGATAAATAATAAACAGATTCCAGGACTTAATTTTGGCTATGCTATTAAGTAATTGCAATTAAATATTTACGCTTGTTTACAAACGTTAATAACAATAATAAATATAAATCACGAAGAATCAACTTTTCAATTTTACTTTCTTACTTCTACAGTATTATATCATATGTTTCTTTACAAATATACAATGTTAATAGATAAGTCTATTACTCTAGTTTAGAAGGACAACTACGATATATTAATCCATAAACTATGTATGTCGTAGTTGTACTGTGGTCGTCATCGCCAGCCGTCTCTCTAATCTTTACCGTTTTCAGCTTATCCGCAGACGGGAAATTATTGAATTATGCCGATGGGATTAATTTTTCAGCTGTATAAATATGTTCCAATTTCTTTCAATTAGAGATTATACGTAACAACATAATAATTTATCATGAGTCAAGTTGAAGACTTAGCTTGTTCGTCTCAGAACCCAGAAAAAACTGTTTACAATGTTCCAAAGCCAAGAGCTGCTTATTATCCACATCCTGATTCTAAGATCTACGCTAATAAGGAACTTTATGATGGTATTGCAAATGCATCCAGAACTTTAGTTGAAACACACTGGTGTGAGCCAAGATCCGGTATTGCTGTTAAGATCCCAGCCAAGTCTGTATTTAGAATCAGAACTCCAAAGGGCCCACAAGTTTGTGACTTAAATATTTGGAACTTCCAAAACCCAAGGGAAAGATTCTGGGCTGCCAGAACTAGACAATTACACTCTGCTCATGTTTCTACATACGATAGATTATGGTCCAACTTGCCATACTTGAGACCATTAGTCACCATCACTGGTGATTCTTTACAAGCCAGACATGATGAATGGGGTGGAAGAGTTCACGACACTCTAGGAACTAGATGTGATCCATATGTAGATAAATTAATCAGTGGTGAAGATAACGACTTGCATTGTCATTCTAACTTAACCAGAGCCGTCATGCCATATGGTTTAACTGAATTTGATGTCCATGATGTTTTAAACGTTTTCCAAGTTACTGGTTTAAACGAATACGACCAGTACTTTATGGAAGCTTGTCCTGCAAACGACAAAGAATACTTTGAATTATTTGCCGAACAAGATTTATTAGTTGCTATTAGTGCTTGTCCTGGTGGTGACTTATCCCAATGGGGTTGGGGTGAAGACAGTGAAGATTTAGAGTCACTGAAGATGATGGATTGTTGTAGACCATTGTCTATTGAAGTCTACAAGCTTGATGAAGAAGAAGAGGTTTTGAAAGATTGGAATGCACCAGAATATGCCAATTATAAAGGTAATCATGGTTTGTCTGGTCCAACCAAAGCTTAAATATGTAATTATAGTGTGTAAATTTGATAATATTAATATCTAGAATAAGGGATCTATTTACATTGTACCATCTATGCTTAAACCTAACCAATCACTAATCATATCATTAGTAATAAACCCAGCAATATTGCTACCTGAATATTTGAAATTACCTCCTTCGATTGCAGCTTGCAAGAATTCAAAGCTTTCTTGAATTTTTTCCTCTGAAATAGGTCTGAGTGGGAAATCTCTAAATTTCAACTCAAAACTATCTACAATTGCCCCCTTGGATATTATAAACTTTATATCGAAACCAAGTTTTTTGTTGGTAAACATATGGGAGAATTTGGGAGTCGATCCATATTTCCAAGTCCACTCTTGAAGTTCAGATGCAACTTTTGTAATTGATTCAGGTAACTCTGTTGTTTCATCCACATAAATAACCTTTACATCTTTCAATTTGTTTGCTTCTATAAAACTTGTTAATCCAAAAAGTTCATTTTGGTCAAACTCGTCGGATTCACCGTCTTCTTTAACATCTCTGTTATTTGGAACTTCAGTCCCGTATGCATCTTTAAATTCTTGTACAACTAAGTCAGTAAATTTTTCATTATCTATCTCTAAATTCTTCACCTTTGATTTAACTGACTGAATTGAGTTAGAGGAGTCAACAATTCCTAAGTCATCTGTTCTAGATAATAATTTCCCCAAGATATCTAATCTCAGGCTCAACAACATCGTTCCATGATGATAGGATTTTCCCTTTGCAATCTTATAAGCAGAACCACTAACCTTATAATTAACTCCATCTGATTGCATTTCTGTAGTTATATCACCTCTTTCGTTAACTTCTAACTTATATTTTGAGTCACTATACTTATTTACAGCCAGTTTTACGATATTTGCAAACTTGAATCTATCAAATTCCGCTCTTGTTGTCATGAAAGAGTAATTAACATTACCTAAATCATGAACCACAGTACCTCCTCCAGATCTCCTTCTAACAAGAGGAATTTTTAATGAATTTAACAATGGTAAATTTACTTCACTCCATGGATTCTGATTTTTCCCAATAACAACACAAGGTGAATTTGTATAAAACATAAGTCTATTGCAATTCTTCTCGGAATCTTTCAAGACAGGCATCTTAGTAAAGACATAATCTTCAATTGCTAAATTCAAATATGGATTACTGAGCTTCGATATTATTGCTAATGGACTCTCAATTGAACAACTTTCGATAAGATTATTGCCATTGACAACTTTTTTTTCATATATACTATTTGTTTCAGTTACTGTCTTTGTATTTTCATTCAATAATTCTTGTCTATTCTGTATAACCTCCGGAGACTCTTTGTAATGCTTAAAATCTCCTAAATTGAATAGATCATCATCTAATTCAGATAAGTCATCTTGAAATGGTACCTGTACTCCGTGATAATTTCTTTGTATATGTCGTGAAAAGTTTATCCTGGTGATTAATTTCAACCTATTCATTATTGGAAAAAATTTTTAAAACCATTTAATTTTTCAGATCGGTCTTTTTTGATAATTATATATGTCTTTTTGATTTCTATCTAATATGAATAGAGATAACCCCATAGAGAAGCATCTATTAACAAGATGCTACTCATCAGAAGCCAAGATTGTAGAGCTTTTAACTTCCAGATACTCTATAACTGGGGATCAGAAACCTAGTCTATTGCTTATACCTACAGGGAGCTCTAATGAAACAAAGGCTACATCCATTTTGCATAAAGAAGTTGAAAACAAGAATGAAAATATATCTTCTAATAGAATTAAAAATACAAGAAATGATCTAAAAGTGTATATCAAAGATACCTTATCAAAACAAAAAAAATTGATTAAAAAAATCCAAGCATACAATAGGAGGAAATCAGAGAAGACTAAGCCGTTTCCAGTTAATAAATTACTTAAACACTACAATATTCCAATTTATGAAGATTTCGTCAATTTGAATCAATTATGGCAAAGTTATATGCAAAATCTATTATTTCCTACACAATCTATACCTGGAGCACAAACACTTCTTCCTAAACTATCTACTGCAGATTTCACCGGCTGCCTAATGACGGTGACATATTCAAGAAATAAGAATTTAGTGGGCATTAGGGGAATTGTAGTATGGGATGCCCAGCATTCGTTTATTCTCTGTGTTCCTAGAAATGAGGATGCTAAAGAACAGGCTGAATCAAGAACAACTTTCACTCCTTCAGAAATAGTGGGTGGATTGAGAATAATACCCAAACAGTCTAATTTGTTTGCATTTGATGTGTTTACGCCTGAAGATGATGATCAAGTATTAGGGTTTACTATTGTAGGATCTAGATTTGAACTTAGATCTGTTGATAGATCAGGTAAAAAATTCAAGAGTCATAGGGTTGAAGATATTCTTTAGTATCTCAGTCGAATTTGTATATTTAGTTAGTGTTAATTATTAATGCATTTAATTGTTCAATCAATATCTCATTTTCTGTAGGATCGAGCATTTCTATCATACTTTTGGCCTCTTCAAGTACTTGGGGTTCACTATTTACAATTTTCTTTTGGAGAATGAAATCAATTTCTTTCAGAAGCTTTTCTTTATCAATTTTATCCGATAAGTCAGGAATGGTCTTCTCTATTATTCCTGCTGTAGAGGAAATAGAGACATTGTCTGATTTTTCTTCAAGTAAAGCTTTTACCACTGATTCAAAGTCATTATTGAAGATTTTTGCTCTACCGTTAACAAAGTCAGACAATTCGTTTAGTTTAGATTCAACATAATCTTCATTAGTATCACTTATATCTTTTGAATTATCCACAAAGATTCCTAGACCATCTGGGTCAGTTGATGTTTCCATTACCTTTGGTCTTAACAAGTCATCAAGAATCTTATTTAACTTGATCAATTCGTAGTAATTGTTGTAAATGATCGATTTATTTTCCAGATCTTGTGAATTTAAGTCATTATTGATTGAATTTCTTAACTTTAGTATTTCCACAATTGACTTGGATTTTATCCATTTATCAAGTTCTTGAATATTTGTAATATCCACGTCATGATGTAAGTCTACATCATTAGGTTCAGTTGTTTGAGTTGCTTCTGATTTTTTTTGTTGTAGTTTATAAAAGTCTTGTAATGCTTTTCTTCGACTCAGGACCTTTCTTGTACCTCCCTCTATCGAGTTTAATTGAGAACTTGAACCTATTATTGGAGACGATTGATTTGAAGAAGGACTTAAACTTCTAGTTGAGGGTTTCTTGTACGATAAGATTGGTGAAGTGTTGGACATTGTGGTCTATTTGTTATAATATATACATTTGATTTTAGTCAATTTTGCGAGACTATTTTAAAACAGAACGATAATTTTAGATTATAGACAAGATACATATATATCCTATTTGTTTAGTATACACAGTAATTAACCATAGATCCAGGAATCCAAATGCACTAAATCAGCATCTTCGGCGTTGTCTATGACTGAAAATCTCTCGAAGATAGAGAATGGTTGGGACTTAAATATCAGAATATCTGTGCCCTCTTCATCGTTTGTTTCTTCTTTCTCATATGCTCTACCATATCCGGCTTCTAAAACACTTTGCCATGTAGCTTTATATGTGTCAGTAGTAGTAGTGATCATTTCTAATCTATCGTCATAAATAAGCACATCACATAAAGATCTGATATCGTTTATAGCTAAGTCTATGTTTGTAATTTTATTGACAGTGATGAACTCCATAATAGCTTCTAGGGTTATATTTCCTGTGTGGTTGGATGGATAAGAGGCTTGTACGGGGTTGACGTTGGCAGAAGCGGCCAGAAATGCAGTAGGGAAAGTCTTAGAGGCGACAAATCTCCAAATAACAGTCAATAATGAGTCAATAAACTCTGTGTCTAATTCTGAGTCTGTAAACCATGGACCACCAGTAACTTCTATGGATGGCTGTAAGTTATACAACATGTAAATCTTTCTTGTAGGATGTTTAACCGATTTAATCGATTTAATGTATCTTTGGTTTTCTAACGCCTTCAAGCATCTTACTACAATGTGCTGATGGAGATTCGTCTTAGCTTTGATAGTTTTAGTCCAGATACCTTCTCTTCCAGATGCCTCAATATAGGAATAGATCATGGCCTCATCATCGGACATTTGGGTGATTTTGTTAGCTTCACTAAGCGTAATAGCTTGAAACTTTAATTCATCACCTTGCTTTACTAATTTAACTAACTTTCTATCGATCAAATCTTGGGCAATCGTTAACAAATCAACAGGATTCTCAATGTGTAATAACTTCTGCAATTCAGATTGACTAAATAATGTTGCAGAAGGTGACTCCAACATCTTAGAGTGGAGAAGATGTGCCTTCTCTGGAATTCCTGACATTATTTACTAGGCAAGTTGAAGGTGATGAAATATTGACTGAAATATTTCTGATGTGCTCGAATTTTTTTTAATGCGATGTTTTGATATTACAGAAATCATTTCTGTGGGGAGCTGAAGTATTACACATGGAGGACGAGCTATTTGATGATATAAACACTTTAGAAGTTCAAAAGAACCATAAACCAACTTTGTTTAAGAAAAAGAATATTAAAGGGAAGAAATCAAGTCTGAGAGTCAAGATTAGTTTCGATGACCTAGATGAAGATGAGGATAGCGAATCCTTAATACTTGCGACGAAGCTGAAAAAACACACTCATAGATTCAAATCTTCTGATAATACTACGAATTCAAAACGTTCAGTAGTTGAAAAAGCAAAAAGTTGGAATAAAAGCGAAGGTATAAATAGGAACGAAAAAGAGACCAAAAACGACCAAGAAGCATTTGAATCTTTTGTTAAAACTATACCAGCAGATGAGGATGCTCCCGTGATTGAAGATTTGGATAAGGTTTTGAAAAGGTCTGCTTCTGATATGGAGGATTACTCTGACATTGAAGTTAAAACCGAATATATTCCACTTGAAAACAGCGAGAAGAAACATGTTCCAATCGAACATGATAGAGAACATAAAATAACCGCTAAAGACTATAAAAATGAATATAAAAACGAAATTGATGATCTTGATGATGATGAAGCATATCCACGTAATCTTGATGATTATGACGATGTTAAAGTATTGTCTCCTGATAACGATGATATTATTGCTGATAACGACGATTTGGACCTTACTGGGAAGAAAGACTTTCAAATTAATAATGACATATATGATTTAGAATTAAAAGATGACGAAAGTGATGCTAGTGATTCCGCATCCGTGCACATGGAATGGGACTCTGCCAATGCGACGAGAACACCAAAAGTGTCTAAATTTCTCTGTATTGATGACCAAATTAACTTGATGAAAGAAGATATAGAAGCCCTAACAATCACTATTTTGGAGCAGAAATCTGAGCTCAAGGCTTGCACTGAGAAAGCTGAGAAATTGAAATTGAGAAAGAATGAACTTCAAATTGCCCTTGATTCGTAGTCACTAAACAAATATATATAAGTGTAATCTTGTCTAGCCTGTCATTTTCAAGAGGTGGATTGTTATTGCATTCAAGAATACTTTGGTTTCGTTCAATCACTTCAGTAATAATTCTCTCAAGAATTATTACTATTGCAGGAAAGAACTAGATTGGAGAGAAAAACTAATTTATCGAGATTTTCTGAGTTCAGAACAGCTTCATTGCCTCCATTCTAGTTTATCCCAACTTCTTTCAGGTAAATTATATATCTAATGAGGTTTACAATTAGCTGCAAAAGATAGAAATTTCTTTAATGAATATATTGTATGCTATTAGAAGATGGTTTGAGGAATTCTGTAGTCATAGTTGGAATAACAGCTATGGTTATGAGTTTTCTTTGAGATAATTTTTCATTAGGAATTTATATATCACCTATAAGGAATCCTTGAATCAGGAATTTATTCACAATAATAGCTTGCTTAATTTCGTACTTATAACTAGGACTGCATTTAATAGATTCGTCGTGGAACAACCAACAAATTGTTGATCTACCACCGCGCTTATTTAAAGAATTACTCTTTTAGTGAGTCACCTTTATATTTAATTGGCTCTTTATCAATAGCAACCTACTACAATGATACCAAACATGTCAATAATAAGTAAGAGAGCATTTTCTACTGGAATTGTTCTTGCCAATAAACCTCGCCATTTAGTAAATATGATACAATTAACTAATGATGAGCTTGCATCGCTCGTTTCAAAAGCTGGCCATTATAAATGCATAGTCAGATCAGGAGAAATATCAGAATCCAACCATCAAAAACTTTTAGGAAAGCTTGTTGCAATGTTATTCACCAAAAGGTCTACCAGAACTAGAGTTAGTACAGAGGGTGCAGTTTCATTTTTTGGAGGCCAACCTATGTTTTTGGGTAAAGATGATATTCAATTAGGTGTCAACGAATCCATTTATGATACCACCAAGATCATCAGCTCAATGACTTCATGCATATTTGCTAGAGTTAATAAACATCAGGATATTTTGGACCTCTGTGAACATTCCAGTGTGCCAATTATTAATTCTCTTTGTGATAAATATCACCCATTGCAATCAATTGCTGACATCTTGACTATTAAAGAAGCTTTTGGAAAAACTGAGGGGTTAAAACTTACCTGGATCGGTGATGCTAATAATGTCATCAATGATTTATCTATTGCAGCTCTAAGATCTGGTATTTCTGTTTCTATTGCCATCCCTAAGGATATTGAGTTTGATAAGACAGTGCACGAGAAAGCAACTGAATTGGCTCAAGAAGGTAACTTAACTTTTGAAATTGTAAATGATCCCCTTGATGCTCTACAAGGTGCTAATGTTGTAGTGACAGACACTTGGATTTCTATGGGAGAAGAGTCAGAAAAAGAGAAAAAGTTAAAGCAATTTGCTGGTTATCAAATTACAAACAAGATGCTCCAGGATGGTAATGCTAGTAAAGATGTAAAATTCATGCACTGTTTACCAAGACACCCTGAAGAAGTTGCTGATGAAGTCTTTTATAGCCCCAAATCCTTGGTTTTTGAAGAAGGTGAAAATAGGTTATATGCTGCACAAGCTGCCATCGATGGTTTTGTTATAAATAAAGGCGATTTGCTTAAATAATGTACGTAAAAAGTTTTAGATAATAAAATAGAAGTATCTATAGCATCCTGTATATAAATTACAGATGGTTGAAAAATTTATTTGATATCCAATACTTTATATAAGTTACTTTAAACCCCAAATGAGTGGTAATATCAGCCGTCTATCTTTGCTTAATGAAGCAGGATTAAAAGGAATATCACATTATGGACCTGCAACAGCATTAAAAATATTCCAGGATTTCGTTCTTATTGGGTATGGTCCGATCTTAAAAGTATTCCAAGTTAAAGGAAACTCATCAGAACTCATCTTTAGTGAACAAATTTTCAAAAGAAACAAGATTCACAAAATATCAGTGTCAAATTGTGGGAAAAAATTAGTTGCATGTGGAGGCAGATCATTCAGAATATTAAATTTTGAGAATTTACTTCAATCCAAACTATCGTCTTTGGAAAAAGCTATCAATGAATGGATTATCACCGCCGAATTTTTAGATGATAATACTATTATTATATTAAACTCTCATAATACTGTTTATAAAGTTGATATTTCCACTGCATTTATAACAGATGAATTTCAATTGGTTGATAAAATTCATTGTGATGAAAAATCTATTTTATATAGTGGTTCAATCAGAATCTTGCCTGATAGTCGTGTGATTATTGCAGCAGGTACAGTCATGAATGGTGTAATTATTTGGGATTTTAATGATAGAAAGCTTATACATAATTTGACTGAGCATGAAGGTTCAATCTTTGGTGTTAGAATTGACCCATCAGGTAAATATATTGTATCTTGCTCTGATGATAGATCTGTCAAATTGTATAATTTTGAAGATGGTAAACTATTAGCTAATGGTTGGGGTCACGGTTCCAGAATTTGGAATTTAGAATTTTTTAAGAATGATCCATCCCTGATAATGAGTACAGGAGAGGATTGTACCGTTAGAATTTGGAAATTCCATCCCGAGAATGAAGTATTAGAACAAGTAGAGTTATTAGAAAACGTTCATTTAGGTAAGCATGTCTGGTCTGGTGATGTTGATGATGATAATTTGAAAATATTTGTTAGTGGAGGTGCTGATGGTAGGATTAGATTACATGATCTTGAAAATAGGGGAACTAGAGAAGAATTTCCGTTAGCTTTAATTTCTGAGCATACTTCAATTAAATTACAGAAAAACGAAATAATTAAACAGTTTTTTGAACTACCATCGTTGGATATTTTAGTTATTTTAACTTCTCAAGGCAATATATTCACTTTGAATCAAACTACAAAGAAATTCAACCATATGAAACTAACTGATGAAGAAACTAAAAAATTTCAGAACTTTGGAATCATTAGAGGATTCACTGATATCAATACTGTGGTTATCACAACTAGAAATGCTGACTTTTTAATTTTACAATTTAACTCGAAATCTGATACACCTTGCATGAAATGGCACTCTGAAGGGCTATTAGGAAATAACAAGGTTACAAATTTGTTGTCCTTCCAAAACTCTCAGAAAAATGAATATTACCTCCTTATTGACTGTCCAAACCCAAATGTGCCATTTATCCTAAATATTTTTAAGTTTGAGGATAGTTTTGATCATTTTAGAACCTTAAGGTTAAATCAACCAGACCAAACAAGTTTTACTACCTCTTGTGTATTTTATGAGAAAGAAAATAATTGGTTAATAATTGGTTCAAGATATGTTACCATTGCCGTTTATGATTTAAACCAAGATAACGAAATAATAAAATTGCTGTCTTTATTTAAAAAGCTTTCACCAGGTGACACAATCACTTCAATATCTCATATTACATCTGAATTAAATAAGATTAAGATTTTGATTACTGTGAGAGATGGTTGTTACATGTATGCTAATATTAGTAGATCTCCAGATTTTTCAATTAATATTCTGCATGAGAATAAACTTTCGAGAGGGTTCATTGAAGGAGGATACTTGGATGGGGACTTGATATTATATGGATTCAGATCTACTCATTTTTCAGTCTGGAATGAAACAAAACAAATGGAAATTACAAACGAACTATGTGGAGGTGCACACAGACAATGGGACTTATTTACTTATGATGATAATAGTAAATTAGATTACAAGTTTGTCTATATTAATAAGTCTACTCTTTACATTAAATCTTTCAAAGGAAGATTTACTGAAAACAAATACGGTCTTGTTATTGGCGGTACACATGGAAGAGAAATCAGAGATGTGACTGTATCTCCGTTACTATTAAATGATGGATCTAGATTGCTTATGACTGCATCAGAAGATACAACTGTGAAACTTAGTAAATTACTTCCCACTGGTGAAGTTGAAAATATTTGGTCCTTAAATCACCATGTTTCAGGTTTACAAAAAATAAAGTTTATTAATGGAGAATATGTGGGATCGTCTGCCGCAAATGAAGAGTTCTATATTTGGAAAATATCTTACTTAAATGAAGAGAAACCAAATATCACTTGTTTTGCTAAACTAGAGCCCCAAAATGCAATTCCTGATTTGCGTATTATGGACTTTGATGCCTTTGAATACAAGGACGGTTTTATAGTATCTACAGTTTATTCTGATTCCCATATTAGAATATTTTATTTCCATTTACCAAGTCGCTCATTTAAGGAATTGGCTAATGATTTATATTCAAGCTGTTGTATTTTAAATGTGAACTTTCTTTTTTTCAAGAATGAAATTTTCTTGATGATAGGAGCAACTGATGGTCACCTTTCAATTTGGAACGTGTCTAGTATAGTTTCAAGTGATGGTAATAGAAAATTTGGTAAGCTGATCATCAAGCAGCAATTGCATCAAAATGGTATCAAAGCAGTTTTAACAGAAAAAAATGGAGATGAATATAAGATATTAACGGGAGGTGATGACAATGCGTTAATTTCATCGACCCTTAGTTTAAGAGATAACAGCCTATACTTAGAGACTAATAGTTTCTACGAAAATGCTTCTTCTTCTACTATAACTTCTATCGCCAAACTTAAAGGGGAAAGAATAATGGTGACTTCGGTGGACCAAATTGCTAGAATATGGACATATTCCAATGACACTCTTGAATGTATAACAGCGAGATATACAACTATTGCAGATACAGGATGTTCTGACTCAACAACATTGGGTGACAAGGACATTGCCGTTATTGGTGGTGCAGGATTAAGTGTTTTTGAAGCATTATAATACCTTAAATTACTGACTATTAAATTCAAATGTATATTATGTCATAATTGGTTTATCTACGTAGACTTTAAATCTTTAATAATCTCAAGTTAAATGTAGTGTCATTAATAGCTTGTTCCTCGTCAATGATGATCTGATCTTCATCAGCACTAGAAAATTGCTCTAATGCTCTCTTAGTAGACTTAAGTAAAATATCTTCGTGGGTCTTGATGACAGATACTAAGTCAATAGTGTCCTTAATTAAGTTATATTCAACCTTTACATCATCGGTGGTGTTCAAGCCAGCTTTCTTACGTAATCTTTGGATACGATTAATTAATTCTCTGGCTAAACCTTCACTTTGTAATTCTGGGTACAAGTTAACATCTAAAATAATTAAAACATCGTTGTAAGATCTTGCCTCTTGGCCGCTAGCTGCCTTTTCTTCAGGTAAACCACGTTGGACTTGTAAGTCTTCAGTTACCAATTCGATTCCATCAACAGTTATCTTACCAGTTTCAGTAAAAAGTTGAACTTCCTCTGAGGTAACATTTGGTAAAGCAGCCTTAACTCTCTTGGCATCTTTCTTTAATTTTTTACCTAAAACAGGCCAGTCAGCAACAGCAGTATATTTAACACCATATTTAGCCTCGTCAGAGCTAATAACAATATTTCTGACATTTAATTCTTCAACGATATAAGTCTTCAATGAATCAACATCTTTAAGGTAGTCAGGGTCTGAATGTAAAATGACCAATTCTTTTAATGGAGTCTTCAAGGAAATAGTCTTCTTTTCACGAATGTTACGACCTAAATCGATAACCTTTTGCATTCTAGATACTGCTAATTCAATCTTACTGTCAAATAATTCCTCTCTAACAGTTGGATAAGCTAAGAAGTGTACAGATCTGACATCCTTTATACTAGGGTTAACACAGAACTTAGCTAAGTCATCTTCTGAAATATATGGTCTTAATCTTTGGTAAATACCTTCGGCTAAGTAAGGAGTGAATGGAGCCATAGCTCTAGATAAAATAAATAAAGCTTCAAATAAAGTATTCAAAGCCATTTTAGTGTCTTCTAATCCGTCATCAGTGTAACCCTTTATACGACGACGGTTAAATCTAATGTACCAGTTGGTCAAGTCATCGATGAATGATAATAATTTTGGAACAACAGTGTATAATCTATAAGCATTCATTTCTTCATGGATATACTTGATTAATGATTGAATAGAAGCCAATAACCATCTATCCATAACATTGTTTGAGATTAATTTAGCATTGTATTGGAAGTCTTCTCCGTTGTCTTTCTTAAAAAGTTCAGCAGCATCCTTTAAGAACTTGTAAGAGTTGTACCATGGTAATAAAACACTAGAAACAACTTCTCTAACACCTTCTTCTTTGAACTTCAAAGTTTCGGCTCTTAAGACAGGAGAGTTGATTAAATACAATCTTAATGCATCAGCACCATATTTGTCTAAAACAATGCCTGGGTCTGGGTAGTTTTTTAAACGTTTAGACATCTTTTTACCATCTGCGGCTAAAACAATACCAGAAACAATAACATTTTGGTAAGGTGCTTTACCGAATAAGTAAGTACCTAAGACAGTTAAGGTATAGAACCAACCTCTAGTTTGATCTAATCCTTCTGAAATAAAATTTGCTGGGAAAGCCTTTAAGAACTTATCTTTATTTTCAAATGGGAAGTGATTAGAAGCATAAGGCATGGAACCAGACTCGAACCAACAATCGAAAACCTCTTCAATTCTTCTTAACTGGCCCTTACCTTGCTTGGATGGAATAGTGATGTCATCAATTTTGTCACGGTGGATATCTGTAATATCATCACGACCAGACAATTCCCTTAATTCTTGAATAGAACCTACGCAGACAACTTCTTCGTAGTCATCAGAAACCCAAATAGGCATTGGGGTACCCCAGTAACGATTTCTAGAAATATTCCAATCTCTGGCATTAGCAATCCAGTTAGAAAATCTCTTGTCTTTGATATTAGATGGAACCCAGTTAGTCTTATCAATACTGTTCAACATATCTGGAATAATTTCTCCTATACGAACAAACCAAGCTGGAACTGTTCTGTATAATAATGGAGTATCAGATCTCCAGCAGAAAGGATAAGAGTGCTTAACTTGAGAAGCAAGTAAGATATTACCTTCAGCAGTTAGCTTCTTAATGATCAACTTATCAGCATCCTTAACATAAACACCAGCAAAATCAGTAACTTCTTTGGTGAAACGACCGCTGTCATCAACCGGGTTTGGAGGTAAGATATCACTGGTAATAATACCAGCAGCAATACCAGCATTGTAATCCTCTTCACCAAAAGCTGGAGCTTGATGAACAATACCAGTACCAGAGTCGTTGGTAACATAATCAGCACCGATAACCCTGAAAGCACGATCTTTAAACTCTTCAGCAAAGTAGTTGAAAAGTGGGACATACTTTAAACCAACTAAGTCCTTACCTTGAATCTTTTCAACAACCTTAAACTTAGCAGCAGCAGGCTTCTTGTATAATGTAGTTAATAATGACTCTAATAAAATAAAGTTCTTTTGCTTTTCTTCATCAAAAATTTTAATATATTCGAAATTAGGATTAACTGCTAAAGCAAGATTAGATGGTAAGGTCCATGGGGTAGTAGTCCATGCAACCAACATGGTGTTCTCGTCGTCGACTAATTGGAATCCAACAGTTACACATGGGTCATTAACTTCTTTATAGTTCTGTTGAGCTTCGAAGTTAGATAATGGAGTGGTACAACCAGTAGAATAAGGCATAACTCTAACACCTCTATAAACAGCCTCCTTGTTGAACAATTCCTTGAATGCCCACCAAACGGATTCCATAAATTCTGGGTATAAGGTCTTGTAATCGTTATCCATATCAATCCATCTACCAAGCTTGAACATGGTCTTACGCCATTCGTCAGCATATCTCATGACAATAGCACGACATTCACTGTTGTATTTGGCAATACCCATTTTCATGACATCTTCCTTACCAGTAATACCTAACTTTTTGTCAATTTCGTGTTCAACCGGTAAACCATGAGTATCCCAACCGAATCTTCTTTCGACATGGAAACCATTCATGGTAGCATAACGAGGAATAATATCTTTAACTGTAGAAGCTAAAATATGACCATAGTGGGGAGTACCAGTAGCGAATGGTGGACCATCAAAAAAGGAAAATGGTGGGAGTTCTTCTGTTAATTCTAATGATCTCTTGAAAGCATCAACTTCTTCCCAAGTCTTGGAAACGTTGGCTTCTTCTTCGGCAAAGTTAAAAAACTGATTGCTAGCTTCTTTCTCAGCCATTATTACGTTCTAGTGTAGACAACTAATTCCAAAAGAATTTAATCAGATATATATAATCAGTTAGACGCCAAATGACTAACACAATAATCTGCGTTGAGAACTGACAAAAACTTTTTTGCTTATGTAATTGCTGACTAAATTTATTCTATGATTCACCTCATCAGTGAATATGGAACCACCGCAGATGTTATCATGTCAGATAGTAAACCAATGAGACATTCGAAAGTATTCAACAATAGGATCTCGTACAAATGATTAGTTGTGAAGATTTTGCCAAACTGATGGAGAAATGCTTTGCAGGGAGAAGTATTCCTAAAACCATTGCTATAGCACTTTCCGGTGGTGTAGACCTGTTTTGTCTCACTTATCTATTAAACAAATACAGGCAATCTTACCGTCCAGATATGTCAATTACAGCCATAACCATAGACCATATGTATAGAGTCGGTTCAAAAGAGGAGGCACATAATGTAGGAGAAATTGTTAAATCTTGGGGTATTGACCATGTAGTGGAGTCCCTTCAATACGACACACCCGTGCGAAATATAAATAATTTCGAAGAGGTTGCAAGGACAAAGCGGTATGAAAAGTTCCAAAGCATATGTCATCGATTACAATGCGATGCACTCTTTGTTGGTCATAACTTAAACGATCAGTTAGAGACTTTCTTACAGAGATTGCAGCAGAACTCATCTCTCTTTGGTCTTCGTGGATTGCATACAGTAGGATTATTACCATTAGCTGCGAAGGGACCCATTACATATATTCCACCAGTTAATATTTATAGACCGTTGTTATCCTTTCAAAGGTCAGATATAGAAGACACCTGTATTCGCAATAATGTCAAATGGTTTGAAGATCATTCAAATAAGGATATTCAGTTAACCAAGCGAAATTTCTTGCGGCATTTG
Source organism: Schwanniomyces sp. yHRVM31 (assembly GCA_030462985.1). Taxonomy (NCBI): domain Eukaryota; kingdom Fungi; phylum Ascomycota; class Pichiomycetes; order Serinales; family Debaryomycetaceae; genus Schwanniomyces; species Schwanniomyces sp. yHRVM31. The sequence goes on from JAKVQU010000001.1 coordinate 103,125, forward strand.
ATCAATGATGTGATACCCATAAGATTATCACACCCAGATCATCAAGAACTTGCTTGCATCTCAAAAGAAGAAATCATCTCTACATATAATCAGGTGATCTCCATAACAGACGAGTACCAGGAGCAGATTCATCGTATGAGAACTGATTTGGAACAAGCTGGAAATATAAACGTAAATTTCCAAAATGGCAGTATATCAATTCAGATACCCCACGAGGTTTTTAGACAAACTGAACAAGCTGTGTTTGCAAGATTTCTCTATCAATTATTGAGTCCGATTTCATCAGTGAAGCATTACCATTGGTCATATGCAAAGTTAGAAAGACAAGCTATTCCAAATATTTTTGATTTCTATAGTCAAAAAGGTAAACAGAAGCTCAAGTTAACGTATTTAAATGTACTTTTTGAGATTACTATATTTGATGATTACATTAATTTTAAGTTTTCTCGTCAACCAATATCTCGTGACGACTTGAATAACATTATAACCACTGTTATTGTCAGTAAAGATTGGTCCAATTGGATTTTATTTGATAGAAGATATTGGTTACGTTTGCGATCAAATATCCTGGATCTACTGTTGTTAAGTATTGTTCCTTATAATGAGAAATCTCATCAGCATGAAGTATTAGAGATGGTGAAATTTTTAGAGGAAGATAAAATGATTAAAGGTGGATTCCAATCTGTGCCAGTAATTGAGTGTAATGGTGAGGTCCTATCATTACCTACGTACGATTTATATAGAAATAATGATATAGAGGTGGAATGGTGTCTAAAAGCAGGTTTTTAGATATTATATGCAGTATTTGGTTTCCATTGAAAACTCTTTAATATTGTATTATTAAACACTGTAGACAACTCTGTAATAATTTAATCCAAATTGTGGATGGTTTGATTTGTTAATGTCGACATCTTCTTATTTGGATATGCATAAGTTTAATACGCCAAGGATGACTGGTGGGCACATAAATACGCCACGAACAACTAAGCCATCCAAGGCCTTTAAATTTGCCAACTTACTGACACAACAATTGAAGGTGGGGCACCAGAGAGTTAATATAGATGTTGATCTATTACAGAATAAGATAGATGGATTCACAGAGCTAACTGTATATCCCACCTCAAGCTCTTTAAGAATAATTAAACTTGATTGCAGAGAAATGAAAATAAAGGATATTTTTATCAATGGCACTAGATGTTCTAACTATATTTATAAGGATATGTTATATATTAATGACGATAAAATATTTGAAGAATGTGTTGAAAAACAATCGGTGAACATTTTTGATTTATATTCAGACACTCTAACTATACATCAACATCATTTCATAAGACAAAAACTTAATTATATATTTGGGGAACTTAACCAAAATTCAAAGGAATATCCTTTTGAAGCACATAATGGTAACACGGAAGAATTGACGATTATATTACCTGATAATTTAAGATTTGAACCAACTGATATGAATTCGATTCACACACCTGGAAATACACTCACACCTCTACATTTGAAGCCTAAAGGTACTGATAATGAAGTCTATACTCCCTTTACAGTAAAAATTGAATTTGAAGTTACTAATCCTAAGAACGGAATTAATTTCATCTCAAACGAAAAATTGGAATTACTGCATGCATACACTATGAATTCAGAATATAACATTTCAACATCTTCTTGGGTACCTTGTATTGATAACTTTTGGGATAGGTGCACCTGGACAGTTGAAATAAATGTACCCAGAACAATCAGAGACATTGGATGTCCAAGAATTATCGGATCGGCAGAAGCTTTAGGGAAGCGAAAACAAAGCAAAGTAAAAGATAGTATGAATTCTGATAATTTATCAGAGGTGGAAGAAGATTTGAAGGATGTAGAGAAATCAAATAATGATGAAGATGAAAGTGATGAAGATGATGAAGATATTAATAATCGTGATATAATTGTTTGTTCTGGTGATTTTAATAATATAAAAGAAACTCCTCATCCAATTGATTTGTCGAAAAAAGTTGTTTCCTGGTCGATTTTCAATCCTGTTTGTGCTCACCATATTGGTTGGGCGGTGGGTTGCTTTACTGGTATTTTATTAGAGAACGACACACACGATAATGAAGACGATCCTTTAAGGGAAGGAGCATTTGATGATACAGAAAAAGATAATATGACACCTGTAATGGTTTATTTTTTGCCAGGGCAAGAGTCCTTAGCGAAGAATACCTGTATATTTGTTAGCAAAGCCATAGACTTCTACATGAAGGAATTTGGATCGTTTCCTTTCAGCTCTTATGCCATAACATTTGTTGCACATCACCTAACTGATTCAAGTAATTTTGCTGGTTTATCAGTTGTAAGTGACAAGTTGTTGTATCCTCCAAATTTAATAGAATCGTTGTTTTCAACTACAGAAATATTGTTAGACTGTATTGCAGTGCAATGGTCGGGTATAAATATCACTCCACAAACATTTAATGATATTTGGTGTACTCATGGAATAGCTAAATTTATGTCATTTCAGTTTATAAGGGTTTTGATGGGAAATAATGAATATCGCTTTAGAATTAAAATGAAAATGAATAAAGTAATTGATGAGGATATAGGTCAAAAACCACTTGCCCGGCAATTTTTTAGGTTTCCCATATCAGAAACAGATTTAGAATTTTTAAAACTAAAAGCACCGTTGGTTTTATTTATTCTAGATAAGAGAATGACGAAAACAGATAAATCGTTCGGTTTGTCGAGGGTTTTGCCGAAGATATTTTTACAGGCAATGTCTGGTGACCTCCAAAATAATACTTTATCTACACATCACTTCCAGTATGTTTGTGAGAAGGTGAATAGAAATAAATTAGAATCATTTTTCAAACAATGGGTGTTTGGTGCTGGAGTTCCAATTTTCAATATAACACATAAATTTAACAAAAAACGTACATTAATAGAAATGAGTATCAGACAAGTACAGCACCTGGAAACAAAAAAATTACGGCCAAATACTAAAAAATTTATTGATGATTCAATAGCTTACTTGGAAGATGAGCCATTATATGCTATTCAAACAGTATTTACAGGTCCTATGACAATTAGAATTCATGAAGTAGATGGGACCCCATACGATCACATTGTGGACTTGAAAGATGGGAACACTAAAATTGACATTCAGTTCAACTCGAAATTAAAAAGATTAAGGAAAAATAAAGATGATACCAATGAAGCTGTCAGTTTTAGTAAATTGGGTGATATTTTGACGAGCGAGAAGGAAATTGAAGAATGGGGCTTTAATGAATTTGAAAGGCATGAGGATGATATATATAACGATGCATTTGAATGGATAAGAGTTGATTCAGATTTTGAATGGATCGCCAGAATTGACGTAAAACAACCTGATTATATGTTTGGATCTCAATTGCAATATGACAGAGATGTAGAAGCACAATACGATGCGGTAAGATACTTCGGTGATAGAGAAAAACCTAATCCTATATATTGTACTGTGCTCACAAGGACAATAAAGGATGAAAGATATTATTATGGAGTTAGAATTGCAGCAGCTGAAGCGTTGGCTGAATTCTCAAAACCAGAAAATAGTTACATTGGTCTAGGATATTTGATGAAGATTTATAAGGAATTATTCTGCTTCCCTGATTCATCAATTCCACTTAGTAACGACTTTAACAATTTCGCCAATTTCTTTCTTCAGAAGGCAATACCAAAAATTTTGACCAAAGTTAGAAATGAAGATGGAGAAGCTTTGCCTGCCGTTAAAACCTTGCTATTGAACCTTATTAAATTCAATGACAATACTAATAATAATTTCCAGGATAGTTACTACTTAGTTGAGCTTTTAGAAGCTTTAACTAGTTCAACTATTAACTATAATATTCCAATTAATTTAAGCGGCACTTTTAATTATTTTGAGGATAACAAATTTGATGATTTCTTGAACAATGTAAAATTTGAAATCAATCGACTTGAGAAGCTTGATGAGTGGATTCCCTCATATCAAAATGTAGTTGCTGTTGCCTGTGTAAAACAAAAGATTAGGCTAGCAATACATGGTTTATTAAAGTTATCTTTTGAGGAATTACTTTTTCTCACTTTGGATAAACACCCAATTGAAATACGAATTGAGGCATTTAAAGGTTTATTTGTTCTTGGTGGACTTAAAAATTCTCTGGTTTTACGCTATTTTTTGAAAACATGCTTGTTTGGATCCAAAATAGCATATTATAGACACAGATTATTAAAATCTTTTGTTGAATCTATATGTATTGCTGCAGTTGAAGGAACGCCTTCTAATTTAGATGATCCTGAATTTGGAAGTTTAGATAAGTTAGAAGATAACTCAAAAATTGGAAATGATCAAACTAACATGGTTATAATTGAAGAAGATAGCAATAAAGAAGTAGATAAAAGACGAGATATTTATGCAAGGGCAACTTTGCATGGTGCTATTGAAATTTTAAGAAGGGATTACTCTATTGGTGAAGGTTTAAAGAATACATTCTGGGAACTAATTCATTCATCTCTTTTGAATATTTATGAAAGGCGAATTATATATAATATTTGTGAAGTTCTTTACGATGAAACTGATTCTTTTATTGTCAATATACCTATTCCTAGTGTGCCACTTAATGAGTTGAAGAAGAAAATTGTGGTGAAATATATTGGTGATGGTAAGATACTAATCAAAAGGGAAGGTAGATTCAAGATTCAATTGGCCCGTCTTACATTATCCGATTCAAAGAGTAAATCAATTAAAACAACTATAAAGACGAAGGTGAAACCTCCTGCTGAAACCGAAATAGAATCAGAAAATGCAACGGTCCCTGTAGCCACTTTAAAAGAAACAACAGTTTCCAATTACAGCCCAGCTTCTAAGGAGACCCATGAAGCTGTGTCTACACCAGAGTCAGCACCTAACTTGCGGAAGAATTCAGTTACTTCTCACGAACTAAAACTTAAGCTCAACCTCAATCCATCTAAAAAAGTTAAATCGATTGAACCTCCGATGTCTGATTCTGCTGAAAGTTATGTTAGGATTAATAAAAGAAATGGATTATTCGTCAGCATTAAATTCAAAACTAAAACTCTAGAGCCAATAAAAATAGACCCTCCTTCTGAATCGGTCGTATCAAAACCATTGTCTAGCTCAGTTGTGTGCGATGGAAGTAAAATTAGGATTAAGTTCTCAAATGATAGGCTTTCTAAACTTGAAAGATTTTTTTCTGGGAATATTACACCTAAAGGTACACATTTGTTTGTGAAAATAAAACCTAAATCAAGTGAGCGGAAAGTTTTAATTTCGCAGACGCCTTTTGAAGAAAGTAAGTCAAAATCACTTGTCGATGGTTCCAAAAACCAGACTTCAAGAGATTCAGGTAAAGACATGGAAGAATACAATAGTAATACTAATGAGTTGGGTAATCCTACTGAAATAAACAAAAAGTCAAATAAATCAAAAGATACAAAGAAAGACTCAAATCAAGAGCTGATTAATGTCAAAAAAGAAACCATTGATCTGGTGTCTAAATTAAAAGCAAAACCAAATATTTCTTCAAATTCTAAGACATCGACACCAATTCTGAGCAGTTCTACACCTGCTGAAGAGAATAATACGCCAAAATTAGATAGAAGCAGTTCAAGCGTATCAGTTCAACCTAAAATTGTATCAAGAAGTCCTAAAAAGGAAATTGAGTTCAAATTACTCGAAAAATCTCTGGCATTTTCCAGATCTAAGAGTCCCTTTTCAAGTAATTCTTCTCTGCAGACTTCGAAATCTAAAAGTCCTTTCTCGAATAATAGCATCCCTCAAGTTAAAAAGAGAAAGGTAAAAGCATACATACACTCGGCTAGTAATACTCCTAGTCGAGAAGTTTCACCTACCAATGGAAATAGTTCTGATGGTGTAAAACTGGAATCTCCAGAGGGTGATAGGATAAGCACTGATTCAGTGAATGGTACTGAAAAAAAATCATCTAAAATCTCACTTAAACTTAAGTTAAAGAAATAGACACAACATGTAAAATTAGACAAATAGTTACATATTTAAATAATATAATTAATTGCAAAATATGATATAATTGCAATATTTGCAGAATTTTTTAATTTATTATCACAAAAATAAAATATATTAACAAAGCTATCTATATTTACCTGAAGAAGAAAACCCAAAAAAACTAATATATGACATGATACAAGAAGATTTAAAATGAATACTTTTATCACTTTTTAGGTAATTTCAGTTTCATTTTGTGTCACAACAAGAATCCATATTTATCACGTGAATGGACATAGGAATTCAATCACTCCTATGTTCAGAAAGATCGTATAGTGTTGACTATTCAGAAGCCAATGCAAGTTGGAAAGGAAAATGAGTTTTAATAATCAATTGAATTTTAATATATCTAAATCAACACCAACTATTTCGACCACAAATGAAACCACAATATCTGGAACATCGTCGTCTGGTAGTGGTGCTATTGATATTCCTAATTCAGGGACGAATAGCTCCAAAGCTCCATTTTTCAATTCTATTTTAAGTAAGTCATCAGCAACAATGTCTAGCAGCTCAACAATAACCGATTCAGCTGAGATTATTTTAAATGACTCTAATAAAGATACAGACAATCAAGCCAATAATGATCTAATAGGTTTGTTTGATAAATTTGATATTAAAACGAAAGAAGCAACTCAACCGAGCGATCCACATTCAGATAAAGAAGACAAAGAAGATGTAGCTGATAAGTTGTCAAACAATGACGAGACTTCAGTAATTAGTAATAACGGTGACACATTTAAAGACTCTGATACAGAAAGCAATCCTTCTATAAACGAAAAAGATAATATTAAGTCTCTTAAGAAAGATGACTTATTAGTTACAGTTCAAGAAAACCCTTCATTAGAGAAAAATGAAGAATTGCTTGGAGGTAATAATGTGAATCAAAATACAAGCGATAATTCCACAATTACAAATAATGTAGACGAACACTTAAGTAATGAGTCAGAAGGAATTAATGAAAACAAGATTAAACCTAACGAAGTTACTAACAAATCTGATTCATTGAAGCAAAATGATCTATTAGACATAACAGACGATCAATCGTCTCCAGTTGAAGAATATGTTCCCCCAAAGGAAGAGGGAAGCTCGTCTGGATTGTCTGAAAGGCCTCCAGGAATGAAGACTAGAACAAATTCACAAAGGGGATCTATTTCTGAGATTACAAGGAAGACTCAAGCTCTGGTTAAACCTGAAGAACAATACCAACAATCGCATAGACCATTTGACTTTCAAAACTTTTTAGGACAATTGAGGAGAAAGCAGGCTGATCCAATTGTTCGTTATATCCGTTCTTTTTTGGTATCGTTTATTAAGCAGGTGAATAATTCGACCGCAGAACAAAAAGTTAAGGTAATTAATGATTTCAAAAATTTTATGAATGAAAAATTTTTATTATATGAGCCATTTGCATCAATGGATGAAATTGATTTAGAAAACTCAAGAGAAGGGCTAGAAAAATTGATTATGAATAGATTATATGACCAGTGTTTCCCTCCAGAAATTCAAAAAAAAGGAAATGGTTTAATATCCGAAACATTCCTAAATGATTTAAAAGCAGATAATGAATTTACATCTACTGTTGAGAAATATAGCTGGATTAATGGAACACATCTTGACATTGATATAGATTATTTGACGGATTTAAATAAAGGTAACAAGTCTTCCATGGATTATGCAATTGATGAATTAAACAAAATTAATAACTATAGAGCACCACGGGATAAGATAATTTGTATTTTAAATTCTTGTAAGATAATATTTAGCTTTTTAAAGATCAACCGTCAAGAAACTAATGCAGATTCTTTTATCCCATTACTAATTTTAGTGATTATAAAGGCGAAAACAGATAATATTATATGTAATATTCATTATATTGAAAAATTTAGAGGAGAAGAATGGCTCTCGCATGGTGAAACTTGCTATTACCTTTCATCCCTTGAAGGTGCGATCGAATTTATAAAACATTTAGGCTTTGACGATTTAACAATAAGTGAGGAGGAATACAGAGCGCATATGGAAGCATGGGATGCTGAAAGAGCAAGAAGAATAACAGAAGAAGCACAGAGGAAGTTGCGACTTGCAGAGCCAGTACCGATCCACTCAAATGAAGCAAACTCAGAAAGCTTATCACATCCTCATAGTTTATCGCCATCTAATGTATTGATGACTAGCGCTGAAATGTTTACGAAGTCTATTTCTCAATTCTTATCTCCTTCTCCGGTGGAGGAATCTAGAGTCGAAGCCCAAGCCAATAGTAATCACACCTCTGAGGATGATCCTATGAAAGAAACTTACAAGAAAATGAGAGAAATTTTCCCCGATCTAGATAAGTCTATATTAAAGGATATTATTGTAATGAACAAAGGCGATATTGATCAGTGCCTTGAAGCATGTTTACAGCTTACAAATGATGTTTAAAGTGAACACTTAATAGATTCAATTTATATGCCTCTAGAATTGAGGATATCACTTATTATGTATTTGTAGATAACATACATGTTCTCTATTTGATATAAAGTTACGTAGTGATATGAGACAGATTTAATGAGGGTGATTTAATGCTACATTCGATAAGAGCAATATATTTTGACAGAACATCTATTGTGTATATTAGTTTAGATCCCAAAACATTGAAAGGTATGAAAATTACAATTTTAGATTAACCATCATAGTTTTTATCTGATAAATTCTGCATATACGCATCACGATTTTTCTAGAACTATGGGCGCATTTAGTGATATATCACCAATCTTTTGATCTCCAGTTTGACTTGTTGCACCAATTACAACAATGCCAATTGATTACTCTAAATGGGATAAAATTGAATTGTCTGATGACTCAGATATTGAAGTCCACCCTAATGTGGATAAAAACTCTTTTATTAAGTGGAAACAAAGAGATATTCATGAAAAGCGCCATCAAAGGAACCTTGAAATCAAATCAATTTTAGTTCAACTGACCACATATGTTAGTTTGAATAATAGAGTCGACTTTTTATTAGAAAATTTATCTGATAAAGACATTCTTAACGATAAAGTGATTCTGGAAGTCTTGAAGAAAGAATTTGACCCTAAGGAAAAATTTAGCTATGAAAAGTTAAAGAAAGAGAAGGCTGATACTTTGAGAAAAGGATTAAAGGATTTAGAATTTAATGATGATGAACTCAAGGATTTACCACCTTTTAACGAAATGGTGGAAGATTTATTCACTCAGGTCAAGGAAGATCATCCTGAAGCAAAGGATGATGCAACAAAATTAAGACAGTTTTTATCTGATCACAGGAAAAAAATTGATGATATTTTATCAACTCAGTCTATCAAGTTAGATGATCTTTTATATCAAAAGTCAATGTTAATTAGTAGTGATGATATACATACTGGATTTGATAGATCAATCTTAAATAAAGATGAAAACGAACAAGCAGAGGAAGCAGAACCTCTCAAGACTAAAAAAGAAGTAGTCACATCTATGGAAACTATTAATTCACCTAAAGTAGTAGAAACTCAACCAAATGAAGAATCTAACCCTGAGACCGTAGATGATTACGTGGTTTCACCAGCCACTGCTGAATTTGCTAAGATATCTTCTTCTGATATCGATGCTTCCGCAAATTTCTTATTAAAGCATACCAGAATTTGTACAGAGCAACAAAAGGATGCATTAATAATGACTGCATTTGATTACCAGCTAGAAGGAAAATCGAAAGATGCTAAACAAGTGATCCATCAATCCTTGTTACTTCAATATATTGCCCAATTAGCTGGCAACTCTACGAACAAAGAACAAGTAATTAAAGCAATCAAATTATTCTGTTCCAAAATTAAACATCGTCAATCCCCAGCTAGCCATGGATTCAACCAAGACGTCGAGAATACCTTTAACCATATTAAAACTAGATGTGAGGTTATCAAAAAAGAGCATGAAAGTGCAAGTGGGGAAGAGGAGGCATTGATCCAATTGAAAGCTTTAGATGATAAGACGCAATTACTGGTTAATATTCCTGAGAAAGGAACTAAAGAATACGAAATATTTACTACTGAAATATCGCCTGAAATGCAAAGGGCCGTACAAACTGAATCTTTGGATGAGGTTAATAAGGTATTTGCAAAGATGTCGGTAGAAGAAGCCGAGGATGTTCTTGAAAAATTCAATGAATGTGGCGTTATTGGAATTACTGATTACTTAGAAGACGAATCACAATTTAAAGAATTGCAAGAGCATTACAATGAAGAATTGCATAACGCTGAAGAATCGTCTACACCTTCAGAGGAATTAGGCTTAAATACGGCTGACATAGTTGACTAGGTTTTAGTTTATTTTAAAGATTTACTCTATTAATCTTGCATGTAGCAATAATAAATGAAATAATACACGGTTAATTTACTTTCTACCCAACCTTGCCAATGTCTCCATTAATGACAGTGATGTGTTACTTTTAGATTGAGATCGGTTCTGGTATTGAGATTGGTTGGAATTACCTGAATTAAAGGTACCAGATGTAGATTGCAAGTGCGACAATATCGCATTAACTTGATTTGTTGAAGATAGAGGTGGTCCATTAGGTTGTCCGTAATTTATGGGAGGGATAGATGGTGATAGACCCATACTTTGTTGTTGCTGTTGCTGCTGAAGAATAGAAATCATATTTTGCATAGAAGCAGGGTCCAAATTTTGAAGTGTTTGTAAGAGATTATTAGTAGGTTCTTTCTGATCTTGGTTAATATTACTTGGTGGCTGGGGTGCTTTGCCATATGGAGCTGGCGAAATTTGAGAGTATTGATTATTCGTTGGATATTGCGAAGCAGCAATGACTCCTGAAGGATTACCATAGAGGTTTCTATCGAAAGGTTGGGACCAGTTATTTCTACCGTTATTGCCATGGTGGCTAGTTCCATTACCTCTATCGTGATACCGATCACTGTAAGAGTCATATCGATCACCTCTTCTATGGTTGCTATGATCATTTCTTCTAGAATTATAAGGCTCATTAGCACCAGCCTGATAGTTACTATAATATGGTTCTGGCAGATGCTTTTCTTGGAGTTGAGGCAATTCACCATATTTAGAAATCTTGGCCTTAGAAATTAAGTCGGCTGCAACATCGGGATCAATATCAGCATATTCATCGAATCTTATACCACCATCTTCAGTACTTTCAAATACTTGGACATCAACTTTTTGTTCCTTTACTATACAGATACCAAGGACACCAGAATAAGCAGCTTCGCTTATAACGTCATTTATATCCCGGTGTGTGATGTCTTCCGTATCCGTCGATATTTGTAACAAAGAAAAAGATTTCTTAACTTTTCTTATGAAAAATACAGATGATTTACCTGTGACATATATCTTGCAATCAGGTATTTGTTTTCGTCTTTTATTGCCTTCTTCAACGACTCCGATATCAGGTGAGCTTTCTCTAACTCTTGATGTATCATTCTTATTACTTTGCTTTTTTGATTTTTGGGGACTCGACGCATCAAGTCTCATAATTTTGTTGTGCAAAGGAACATTTGTTTCACCTTTAATACACTCAAGACATGCTTTAGCCGTTCTGAATTGAGCGAAACCATATCCTGCCTTAATAGCTATTTGTATTACTTCCCCATACTGGCTGAATATTCTAAATAAATCTTGTTTTGAAATTGTATTGGCAGGTAAATTACCGATAAATAATCTCAGCTTTTCCGGAAATTCATCCCAGTTCTGCAATTTCATATATTCAGATTCTCTTTTTATAAATTCTTCATACAGCCTCTCCTCTTCTGGAGTCATAGGTGCAGTAATATTTGGTCTTCTACAAAATTCATTAACCGGTACTAGTGGAATAGGGTTTTTTAAATTCTTAAATGGTTTATTATAAGAATATACCTGATTGTAATTCATGGAACCTCGTTGCGTTGTACCTGATGTATTCCCAATTCTTACATTGTTTTGATTCAACTGATCCATAATTAATTTCATTTGTTCTTCTTGAGATAAATTGACAAATCCAGGATCTTTCACTAAATCGCTATTCATAATAGCTTCATATGCATCTTTCAACTGTTTTTGAGGGTCAATAGAGCTTTGGGAAGAACTCCGTAAGAAGTTAGCACTTACAGGGGGTTTGGGAGGCAAACCCGCTGGAGGTGGCTTAAGTTTTGATGTTGATTGGTTTGTTGAGGTTTGCTCTTTGGTCTTTTCGGCAATTTTTACTGCATGTTCTGTTTTACTGAAATCAGCCTCTGGATCATAATCATCAGCTTCTTCTTCCTCGACAGCTTCGACTACATTATCTTCAGGATGCCTATACACATCAATATTATCAACAGATGTGCTATCTGAATTATTATCTTTTTTAGGATATGATGCAGAGATACTTATATTCTCTGGGTCATAATCATCGTCATCATCATTATCGACGTCAACCTCATTGTCTACTGGTTCAGAGTTATTATCAACATGAGCTTTACTATCTTTTACTACTTCAACGGGTTCATAGGATTCACTACTCTCATTTAATAGATCTTGGCTATCATCAACAGATGAAGAAACTTCGGGGCCCCTAGAATATTCGTTTTCATTAGCCTGAAGTTTGTCACTTGCTAGTTTGCCGCTGAAAACCTGTTCATCTCGTGGCTCATCATTCTCTTCGCCTAGCTCACTTCCATTTTTACCTGAATCTTCTTCTCTGGAAGTAGTTTTCTGTATGCTCTCATCTTGGCTTTTGCCCAATTCAACAGGCGTGACCTCCATGATTAAGATAAACTTGGAATGTATTGTGTGTTCCACGAGTTAACAAATACGACGGTTATTAATTATGGAATTATGAGCAGTTGTAATGGGTTTGGCCGGGTTACTTCTCACGGGTTATTCTCCCCCAAATCCCCCCGACTTAAAGGAAGGTGGTAACGTGTGATTTGTCAACATCTCATAGGATTGTAACTATAAATATAATGTAGTGGCTCTTTTTTTCTAGGAACAATATATTCGTAATTATAAATACTTAAAATGGCAGGGCAATTAAACTTAGGAATTGTAGGAACTGGACTTTTCGCAACTGATAAACATTTACCAACAATCAACAAGATAGATGAATTGAAGATTACTGGTTGTTATAACAGAACTAAAGCTAAGGCTGAAGTATTTGCTGAAAAGGCAGGCTTAGATAAGAATGATATTTATGATTCTTTAGAAGCTATATTTGAAGATGATAAAATTGACGCTGTGGACGTATTATTACCAGTTCAATACAACTTGGATGCCGTCAAGTTGGCTGTGAAGAATAAGAAGCCAATTGCTTTCGAAAAGCCTATTGCGGCAAACTTGGAACAAGCTAAAGAAATAGTTAACCTTTCAAGGCAAACTGACCTTCCAATTCTTATCTTAGAAAACTGGGCTTATAGCAGGGCCATCTCAGTCTTAAAAGAAGAGGTATTACCAAAAATTGGTAACATTATTTCCTTTACCTACCATGCAACTGGTCCATGGAATGCAAGTAATAAATATTTAATGACTTCATGGAGGAAAAATCCAGAACACATTGGTGGATTCTTAAGTGACGGAGGTGTTCACCAACTTGCTTTATTGACCGAAGTCTTAGGTGAAGTCAAAACTGTAAGTGGTTTTACCAAGCAAGTCAGAAATGAAAGTGGTGCAGATGATATCTTATTTTCTACATTCAAGTTAAAGAGTGATGTTATTGGTACGTTTACATACGGTTCAGCATTTGGTGCCACAGACAAGTCAACTAGTTTCACTATTTATGGTGATAATGGTTCTGTTGTTTATAACTTTTCTCCTTCATTAGCAAAGCCAACCGTAACTTACCAAACTGGTGCTGATAATGAAAACGCATCTAAGAAAACTGTTATAGAGATTGACGAAGTAGACACTTTTGAAGAAGAATTCAAGAACTTCACCGAAGCAGTCATTTCCAAGGATAAGGACGTAGTCCATGTTAAGGCGGAAGTTGCATTCCATCACTTAGCTATTGTTGCTGCTGCTTTAGAAAGTTCCGCAAATAATGGTGCTTCTGTAACGGTAGAAACTGTTTAATGACGTAATTATATAGATAATAAACCACCTATAATTAACTAAGATATACATTACTCTAAGATCTAGAGTTCATCTATTATTCTTGATGAAATAGAAGGTGAGTGTAAATCCCATTCACTGGCTGAATCCGAATTTTGTGAAAGAGAAATAACATATTCTTTGTTTATATCATTTTGCGTTGTAGTATGTGTAGTATGCTCTGACAACATCATCGAGGTTGTAGACAAAGAGAGCACAGCTGATGTAATTATTGTAGCTAAAACGGTGTCATCATTAATATCTGTTATTAAATCATTACTTTTACTCAAAAATAACCAATTGAAAATTCTGAATATCTTGAAAAATGACCATAATAAAAACTTAACCGGAGCCTTTAATATTCTTCGCCAAATTACCCACATACAACAAGCAGTGAAGAAATATATACTTAAAAATATTCTTCTTTTATCACCTTTATCTTGCTTCTCTATGAATTTTACAATTTGTGAAGACTTCTTCAAAATATCAGAAAGTTTAAATAATTGCTCATTTAAGTCACCCATGTCTTTTGTTTGTTGTTCTACAGTCTCAATGTTCAACTCTGTTTGTACAATACTTCCTGACATCAATTGTTTAGTAGCCTGCAATGTACTTGTTATTTGCTTATTTTTAGACAATATTTGAGACTCTACTTTCTCTGTATTAATCTTTTCATCCTCCTCCTTTGTTCTACCAGAAAAAAGATCTTCTTTTGTACCCTGAATATATGATTCTTTAGGTTTAAATCTCTTTAATCGTTCCTCGTGTGCCCTTTTATTATCCATATCATTACAAGCAACAAGCAATTTTCTATATTGTGTTTTTAAGTGACTAAGCTTAGCTTGGTATAACTCAAGTTTGATTTTATCATCATCAACGAAAACCTTCTTCTGTAATATATGCAAAAAATTACCAAATGCTAAGAACAACTTTTTCAATTGACCCAAAATCTTGTTTCTTTCAAACTCCACAATTTCATAATCACTTTCACTTAAATTAGCATAGAGGTTAATATTGTCAAAGATTTGACTCTGTAATTCGTCCAATTTTAAAAAATATATACTGGTCATTATTCTTCAATGGTTTTTATTAGAATGATAAAAGTATACGGTTATTTTTGATCTCGAAAATTTAACATAGATATGAAAAAAGGTATCAATATTTATTTTCTTGTACATAATACATATAATGTCTAAGGACGAGCCTGAGGTCTTATACATTGATAAGAAGAATGACTTAAAATTTGAAGCCAATAATGAAACCAAACGTGATACTACGAAAAAGGGAAAACAATCAAAGAAAAAGGCAGTGGATCCTAAACTATTAACTCCAGAGTACATTGAAGAACAGAGAAGATTACGAAATCTCAAGAAAGAGCAAAAAAAGAAAGAATTAATCGCAAATGGAATCTCTGTTGAAGATTTGGAGATATCTCAGGAATTAAAGTTTATTAAAAGATCACAGTTAACAATACCAAATGTGCAAGAAACTAAAGGAATTAAAATTAAAATTATGTCATACAATGTACTCGCCCAAGCATTAATTCGACGAAAGTTATTCCCCACCAATGGGAATGCATTAAAATGGTCTATTAGGTCTAAAGTATTATTATCAGAATTTAAGTATTACGATGCCGATATCTTATGTTTACAAGAGGTTGATGTTGTTCAATATTCAAGTTTTTGGACTAAGGAATTTCAAAAGTTAGGTTATTCTTCTAAGTTCTATAGTGCGAACTCCAAGAATCATGGATTGGCCATTGTGTTTAAGTCCAATATCTTCGTTTGCAAAAATCAAAGTTTCATAAATTATGACAGAGAAACATCAGGAGATATTCTTCCGAGGACAATTACTCAAAATGTTGGGATGCTTGTATATTTAGAATTTCTTCCTGAAATTAGAAAGAAATACACTGATATTTCTCGTAACGGTATCATTATAGGAACAACACACTTATTCTGGCATCCATTTGGAACATTTGAGCGTACAAGACAAACATATTTGGTTTTGAAAAAATTTCAAGAATTTTATAGTACACTTGACATCATAAATGAAAATAAAGATGGATTTTACAGCTTTTTTGCTGGTGATTTCAATTCTCAGCCTTTTGATTCTCCATACTTATCGATAACCAGCAAACCAATTGAGTATGTGGATAGGGCAAAGATTGTTCTTGGTTGCTCATTATCATATCAATATTCTAGAAATAGAGGTATTGTTGAAGGTGGTGACAGGGAAGAAACAGTAGAAGAAGAAGAAGGTGGTAATATAGAGAAATTTGGAAAGGATCAACCCAGAGACCCTTGTCCCGAATCTTTTATGCCAACAGAAGAACAATCATTCCTTATCAAGCGAATGGAAAATTTACATAATTCTTCAGATATGAGAGCAATTTCATTATATTCCGCTGGATACCATCTTGTTGATCCTGATAATGCTGGAAGAGATAATGACAGAAACGAACCGTTTTTTTCTAATTGGGCACATGCTTGGAGAGGACTTTTGGATTATATATTTGTGATTTCAAAATGGGATAGAAATGTTAATTACTCGAATAAAATAGATACAATTAATGAAATAGAGGAGAATCAGAATATTAAGCTCTTGAAATTACTAAAGCTACCAAAACCAGAAGATATGGGGTCAGAGCCCTCAGGTCAACCCAGACTTGGACAATATCCATCCGATCACTTATGTCTAATGGCAGAAGTTGAATTATGTTGATATATATATATATATATATTCAGATCTATAGATATCATTTATTTAACATAGTTTCAACTAAATCTTCCAATGGACCATAATCCTTTTGGCTAATCAACCCAAACTCATTAGCAAATAAAACATAATGCTTTAAACTAGTGTTTAAGTGGCTTTGAAGCCCCAATTCACTGATTTCATGAAAATGATGACAATATATATGAGCGTAGATTCTGAATAATCTTTTAAAAATAGTTTTCACCAAATTACGGAATTGTTGAGGAAATGGTGCACCGATTTTTGATGGGAATATATTGTCATTATCAAAGAAGCCTTGAATCCAATTCATTAAGTTTTCAATATATTCACATGCTGGTAATGATCTAGGTCTCTTTGGCAGTATTGATCCGTTTAAATTAGTATTAGTTTCTTGCCATAAATATTCGTATTCTTCCGTTGCAATCATCCTAGGACAAGTTAATGGAGAGCAAAATTCAGTTATTGCACCATATAACATATTAATTTGATTGTAAAAATCCACTACATGGATTGCTAGCCACTCATCGATATCTTCGTCTTGAGGTAATTTCACTGCTTGAATCAATGCATTATCAGACCCAAGTGTTTGTTCTGCATAATTCCTTATGTCTTTATGTGTAGAGACCGTCTTCCCGTCGTTGTTCTTCAAATTAATTGTCTGGTATGGCTGAGTGGACTCCTGCTGAAATTGAGTGTTAGGAAATGCTGAGCTAGATATGGGATGTGGTGACGATATCGGTGAAGATTGCTTAAGTTTAAATCCCCTAGCAGACCTTAAGGAATGAGTATTAAAGTTCTGGAAGAATGACATATTCGGTTAATAAGATACTTTGTTAGGATCAATTGATTCATATCTGGTTTTGCGTACTTTTAGTTTGTTTACATTTTGAGGTGTATCACGTGATTAGATATGAAAGGCAGCTTCGTCATTTTGGAGGTTGTTCTCCACGCATTGTTGTATTAGAAAACTAAAGCTATAAATCATCAGCTTCACCGTTATCGATTTTTTTATGCTTTCATCATTCTCTTCTTGTTTCAATCTGAATTCTTCGTAGGACCTCCATCTCATTCGTTTGATGTTATATTCTTTCCAAATATCTAGGGTGTTGTATTCAAGTAATATTCTTATTTGCAAATTCTTGATCAGTCGTTGCAATTGAATTGTTTTTTCTCCAATGGATACATTTTCTTTCTTAATTACTTTAGTCATCCGAGGAACATCGAAATCCAAAACTTCATTTAGAACTCGAACCATTTGATTATAATTAACCTTGAAAAATTTTCTGCCATAAAATGAAAAGCATAGAGGGAATTCTGTCTCTAACGCTAATAGTAGTGAAGCCAACAATAAATTCACTCCATTTATCAAGTCTGTTAAAATTATTTGCATTTCATCGGTTACAAACCTTATTGTTATAGTCATAGATCTTAGAGTACTACATGAATCAAAATCTCTAAAATCATTTTCTAGTGGGGGGAATATAAGGCAGTTTAACTTCATTGAAAAGCTGTAATCTTCTGCAATGAACAAACTTGTATTATATTCTAAATCTTTCCAAACTTGAAATTGTAGGAAGTTGTTTCCTATACTTTCACATAATCCATTATAATGATATGATTTAAGGTGCTGACCATTGAGGAGGAGCCTAACATTTACCTTGATGCAACAAGTTAATATTTGTTGTATTGGTTGCCAAATTAATGAATACATACTTCTAAGTTGTAGCTTGGTATGATTAGCCTGTTTTCAATCCCTTCTGGACCAGAAGTTTCATATTCGTACTCTAGGGCTAAATAAACGTTTTCCTTTTCTAAATATATCTTACTCATTATCCAAAGCTAGTATAGTGGTTGTAAAAAATATATCGCGATAAAAAAATTATTATCATTTGGAAGCGTTGTCTCATTATGAACAATATTGGGAAATACAGTTTTAAAAGTGGAAAACTCATTCTAAAGAAACCAGCTGTTAATATTTTTACCATTGAAAACATAGAATCACTTCCAAATGATAAATCTAGATACTTAAAGCTTTACAAGTCATTTTACAAATTGAGGCACTTCATTGACAAGGAATATAAGCATGATATACGATACCAGACTATAGTTAAGAGGTACTTCAAACATCAACAATTTAACAAAAGGAGAAGTCTGTTTTTGGGAGACGTGCCAGCTTTAACCCAACAAGAGCTATTCACAAGGATGATTAATACTTTCGTTTTTGTATTCAATTCAACTGTAGCCATGAAGGATGAGACAATGCCGATATATTTTTTTGAAGACTTAAACGAACCTGAAAGAATAGAGAAATCAATAGTGCAGACAATTCTTGAAATGGATTATCAAAAGCCAAATAGTATTAAGTACGATTTTCAATATAGATGGGCGAAGGAATTGAATGATTCTTTAGATGAACTACCTTCTGATCCAACAGTTAAAGATTATAGGTCTATTATGAAAGATAAAATGGACTACATAGGCTTTCAGCAATATGAAAAAAATTTAATGATACTTAATGAAGATTACAACCTATGTCTATAAGCTATGTACTCTGATAGAAAAATTAGTCACACATACCAAATACCTGTATTATTGAAATAGTTATAGAAAACAGCATTGCAATAGTAAAATAATTGAGGTGTGTTCTAACAAATAGTTCGCTCGCAAAATAATTATTAAATTTATATCATTTAAGTAGAAGTAAATATTAGCAATAAGCAATGGGATGGTTTTCAGGAAATAAGGCTAGTGTCACACCAGCACATGAAGGCTCGACTCAAATAATACAAAAGTCACATCAGCCATTAGATTTGACTCTGGATATCTCTCATACTTTGGAAAAGATTGCTGATGATAGCAAGGCACCAAAGGTAGTTACAGCAAGCGAAAATCCACAGGCTGCTATAGAAGAATTTGTTAAAAGAAATGACAACAAGACGTTTATAATTGATGGGGAGAAGTATACGAAGGAAAGTATAATTTGCACTAGTAATAATACTGGAGGCAAAACCTGTCTCAAACTAGGTATTAGTTCTATTGAGTTATTTAAGAGCATGCAAAAGCTTGACTACTTTTGCTCGTTACC
The DNA here is from genome assembly GCA_030462985.1 of Schwanniomyces sp. yHRVM31. Classification (NCBI taxonomy): domain Eukaryota; kingdom Fungi; phylum Ascomycota; class Pichiomycetes; order Serinales; family Debaryomycetaceae; genus Schwanniomyces; species Schwanniomyces sp. yHRVM31. The sequence continues at coordinate 123,056 of JAKVQU010000001.1, forward strand.
AAATGATATAGATGCTACATATTTTGAATGCAGAAAGATTAATTAATTCAGCTGGAGATGTTTGTGAATGAATAAATTCGGACAATAATGTACATGTATAGTTGTATATATCAAATTTTGACATTCGTTCCTCTTTATTCTTGAAAGTTAAATTACAGCTCTATTATTATCTTCTTAAATTAATGAATATAATCCATATATTATATATTAAGAATTTTCCTTAAATTCTATATGCAAAAAATACGTTTCTAACAAAGTCATAAAGGTCATTAGTAAAGGAAATAAATATTTAAACCATGAATGATTCACCACATCCACAAGTACCTTTAGAATTAGGGTTCTTGAAAATAAATTTAGAGGACAATTTGTCATCTAACCAATCCATTTCGGAACCGACAATTGAAAATAATGCTTTAGAGTCTATTAAAACTTTTACTCCGTCTTGCTCCACTAATTCATCAAATTTACCAGGTTCAGTGACATATTCTAACTGATAAGTTAATCCTGAGCATCCTCTATTTTGGACTCCTATCCTTATCATTTCCGGTTTTGGTTGATTCAATAAATCCTTTAAATGTTCTACCGCACTAGGCGATAATGTAATAAGAGCCTTTCTTGGCCTTAATTCTCTTCTCTTTTTTTGTTTGACTTCAGTTTTCGTTTCTACCTTTTTTGTTGGTAATGCTGCTGGATTAGATGTTTCAATAGTATTAACCGATATAGCCTTAATGGATTTCGACTCGGTAGAGCTTTGCTTGACTTCTTTGTTATCTTTTAATGTCTTTGATGCATATCTGGAAGCTCTTGATCTTCTTACCACAGGAGTAGGAGATTGAATGTCAGTTTTACCAGATTCACCCCCAAATGACCCCAATGACCCCAATGAGTGCTTAGACCACCTCTCTGCATCAGATCCTCGTTTACCTTCTAACAGTTGCTTTGTTGCCATTGAATAGTTTAATCCAGAATAGAATTCAGGAGCATTATTAACAATTGGTATCGTCTGCACAAATCTCTTACCATCATTTAAGCTTTTGTTAGAAACAAATCTTCTTGTGTTAATCAAGATATTATCGCTTGCTGTACGTATTCTAAGAGTAAACATCTATTGCGTATAATATCTAATATTCTATATGTATGTGATACACTATGGTTATATAAAAAGATAAATATTTTTTATTAGATAATACTGATTTATGGTATAATGCTTAGTGAACATGTGAACATACACGACCATTACCAATAATCAATTTTTAAGTAAGCATTATTTTTCGCAATATGATTGGTGCAAAATCAAAAGGGCCAATTGTCCGAAAATCGGTGATGGTCAAAGAGCAACGCACTTAAGTAAGAATTACTGCAAGAATTTTGGTAGGATAATCGCATGAAGAAATTGTGGAGAAGAAAATATCTAATGTTGCGACTTGATAACCGAACAATCTCCGGCTGATAATCAATTAAGTATTTGGATGAATTGAACCAGGGATCGGAACATACCTTTTTGTCTACCATAACAATGCATATTCATGTTATTAATAATTCAGACCCTTGCACTATTAAGCAATAATTTTATCAGTAAACTTCAATATTTAGTTACTCTACGTTAAGAATAAAGTAAACATCATTTAAAACTATATAACACTATAAGTCCTTTATAAAACTTTCAAATAATGAAATTACAATGGAGCTGTTTCCCTTCTTAACCAATTTAAAGTATAGCTATTCTTTTCTAATGATGGACTTATTTCTTCCCAAATAATTCTGTGGTATTCATCAATCCAGCGTTTCTCTTGGGCAGTAAGCAAATTGACATTGATCAAAGCTCTGCAGAATGGAACTCTGGTAACAGTAACAAATTCAAGGAAATTTCTACCACCATATTGCAATCCACTTTCTTTTACATACATCATATTCTCGATTCTAATACCGTATTCACCTTCTTCGTAGTAACCTGGTTCATTTGAGATCAAATGTCCAGGCTTTAAGGTGACATCAGCAAGAGCCCTTGGACCAATACCAATAGGACCCTCATGAACATTCAAGTAAGCACCAACACCATGTGAAGTTCCATGACCATAATCCAATCCTTCTTCCCAGAGGTACTGTCTAGCAATAGAGTCAAGTAATGGTCCACAAGTATTATCAGGGAATCTCAACTTTCCTAACGATATATTTCCTTTTAATACTAAAGTGTAATGCTTTATACAATCAGGCGATGGTTTACCAAAATGAACTGTTCTAGTAGTATCAGTAGTACCTTCTAAGAACTGGGAACCAGTGTCAACTAAATATATTTTCTCAGGGTTAATAAGAGAACAAGATCCCTTGTTAGGTTTGTAATGAATGATTGCACCATTAGCACCACTGGCACTAATAGTAGTAAATGATAAGCCTATGAAGTTTTCCTCTTGTTGTCTGAATTCGGTTAATTTGTCATCAGCTTGCACTTCATCTATTAAGTCTCCCTTGTTTAACAACTCATTCTCTAACCATGCAAAGAATTTAATTATAGCTCTACCGTCCTTCAAGTGTGCAATTTTAGCTCCCTCTAGTTCTGTTTTGTTTTTGATTGCCTTTAATTCTTCGATTGGAGATATAGCAACCTGTTCATAAGGACATTTTAATGAGCGGAAAATCTCCCACGATGAGTTTGATGGTATCAATAACTTCTTTTTCTCAGAATTAAATAATGCAGAAAGACTAACCAAATTCACCCAGAATTCTTCATATGGAAGAACCTTCACATGATTACATCTTAAAATATCTTGAACTTTTGTATCAAATCTGTAGTTATCAGCAAATAAAATTATTTCATGGTCAGTCACAATTAGATAAGAATAGAATACAGGGTTGAACTCGATATCAGATCCTCTTAAATTCAAAATCCATGCAATTTCATCTAATGCAGATACAACTATTCCTTGAGCATTATGTTTTTTTAATTTCAAGTTAGTACTATTGATTTTCTCAATGATAGTTTGTCCGCAGTACTTATTATCCAATAATTTGATCATATTCGAAGGGGTAGCAGGAGCTTCTTCAAAATCTTTCCATATTTCACTAATCAAGTTTTTCTTAACTGCAACTAACTCGATTTGAGCACCTGTAATTCCTGCTTTTTCTATAGCTAAGCTATTAAGCTTTTCATATAACTTATTACTAATCAATTTAGGATCAACACCAATGTTAATTTTTCTACCACTATCTAAACTTAACTGGGAAGCCTGAATGATAGTCCATTCTTCCCAACTTGGTTGATCCTTTGCGCCACGCTTAAGCAATGTCCAGTTAAAATCCAATTCATTTTCCGCCTGTGTGAAATATCTGCCATCAGTTGATAATGCAGCTAATCCTTCAGGAGTATCATTCATACACATAACATCTCTAGTAACAATAGCAACACCAGCACTTCCCAGGAAGCCACTAATAAAACTTCTTCTTTGGTCAGCAGGGGAAACATATTCTGATTGATGTTCGTCTTCTGATGGTATAATATATACTCCCAAGTCATGTTCGGCCATCAACCTTCTCAAACTCTCCAATCTGTTAGAAGTATTTACTTCTTTTGTTTCTGGTTCACATATACTAGACATATCCAAGGTGAACACGGAACCTTTTCTTGAACCGCCCTTAGATAAAGACGAATTAGTACGCTTCAAGTTTATTTGTTTGGCAAATAGTGAAGACCTTCTATTGTTACGTGATAACAACCCTGGAGAACAAGTACAGTTAGCACATTGTGCTCTAGATACTCTTCTTATACCAGACATAATATGCTTTGATTCTATCACTAAAAAGAAAACTTCTTGCTAAATTATATATAGTCAATCCCAGTTAGCTTTTTGTGCCATTTTTTCGAATCTCAAATGGAACGAGTAGTCAGCCCAGCCATTCGAAATAGTGCCACTCGATAAAATTTGACAGTGAACACAATAAAGTGAAGTACTTTTTTGGCATTTCATACATATTACAGATCATTTGAAATTAAATAAAACGAAAAACTTATTGCTAGCATTGATGTTAAATAGATACTATGTAGTAAATTGAAATATGTCCTCGTAATTGCTTAGTTATAGTAATCATTATCACGTGTTTATAATTTCCGAACCCGTCTCTATCCCCGGATAGAGTTTGCTCTTCACATAATGTTCGTTAGAATGTGTAACCTCTTAAAAGTATAGTATTATCACAAGATGTCCACTAATTGGAACGTGGATCAGATTATTGAGGTATGTATAAAAATTCTGATGTTTTAGTATATTTTGCTTGAAATACTAATCAATTTTTTTAGAATATTGAAATATTATATTCATCAAGCGATGTTGAAAGAATCAAATCTATCCAAAGCCACTTACAGGAAATACAAAAATCTCATGATGGTTATCAATTGGCGAAAGTACTCCTAGAAACTTCATCCAAGAACTGTAGATTCTTTGGTGCCCTTACATTTTCCGTGATTATTAATCAAAATAAATCAATGGCAGACGATAAACTTGAGCAGTTACTTAATGATATTATCCTTATCACTTGCAAATTAATACAGGAAAATTTTTATGGAAACTTATTCATTATCAAGAAGTTGTTCAGTGGTCTTTCTTTGTTGTATATTTATAATTCTAATAGACTAAACAACCCGTTAAGACCTTTTCTAAAAATACTAATTGGAACTGATGATTTGCAGGACTCTATCATAGGTTTCAACGAAACGCAATTTTCTTCACTTCTAACATTTCAATCAATTCTTTGTGAAGATATTATGAAGAAGGAGGTATTATCCGAATTTCACGACATGTTTAAAGAAATTGTCTACCCAGATTTCGAAATTGTTTATAAATATTTGAATTCGTTACACCGTGATATTCCAAAATCCATAATGATCATAATATTGGGCAATTTGAGTTCGCTAATAGGATATATTTCGTTTGCTGAAAATAACTCTACTGTAAGGTATACTAACTGCAGTGACCCAATGTTGATTTTTTTATTCACTAATTTTCAGGAATTTAATTTTACAAATATAGAGGAGGAGATGAATTTAATTTCTAATTCTATTTCTGTTATGTCTGATATTTTAGAAACAGTTCCTGCACTTCTTAATGTTAGTAATTATAAAAATATATTGACGGAAACTTTGTTTAGTAAGTTTGGATTAGATTTCATAAACAAAATTATAATGAATGAGCATATGCGTGATTTATACGAAGAAGAGATTGAAGGATTTATTAACTTGATTATAAACTATTTGAATTTAGAAATAGTTAAGATATCTAAACATATACTTGATCCAGAAATTCTGCATATTATAGACATAGTTTTAACATTGACTGATATTCCTGGCGTTGCTGTTTTGGAAGAATCAACAAGCGAACAACTTTTATTATTTTGGGAAGAATTTGCTAACGTCTATGTTGATAATGATGATATTTACAATTTGCAATTTGAAAGTAACTACGATGAATTTCTAGAAAAGCGTAATAATATTTTCAGTACATTGAGTATGTCTTATTGGAAAAAGATTCAGATTCCTCCTGTTGTAGAGTTTGAATCATACAAAGCAGAATTTTTGCATTATAGATTACAGGTTTCAGACTTATTTATTACATTATATTCGTTGTTGAATATTTCTATTTATACCCAGCTATGTACTCAAGTGATCTCTTCCTTGGCTGGTTCGTCAAATGCACTTCAAATAAATGAAGTGGAGGCGTCATTATATTTAATCCATAAAATTACGGAAGACCTTATTTTTTATGATGAATCCTCTGCTAAAGAGTTTCATCCATTTATACAAAAAATTTTTGAAAATAACTTAATTGGAATTGTTCAAAGATTTCCAACTATTGGACTCTACAAATATGTCTACTCAACAGCAATCAATTTCATATCGTCGGTATATTTCATATTTCAAGAGAATAATAATTTTATAGGACCAGCATTTAATATGCTCTTTACAATCATCTTGGATGGCAGTAATAGTGAAAATAAGGGGTTGTCTAGAAAATATGATTCGCTATCTCTCTCAGCATCTAAGGCTGTTTTGAAAATTTGTCAACAAACTAGAGAAAAGATGCTTGAATTTTTACCTGATTTTGATAGAATACTAGAAAACATGATTAAAAGTTTAAATGTTGATAATTTAATACGTCAAAGAATGACAAACGCCTATGTATCGATTGTGTTTTCTGTTATAGATCCTTGCCAAATTGGAAATGTAATTAAAACCCTTTTGAACCATATACATGGCCAAATCGAGGAATGTATAACGATGGGATATAATGAAGCCATAGAAGATTATTTGATTAGTTTGTTATCATGTGTGCATGAAATAGGTAAAGCGTGTCAATTACCAGAGGAACTTGATGATTTTCTAAATGGAAATGAGCAAGATTCTATAAACAAATACTGGAAACAGGACCCCTTGGGTATTAAGCCTATGATTTTAAAAATTGTAGAAAATTTATCCCTAAACTATTATAATACTAGTCAAAATACAATTATTTGTGAAAAGTGTTGTTTAATTCTTAAGTCTGGAATTAGCGAGCCTATAGACGGACCATTCCAATTCTCAACCGAAATACTCTGTAAGTATTTGACAGCAAAAGTTAATAATTGCTCGATTAATTCTGTTCCTTTCATTTATGGTTTGGCAGAAACCATAATTATTGTTAATTTTAGAAATTTGGATGACTCCTTAATTGATGGATTAATCAATGAAATCTATGTTAAAAAACTTGATTTGATTAAGTCTGATCCTGATTTAATTAAATCCTCATTGGATCTTTTCACCGTAATTCTTGAAAAGAAACCTATTCTCATATTACATACTTCGTATTTCAAAGAGGTTGTTTTAAAATTTGCATTAAAATCCTTGGAATCTAAGGAAACATTTATTATTAGGTCAGCTTGCAAATTTTGGGTGGTATTTCTTACCTTAAAGCGAGGATCACTGCAAGATCAAATGTTAGTAAACGATTTACTACTAAATCAAAATTTGGGATTTACGTTAACAGGCTTTGCTTTACGTTCATTTATTGGAACTTCAAGGTCTAATATGGACCATTATTATCTCATTTTCAGAAATTTGGTAGCAAAGCATTCTAGAGAATGCAAGGAATGGCTAGCACTTTCCTTAGTGGAAAATAATATCGAGCAATATAGAAATGACAAAGACCGTGATTTCTTCATTCAAAAAGTCATTGTAACAAGAGGACAACGTGTGTTAAACGATGTCTTAAAGGCCTTCTGGCTTCAATGTAATGGATTTGTAGATTTTAACAAGGTATCATATTAGCTATTCTGTACACTTAATCATTAGCATACTGTGTATATTAATTTCTGACTTATTTATAGTTAAAAAATACAAACAAGAATAAAAAAAGCTATTGCAACCCCATGAATTAAAGTAGCTTGTCTAAAACAGAGCACAAATGCTCTGCTTCGGCATTAAAATTAATCTCACTAATTCCAACCGATTGGTATCTCACTCTAATTGCTCCATTATAGGTATCCTGTCTGGCTTTAATTCTAAAAGAGTACTCTTTCATAGTAATTTTATTAATTGTATCTTGGAATTCATTGCTTTCTTGCAACGTCTGTTTTTCTTTCAATTTTAATAACTCGCCAGCGCCTATACCAAATAAGTTAGAAGCATCTTGATCAAAAAGTGTTATCCAAATTTGTCCAGATTCATCTAATACGGAACAATTTAAAATATATCTATAATGAGGTTCTGAAAAGGACATATCACACTTCTCGCATTTCCAAACACCACCTACTTCTATCACCTTTCTATTACAAGTATTTGTTTGATCACCTTGTCCCTGTGTAACATTATTACATGCTGGGTAACAGAAATTTTCAGTTCTAATAAAATTAATTGTTGCCTTGATACTGAAATATTCTGGCTTTTCAGATATGCCCAAATTTTCATCCTGGGCTTCACCAATTAATTTCCTATTACTCATGCTATTCGATGAAGAAGTTTCCGACTTTAAAGTCTTAAAATTTTCGTTTACTCCTTGATTGTCATACCATCCTTTTAATGTATAAGCTTCCGATACATCTGGATTGACAAGAATCGAACCTGCTTGCGTAAGAGTCAATGATCTACCACCAAAATCCTGAACTTTGCATCCTTTAAAAGCAATTACTGAACCTTCAGGTACATCAAAATCAACAGCTGTGGCATTCCATAAACCAACAATAATAGCAAAGCCAGATTCATCGACAATAGTAATATTTCTTCTATCGAATGCCTTACCGGTAGATTTTGCAGTAATTTGAAATACTGGATTAACTTCCTTTAAGACACCAATTGTGTCAACGATTGAACTTTGTTCAAGATTTTGAATATTGCTTAACTTTACAAAACTGAAATGAAGTTTAGGAACATCGGCAGCATCAAAACATTCAACTATTTCAGTATCCTTATCCAATGATAATTCGTATGGGTGTGCTAATTGTGAGAATTGAGGTTTGGACTGTTGAATTCTCGCTTTACTAATATAGTAAACTTTACCTTCTTCAAGTAACTTGTGACATTGCTCAGCAACATCATTGAATGCTGTTGCCCTAATTTCATCTGATTCATCCAAGAAATTGACATTGAAGAGTTTACCTTCTCCTCTTGCATTTGACCATGTTCTTATGTCACCCTTGTATGAAACTCTTGCCTTGATACACCAGTTATTTTGATATGGAGATAACAGCTCAATTGGATTAATTGGTCTATCTGATTGAGGTTTTTGTTTTCTTGCACTTAGTGCAGAAGCAGTTGTATTTGGTGCTGGTGATTCAGTTTTAGTGGCTTGGCCCTTATTTTGGTTCAATTGTAAATCATCATCTTCTGGGTGTTCAAGGAAATAGTTATCGCATGAAATTAATGTATTCGTTGGCTTTTCACTGGTATTAGATAAAATTTCCACGTCACTAATCAAAATAATGTGTTTTTGAGTAGTAGCTAATGTGTATTCGTTGATTTTTATTATTGATAACTTACGGAAATTGTTGCTTTCTAAGTATGGGACACATTCAGCAGCAATCAAACCATGCAAGCTGTATATTCCATCATTAAGCAATACCCTAAATCTTGTCGATGGTGCACTGCCAGAGTCTGGGTTTTCAATCTGTTTCACATTTGTAGCTTGTACTATGAGTGGCTTACCTTGGAATAAGTGCTTTTCCGACTTTGAAAGAATTCCCTTTAAAGCACCTTTAGAAAGTTCTATATTATTGGACATATCTAACTTATTTATAATTGATTGATATCAAATATTCTTCTTAAGATGATAAATTCTTTTTAAGAGAAATAGTATGATACGCGCCACCAAATTATATGATCCCACGCGCGTTTTTTTTCTAACAAAACTCGAATATATATTTGATTAAGTTGGATTAATGCTAAATGACTATAAAATAAAATGTTCTCCTAATACCTAGAACATGTATACCAATTTTTTATATGTTGAATATAGAATTGAATGTAAAACAATAGCGTGATAACTACCGGCTAGTATACGGCAGCAATATCGAAAATCTTGTTGAATAAATCGTTATCGTTACCAGTATAATTGGAATCTCTACAACTTTGGTTGAATACCAACAGCATTGAATAACTCGTCTCTTTCATTAATTTTGACCGCACCACTCTTTATTAATGCCTTTGTCAAGTCATCGATAAGATCATCGCAATTTTCAATACCAATACAAAGTCTAATCAAATCTTCTGGGAATTCCCTTTCCTTTCTTGTCTTTTCATCAATAGAAGCATGAGACATCTTACATGGCATAGAAATTAATGAGTTGACACAACCAAAAGAAACAGCAATACCGAAAATATCTGTACTTTCCACAATTTTTTCAGACATCTTGATACTACCGGTTTCAAAACTTAAAACACCGCCAGCTCCTCTGCACATAGAGCTATGTAATTCGTGTTGAGGGTGGTTTTTTAAGCCAGGATATCTAACTTTAAATCCAATGTTATTTAAAAATTCAGCAATTCTCATACAGTTTTGTTGTTGTCTCTCTACTCTTATAGACAATGTTCTTAAACCTCTACTCAATAACCAACAATCAAATGGTGATAAACCACATCCTGTAGAGTTTATCACAAAATATACACGTTCCGCTAATTGAGGGTCTCTTGTGGCAATAACACCGGCCATGATATCATGATGACCATTGAGATACTTTGTAGCAGATTCATATTGAATATCTACTCCTAAATCTAATGGAGTCATCAAAATTGGGGACATCATAGTGTTATCAAAAACAACAATTATGTCCGGATTGACCTTATGTGCGTGATCGGCAATACTCTTGACATCAACCACCTTAATTAATGGGTTAGTTGGAGATTCCAAGAAAATCATCTTTATGGATGGAGATATCTTAGATTTAATTAATTCTGTGTTAGTGGTGTCATGATGATGAACTTTTAAATCACCCTTCTTATTCAAATATGTAAGCAATCTGTGAGTACCTCCGTATAAGTCATCACCGGCAATAACTTCATCCCCAGGTTGCAATAATCTTGTAATAACATCCAAACATCCCATACCACTAGTGACAGCGAAAGCTTGGTTGGCTCTCATAATTTTGGCCATATGATTTTGCAAATGGGTCCTAGTTGGATTACCAGATCTGGTATAGTCATATTCTCCCATGTTGGATAACGAAGGTTGTTTAAAAGTGGCCGACTGATATAAGGGGGCAACGGAAGCATTATATTGATCGGTCGATTTATTAAACACCAATTCTGTTTCAATACTATATGATTTCTTTGGGGCCATGTTTGATTTTACTAAGTTATAAGGAATGAAAATTTTAAACGGTATTAAAATTTCTAGTTACTTTGTTTCATATATACAAAACCTCACAAGAAATGATGCAATTTCAGGGTTCGCACTGAATAGATTACAATTCGAGGAGAAGGACAGTAGAGTTTCGAAAAGGAAAATAAGATCATCTTATATACTTAGTTACATTATAGATATATAGGAATTGTTTATTGTAGTAAGTAAAATTTAGTGCTTATAGTTAAACTTGTAAGAGTGTAAAGGACTTCTTTGCTCTTATGAGTCATATTAGAATGGGTAGTGCGTTACTGCGCTTCAATGGGCTGTACTGATATCGATAATTTAACCTTTAACGATAGGCGAAAAAGTCAGTCAATTAATAAATTATTTAGTCCTAAACGACCGAGTTAAGTGAGACTAATTCATCTTCACGAGCACGAGAGTAGTTTTCTATCAAAAGAAACTTAGTTAATGTTATACCTTTCCACGGACCAATGGGTCGGATTATTTAAATACAGATAAGCGAAATTGAGGTTCTTGAATCTAATATTTATAAATTCATAATCAAATTAGTACTATGTAATAAATATAAATAGTATGTAAGAAATCTAAAGGAATGCAACAATCTCCATTAACACATATTGGCGTGGGGATTTGAATGATTTATTTTTGAACATATTGTGCATTTCAGACCATTAAAGTGTTTCCTTTCCACCTCACCAGCTGAAAGTATGACGTTAATACAAGTATCCAGCTTATAAGTCTGATCTGGTAAACTTTCTAATATCGTTTGGCTCAGCAGACAATAAGACCTTTGGACCGGAGAAGGGCTCGCATGATTCTCTTCCACTTACTGGTCCAATCTTATCTAATTCCTTACCGGCCTGCAATTGCTTTAATAAGTCAATAGTTGCTTCTGGAGTCAAATCTTCGTGATAATCATCATTGATAGCGATCATAGGAGCATTGACACAAGCACCTAAACATTCAACTTCTTGAAGAGTGAAAAGCTTGTCTTTGGTAGTTTGACCTGGTTTAATATTCAAGTGTTCCTTAATAGCATCAATAATACCGTCAGAACCACACAATTGACATGGAGTGGTGGTGCACACTTGAACGTTATATTTACCCATTGGTTTTCTATTGTACATGGTATAGAAAGTAGCTACTTCGTAGACTCTCATTGGTGGCATATCCAACATCTTGGCGACGTAGTTCATGACAGAAATAGAAGTAAACCCTAATTGACGTTGACCTAAGTCCAATAATGGCATCACAGCACCTTTCTTATATTGTGGTGGATATTTGGCAATGATAGTTTCAGCTCTTTTCAAATTTTCACTACTGAATTCGAATGGAATATTTTGGTGGTCTTCTTTAATATCTCTGTGTACAGAGATAATGGAGGAGAATCTCTTACCGACAACAGATTTGTATCCTACTTGGTTGACTGTTCTTGGGATAAAACGAAACATTATGCAAAATTAGTCTAGTTCAGAAATCTTCTCGTTTACTAATGACTTAACTAAATTGATACTAGATTATGATAACTATTCTCTGTGGTAGTTCTGTATCTGGGATATCAACTCAGAATATTCGAATATAGTCTATAGAAAGATACGCTATAAATTTCTTTAATAAAAGACCATCTGTATTTGTCCCAGTTCTGTGGGTGCGTAAAATTGTTTTCCCTAATATTGATTGGCTGAAAATTTGATAATATAAAATGGCCTTCAGACACTACTTTGTTGAGGTCTTAATTTTGCAGACTTTGTTAGTTGTAGAGGTAGTAGAAACGCTGGACGTTTCTACAGACACATGAGTAGAGAAATTCGACGTGCTATACTGTACACCTCTTGAATTCTGATTGTGAATGGAAGATTCTTGTTTAGTAGATAAATCTTCAGTATGTGATGGAGGTAAAGTGTTTGTATTGGATGACACTACATCACTGGTTGGCAATGGTAAACTCGAAAAGTTACTTGTAGCAAAAATCGTAGTCTCTTTATCATCTTCATACATTGAAGTATATATGTCTTTGTAATTTGGGGCCATTGCAGTCGAGACTGCAAAGGAAGAATCAGATACTGCAACGATATATTCTGTAGTGTGAGAAGAGTAGTTGGCTAGGAATACGTGATTATTGTCCAAATCAAATACTGTGTAATAGTTCAGAAATATTGCATTTGGAATGGTTCCCTCATATGAGTCGATACCGATCTCGACTGGTACAATTAAAAGTGAAACATATTGTGTATCTTCTATATAGACAGTTTCGTCTATAAGGGCAGACAACAGTATAGAAGCATATATGCCCGTGATATCGAATGTTAGAATTGCATTATCTACATATTTCTTTTCATAGTAAGTTGCATTGCCAATTACTTTGTTTGACCCTAAAGTTGATGCAATATTCTGTAGTATAGGTTCGGGAACTGCTAAGGCATTCGACCCAGAATCTAGTGTATACATTAACTTTTCGCACGAAACTACCACCCCATTGGCATAAATGGAGTTTACCGTTACTGCCAACACATTATAATATGAACGTGAAGTATTGGGTCCCACTTCATATACAATTGGAGTTTTGAAGAGAGGCGCAACGAAAGCATTCTTGTCTATTCCTCCAAAGATGATATTATTCCTTGATCCTCGACCATCAATGCTGTACAACAAACTGTGAGTTAGTTCCCCTGACTGAAGAGCAATGGGTATATTTGCATATTGGCTGGAAGACTCCAAGCTAGCATATCCAATACCCATGACTCCCCCAAAGGTATCTATATTACTTGTCTCAGCAATGAAGAAAGTATATTTAGAAATTTTCCAATTAGTGCCCCCAAACTCATCTAATACCATTTCCATATTAATTGTTCCAGTAGATCCATATTCGATTGAATACTGACTTCCAGTATTCTGCAAAGATGTGGACTTGTTGGAATCAAATACAGATTGCGACAATACCAAATCAGACGACCCAGTATCCAATACTACGTTATCTAGGACTTGAGGGGGGGTTCCCATCAGTAATCCTCTTATATAGTACATACTTTCAGCAGATGAGTATGTCAAAGATACTTTCACATAGCTTGTAGAGTTTCGTTTAACCAAAGGAGCAGTATTGCAACCTAAAATCATATAAAATAATAACCACCAAATTTGAACCATTACAATTCTAATTTCTATAGAATCAAATATCTAATATGCTCGTTACGTTTAAGTATTTATATATATATATTTATCTAGCTAAGAATTTGAAATTGTTGCTGTGCAATGTATTGAACCATACCACAATTTCCCTTTAAAGACTAAACAATATGTTCTATGAGTAAATACTTTTCGACTGCGAAATAATTGTCAACTACTAATCAACACTAAATAAAATTATAAAACTACCATTTCTGACAAAGCTCTTGCGATTGCTTGTAGAACAATGTTCTGAAACATTACACCACTCAATTGCATTAAACAAATCCTACTAAAGTTTTTCAATCAAATAAATGCTACATTTTAGACTTTGCCAGCATCCAAAAAAAAGAGTTACCAAATTTACAACATTCTGATCTAAAACCACCAATTGACATCCGTTATTTTCACCATTAAAATGATTAGTTTATTTTAGGGGTTAAATTTTTTAGAAATAGACAAGTAAGTTCACCTGCATGATTTTATTGATCTGCTTATATCACGTGACTCTAATGATAAATGAAACATCAACGAAATTAATGGTGCTAATATTTGTTCGGTGGAATTTAGAACAGAAAATTATTAATTAGCCGAAAGGAAAATCAATACATCGTATTAATTGTTGTTGGTTATATATATATTGATTTGGGGTCGTTACTCAACATTTATTCTAACTTTTTTAATTCAAATCATATATCGCTCAATTGTGTTGAATTGTTTATCCCTTTAGTGAATCGCAACAATATTATCGAGGTTGACATGAGTGAGCCTAAGAATATTCATAGAGGCAACTCGCTGCTGAATATATTGCTGACCCCAAGATCCCCTTCAAAGTCTACTAGGAGTTTGGATCCACCTCGTTTAAGTGATTCACCATCACTTCCATCATCATCACCTAGACGAAGAAATCACAAATCCATATTCAGTGATAGATATATACCTAATCGAACCGGAGTAGACCTACAGGCAGCATTTACATTGTCGAATCAAGACATACTACCAACTTTAAGTAAAAAGAACATTGACAATGAAATAGAAATTAGAAAAGAGGAGGAAGCAAATAGAACATTTTCAACTGTTTTGAAAGCCGAGCTTTTTGGTGATAACGTGCCAATGACAACTGCTAACTTATCAAGTGCTAATAGGAGCCCTACCAGGGGTAGCAGACCTAATAGCTCTGGTAATAATTTTTCAGGGCTGGGCTCTAGATCTACAGCAACTGGTGAATCATCGAGTGAACATAATAATGGTCTGGGAGCCACCCCACCTGGAGGTTCATCTTCTAATAGCACTGGATACCGTGATGAAAATATCACTAGCACTCCAAGGAGAAAAACAAATGTATTTACCTATCAATCCCCACAAAAATCTAGACCAGTCTCAAGAGATTTGCAAAATGAGCTTTATTCATTATCTCCAGTTAGACAGGAATCTCAGAGGTTACTTCTATCACCGCAAAAGAAGCCTAGAAATATATCCAAGGTTCCTTATCGTGTGCTTGATGCTCCAGAATTATCAGATGATTTCTATCTTAATTTAGTCGACTGGGGTCTGCAAGATATTCTTGCGGTGGGATTAGGTGATAGTGTCTACTTATGGGATGGTGCCACTCAATCTGTTGATAGATTGTGTGATTTGTCTAATAAAGATAAGGTAACTAGTCTCAACTGGATTGGTTCTGGTACACATTTAGCAATTGGAACAAGTAAGGGATTAGTTGAAATATGGGATGCTACAAAAATAAAATGCGTAAGAACCATGACTGGTCATAGTTTGAGAGTTAGTTCGTTAGCCTGGAATGAACATATACTATCGAGTGGTTCTCGTGATAGATCTATTCTCAATAGAGATGTTAGAGTAGAAGACCACTTTATTAATAAACTTGAGTATCATAAGCAAGAAGTTTGTGGGTTGAAATGGAATGTTGAGGAAAATAAGCTTGCTAGTGGAGGAAACGACAATAAATTATATATTTGGGATGGATTAAACACAAAGCCGCTTCATACATTTAGTGACCATACAGCAGCAGTAAAAGCGATATCATGGTCTCCACATCAAAGAGGAATTTTGGCTTCAGGGGGTGGTACAGCTGATAAAACTATTAAAACTTGGAATACTCTTACAGGTAATTTAGTTAATGACGTTAATACGGGATCTCAGGTATGCAATTTACTTTGGTCCAAAAATTCTAATGAATTAGTTTCTACACATGGCTACTCTAGAAATCAAATCATTGTTTGGAAATATCCTTCAATGCAGCAAGTGGCCCAACTTACTGGACACACTTATCGTGTTTTATATTTATCTTTATCTCCAGATGGAGAGACCATTGTCACCGGGGCCGGTGATGAAACATTGAGGTTTTGGAATGTTTTTGAGAAGAACAAGAACGATGAACCACCCTCATCTGTATTACTAGATGCTTTCCTGCAGTTACGTTAGTTACAACAAGCGAAGTCTTTGTTGTTTAATAAAGGCTGGGGTTATATAGACTGATCTTAGCGTATTTTTTAATGAAGGTTATGAATAATCATATTTAATGTAGTTGTAAATAATGTAGCATAATATCATAAACTCTACACTATTGTAAATTTTAGTACAAAATGTGTTTCCAGCCTAACTAAATTTTTCACATATTGAACAATATTCACAAAAAGCGAATAAACAAGGAAACTGCCAAGGTGGAAAATTGATCTGATCTGATTAAATGTCTGATTTAGCTTCAATTTTGTGTAAGAAATTTAGATAAAAGAGGGGCGCTGATAATCTATCATATTCTTTATTAAGGAGTACGCGACAATATGTATTATATGCCCTATGGTTTTGTATGTAGAAAATGCGGCAAAGATAAGCTAAATTGGTGCCAAAGATTCAAAAACAGAAACTAAGCATAAAGAAATTCTTAACTAAGATATTCTTTAACTAATTAGATACCAATCAGGTTGACATTTTATAATTTTTGTATGACTAATATTAAATAAAAGTATACATGGGTTGGAGGTCGAGAAAGTAGATGCCTCACTTTATACGAATTTGTATCTAACAAGTAGTCAAAGTTTTATCGGGAGTACTTACAATTAGCGTTTCATCATATGCTCCAATCGTCGACCCAAATTCTTAGATTTTTATTTTACTTCGAGGAATAGCATACTCTAAATATAGTGTGGGGTTACAGATAAAAATAATAACATTGTTATGTTGCTAGTTACAGATCACTTCGTTTGATATTACAGTTATCAAGAAAGGTATTTCTTCGAGATCGGTTGCCAATTGCATGCTCCGAATGTAGCCTTTGTGGGTAATAACTGATTGATGTACGGCAAACGGCATAGTGCTTCTACTTACCGTAAAGGATACTTAACCCGTCAATTAATATGCAGTCCTTGGTCGAGGATTACTCATATAAATTTAGAGATAAGTAGGGAAATTTTTCCACTAAATTTCACAATTATAGTTACATTATCCAAAAGATGACCAAGCCAGTATCAAAGGACTTATCCCACTTATTATCCGAAGAAGCAAAGTCGAGAAATAATTCTCCATTGAAGTCAGCATTCAAATACTTCAAGCAACCAGGAATGACTTTCTTGGGTGGAGGTCTTCCATTACCAGACTATTTCCCATTTGACAAGATAACCGCTGACATTCCAACTGCCCCATTTGTTAATGGTATTGGTGCTGAAGTTACTGAAGAAGATAAAACTGTTATAGAAGTCCATAAAAGAGCTCCTAAAAATAAAGAAAATGAAATTGAATTAGCTAGATCATTACAATATGGTTTCACGGAAGGTCACACTGAAATCATTTCATTTGTTAAGGAACATACTAAGTTGATCCACAAACTTCCATATGCCGATTGGGACATCGTTGCTTCCGTTGGTAACACTGAATCTTGGGATTCTACTTTAAGAACTTTTACAACCAGAGGTGATACTATCTTAGTTGAAGAGTATTCTTTCAGTTCTGCTTTGGAAACTGCACATGCTTTAGGTGTGACCACCTTCCCAGTCCCAATGGATGCAGAAGGTATAGTTCCAGAAAAATTGAAAGTCATTTTAGACAAATGGGTTGGCCCAAAGCCAAAGTTATTGTACACTATTCCAACTGGACAAAATCCAACTGGTTCTTGTTTAAGTAGCGAAAGAAGACAAGCTGTTTACGACTTGGCTGTCAAGCATGATTTTATTATTATCGAAGATGAACCATATTACTTCTTACAAATGGAAGCATACACTGAAGATAAATCTGCTAGATCCTCTAAAAAGGTTCATAACCACGACGAGTTTGTCAAGGCCCTAGTAACCTCTTTCCTTTCTCTTGATGTCGAAGGAAGAGTTATTAGATTGGACTCATTCTCCAAGGTTTTGGCTCCAGGTTTAAGATTTGGTTGGATTGTGGGTCAAGAAAAATTATTAGAAAGATACTTAAGATTACATGAAGTCAGCATCCAATGTCCATCAGGTCTCACTCAATCATTATGTAACAGTTTGTTACAAAAATGGGGCCAATCCGGCTACTTGGATTGGTTAATCCAATTAAGATTAGAATATACCACAAAGAGAGATGTTGCTATTGATGCAATTAACGAATACTTCCCTCAGGAGATTATTTCATTTGTCCCACCTGTTGCTGGTATGTTTTTTACCGTTTCCATTGACGCATCTAAGCATCCTAAATTTGCTGAATTTGGAAACGATCCTATCAAAGTTGAAACTTCTATTTACGAACAAGCCATTAAGGATGGTTGTTTAATGATTCCAGGATCTTGGTTTAAGGTTGACGGTCAATCTAACCCACCACAAGAAAAAGTTGAAGGGGCACCTGAATCTAAGAACTCGATTTTCTTTAGAGGAACTTATGCAGCTGTTCCTTTAGATGACTTGAAAGTAGGTTTAAAGAAATTCGGTAATGCTCTTAGAACTGAATATCAAATTTAATTTTAGAATTGTATAACTAATATATATTCACGTATCAAAATATATTTGCATATGTATACTTCATTTTATTAATCGTTGTTAAAAGAGCGCGAGTGAAACTTATTTTATTTAATCAAATAAATATCTGAGAATACTAGCAGCCTATAATTGCATACTTTGAATATGCATATTCTAAAATTACCTTGGCTCGGGCATAAAGGTATGTGCACCTTATATTTACAATAAGATAATTCTACTAACAAAATAAGCCGAGAATAAACAAATTGAATGCTATTCAGTGAGTATAAACGCCGATGGTACAAGATTAGCATCTGGTGGGTTAGATGGTAATGTAAAAATATGGGATACAAATACAATACTAGAGTTCACTAATCTTAATAAAAAAAGCTCTAAAAGGTCAAAGAATAATGTTACGCTTGAACCATTGGATTTACCTCCAGAATCATTGCGCAGGCCAATGTGTTCCATGAGTAGACATAACGGTGTGGTCACTTGTGTTAAATTCTCTCCTGATGGAAGATTCCTTGCTTCTGGATCAGATGATAAGATTATTCTTATATGGGAGAAGGATGAAGAGCAGTCTAATAGACCTCGACAATTTGGTGAACTTGAGGCAGATTTAGAACATTGGACGGTGAGAAAAAGATTGGTTGCACATGAAAATGATATTCAAGATATATGTTGGTCTCCTGATGGGTCATTATTGGTTACTGTGGGTTTAGATAGACTGATTATAATATGGAATGGTACTACATTTGAGAGAATTAAACGATACGATATTCACCAATCGATGGTGAAAGGGATTGTCTTTGATCCAGCAAACAAGTTCTTTGCTACTGCGTCTGATGATAGAACTGTGCGTATATTTAGATATCACAAGAAGCTTAACGAATCCAATTATGAATTTCAAATAGAAGCTGTTGTGATTGAGCCATTTAAAAAGTCGCCATTGACGTCTTATTTCAGGAGAATGTCCTGGTCACCGGATGGTCAACATGTTGCTGTTCCAAACGCAACAAATGGCCCTGTAACATCAATTTCAATCATAAATAGGGGAAATTGGGCTACTGATATATCTTTGATTGGTCACGAAGCACCTTCAGAAGTCTGTTCGTTTTCTCCTAGACTATTTAAGGTGAAAAGTAGTGACAATGAAGAAACTGACAATTTTACCACTATCTTGGCTACAGGTGGGCAAGACAGAACTTTAGCAATATGGAGCACATATAATTCTAAACCTTTGGTTATTGCAAGTGATATTGTGCAGAGTTCTATAACGGATATATGTTGGGCTCAAAATGGAGAGACTTTATATTTTAGTTCACTAGATGGTTCAATAACATGTATTGTGTTTGAGAACAATGAATTAGGTGAAGTTGTAGGAGCAGATGTCAATGATCTTCAATTACACAGATTTGGTGCTGATCGCGAGTCACTCACATTTCCTGAAAGTGTTGAACAATTGATTTTAGAGAAGAAAGCAGAGAATTCTGTGCTTCCTTTAATAAGAAGATCAGTAACTCCAATTAAAGTACCGGAAAAGGTTGAACCAATAGTTGAAATGTCCCCAGTTGTTAACAATTTAACACCAAAACAAACCCAAAAATTAAACCAGGGTATAACCATAACTAAGTCTGGTAAAAAGAGAATAACACCCCTCTTAATTTCATCTTCAACTTCTTCCATTTCTTCTAAGTTGCCTGTTATAAAATCTACTACGGCTTCAAAATCTAATTCCAAAGTCTCGAAATCTTCATACTACCTTCCTAGACTAGGTATACAATCTTCAGTAAGTGGTATTAAATTGAGAGAACTGAACAGTCAGTATAATAGTAAAGAGTTAAATGAGGAGAATGATAATGATAATGAAGATATGGTAATAGATGAATCTAATAACCCTAATCAATCAAATATATCAGAAATTTCATTAAAAAGACAAAGAAACAGAAACAAGCGGCTTTTTATGGAATCAAGGTATCCTAGTACTTTAAAGTTAATATCTGGTCTTCCGGAGTCATTATTCAGTTCTCAGTCTGTGTTGAACCATGAAATCAATAGCATATTGAAGGGAATAAAAGACAGTCCAATAGAAATAACCAACTCCTCATCTATTGAAGTAGATGAAAATATTGTTTTTTCAGTTGTAGTCAATGGGGTTCAGCATTTAGTTGATTCAGATATGAAGCAAATCGATAATATTGTCGAAGATACCAAAATAACATCAACCATAGAAGTCAGAAATGGTCAATCGTGGGACTATAATGAAAATGAAATTGATTATGATCCTAGAATAGACTTTCAGGACCCTACTATGGTGATAGTAAGTAATACTTTGCAGTCTGACAAGCGAAAATTTTCACTATACTTCCCATACAAGATACAGCATGCATTACCAATTATCATAAATGATATTTTAGTATATTATATACTAGTTTCCTTTTACGGAACCGTTCAGGTAATTCTTGCAGAATCTGGAAATTATCTATGCCCTGGATTGGAATTGGGGTCCAATGTAGTAACACTTAAACAATGCAATGAATTTATAATGGCAGTAACAAGTACAGGATTGATATATACATGGAAGTTGGATATTAAACAGCATAAAATCCAATCTATCTTAAATGGCGTTTCGTTAGCACCCATTATGAGTTCTATATCACTACCAGCAGAAAAACTACCTTCCAAGAAAGTTTCAAGCTTGGTGTTACCAGAATTGAGATGTATTGTAATCAACCCTCAAGATGGATCGCCGTTTGTAATAATGAGTCATGTTGCCAACGTTTATAGTTATTCGATTGGTTTACAAGCTTGGCAATTGGTACTTGATTCTTGGTATTATTTGCCATTTTTAGATAATGAAGGAATAAAGATTGGTACTACTAGTATAATCAATTCTTTATTTAAATTGACCTATGGTGCTTTTAAGGACGATATACAACGTAAAAAATATAACAAATACGTCTTTAATGAGACTAATACCGAATTACAAAGTTCGATG
Source organism: Schwanniomyces sp. yHRVM31 (assembly GCA_030462985.1). NCBI lineage: Eukaryota > Fungi > Ascomycota > Pichiomycetes > Serinales > Debaryomycetaceae > Schwanniomyces > Schwanniomyces sp. yHRVM31. The sequence continues at coordinate 144,976 of JAKVQU010000001.1, forward strand.
AAGGATAGATTCATCGAAATGATGCATTATAATATATAATATCAAATATTTAGAAGTTGTATGATAAACAGTTTAATCTGATTCTTTTGTAGCTTCGTTGGTAGCAACAGGCTTTTGAGGTAAGTGCTTCTCCTCTTCCACTAAAAACTTGAATATAAATACCAAAGTTGCTATAACGTTGTTAACAGCATACATCCAAACAGTAAGACCAATCCCTCCGAGTGGAGTAAATGGAAATGCTAATAACCATTCCATATAATATGGGAGCACCCCATATGGAAGATAAAATAGAACAGCTTTTCTGAACCAAAATCTGAAAAACCAAATAGGCAAAGTAGTCAGGACCATTATCAAAGCACTGATTAATTTATTAATGGTCCCCTTATATTTAGAACTTTCTTCCTGTAATTCATTGATTTGAGCAGTTAATTTATCGCTTTGCCTATTCAATTTAGTCCATCTGGCATATTCATCTTGAGCACTTATAGACTTCTTTTCTTTGTTAACCCTGAATAACTCCTTTCTTGTATTAGCTAAGTCAGTAAAATGCTTATTTCCTAGTTTTGGTGCAACCTTTGTGTATAGAATCCAACCAGCCTCCTGGATATTATTTTTGCCAATTGAATTGACAATTTGTTGCAATATTAATACAGTAAGCACCGATATCAATAAGGTATATGGGTGTAAGTCAATATCAAACATTTTGCCGTTTTAGTGCTTGTCAGTTCGAACAGTCTTTGATAATGAAGATCAAGCCAAACTGAAATGTTGAACAATAAGTTACACAAAAAGATGCAAACTGCTCGCCAATTTTTTAAAAGAGGATGAGATAAAACGTTGAAGTAACAGATACGTATTAATTATAACCATGTCTAGCGAACCAGAAGATGATTATGTTCCATGGATCCAGCAGTTCTGTGAATTGTTTGGACATGATTATTTTGTTCCTGTCTCCCCAGATTTTATCGAGGACGATTTTAACCTCACTGGTTTATCGCTGCAAGTACCATATTATAGAGAAGCATTATATACCATACTAGATTATCAAGTTGAGACTGCAGAAGACAACGCCGGAGGCTCTAATGGCAAGGGTAAAACAGAATTGCCTAATAAAGCATTACTAGCACATTCTGCAGAATTGTTATATGGTTTAATTCACGCTAGATACATTATCTCAAAGCCAGGATTAACAGCTATGGCAAGCAAATTCGAAAGAAATGAGTTTGGATCATGTCCTAGATATTATTGTGATGGTATGCACTTAATTCCAGTAGGGTCAACTGATATACCGGGTCAAGAAACAGTTAGATTATATTGTCCATGTTGTAATGATATATACTTGCCATCTAGTTCCAGATATTTGAATATTGATGGTGCATTCTTCGGAACAACCTTTCCAGGATTATTGGTTAAAATGTTCCCTGAGATTGAAAACCAATGTAGAATAAGAATAAGTAAGGTAAATCAAAATGAATTAGGATTAAAATTATTTGGTTTCAAGATACATGAATTAAGCGCCAGCGGACCAAGAATGAAGTGGTTAAGGATTCATCCTAAAAATGATTCAGAGATTGAAGAATATAAGTCTTGTGAGTTTGGAATTCCGATTGAATATGTTGATTCAGATATGCGAGTAGACAGTGAGATGGATGAAGATAATGATGATGACGATGATAAAACAATGGCCAGCGAATAAGCTCAACTCCTTTTAAATCTCTCTGCTGTTTTTTTCCCTGTATAATATTAATCATAACATAGCCAAAGGATTGGCCAATTTATTTTGCTACAAATACTACGTTACATATTATTTATTTTTCGTATATTTAGTAAGAAATGAATATTAATCAAAAGCTAAAATAAATATACATTAATGAGTTAAATGTACTGGTTTACCTGGCTCCCAATCTTTGATTCCGTTCTGGATATTAACCCAATATTTGAGCTTTATAGCTTCCATCATTACGCTATCCCAATCAATAGGATCAGCTTTCAACAACCTGTCTATACTGTCCTCTGTACTTGAAATTCTTTCGTCGTTTTCAACTGAGAGCTCATCTAAGTCACTTTCCAGATCAGCCATTTCTAATGATTCGTGTGCTTCCATAACATTCATCAACATCTCTTTATAGTCTAAAGAAGATTCCATCGAAGAGGACTGAAAATTTGCAATTAGCTTCTTTGATATTACATCTTGAGTTATATCCAAATGGTCCGGATGATTAACTTCAATAACGTGTGCGATTCTATTGTATGGGTTTTTCAATGTAGTATATGCTTTGTTTAATATTGCTGAGTATCCCGTATCAGAAGAGGCGTCTTTATTTAATTGACTTGAACCCATTACAATGTCGGGATGATGTTGACTTTGCAATAGTCTATATTCATGACGCAAAACCTTGGAGTTTATGATAAATGAATCCTTTGGAAGTCCTTTATTTGGGAATGTTTTGGGGAATAATTCAAAATATGAACTTATGACTGCTTTCTCTGAGTATTTTCTTACAAATTGAAATACACCAGACCTTAGAAATATTCCTTTTCCGCCCATTGTTAATGAACTTTCCTAGCATATGGTACAAGGTACTCAAAATATTCAGAGAAGCTTCCTTTATATTTTTAGTCCTGCATGTAATGTGATCATAAATCACGATGATGATTAATTAAATATATTTAGCTTAAGTTATAGTTATACATATGTTTAAGAAGAGACTAGTGAAGAAGCAAGGTGAAAAGGTAACCAGAAATCTAGAATTGCTGGATTCTGATTCTTCTGATTCTGAAGTTAAAATATTGAGTAACGATTCCATAAAGTTTAAACGTCAAAAATTTAAGCACTCATCAGATGTGACGACGAAGAGTGAAAAAGATGAAGAGATTCACAAACCAGTTAACAAAACTCTTTCCAATGAATCGTCCGATAGGGCTACGGCTTCGGTTGTTGCGTCAGAAAATTTGGGGCCCGTGAAACCATTACCGCAAAACATCAAGACTATCACCATTACAGACTTCCAGCCTGACGTCTGTAAAGATTTCATGCAAACAGGATACTGTGGATATGGTGATACATGTAAATTCCTTCATATCAGAGATGAATCAAGACAGAAAAATCAAATAAATAAGGATTGGGAAACAGTTAGTAAGAAGAAGGATAATAATGATAATAATGATAAAAAGGAAGCGGTACCGTTCAAATGCTTAATTTGCAAGAAAGATTATTCTTCGCCTATTAGGACTGAGTGTAATCATCTATTTTGTCAAGAATGCTTTTTGAATAGGTTTAAGGTTAAAAAAAAAACCACCTGTTATGTTTGTGGTAAGGAAACTAACGGTATTTTTACCCCTGTTCCTAAAGAGGAAGTTGAAAAACTACTTGCCGCATAATTTATGAAACCTAAATTCAACATTTGTAATGACCATTATGATAGCTAGCACAAGTAATATATATTAATGACCAACGTTCACTAATTGACGTAGATGTCTATGCGAGAGTCCAGTATAGGAGTTTCGCGGCTATATAAATTCGTAACGTCATTGTTTTGAAACTTTGATGTAGTAGGTTTTTCATGTAATATGAGTGGAATTGTAGGTCTGTTGCAAACAGTCCAGAACCAATTAGAAGGGTTACCTGGGTATGATATATTTTCTGGTTTTTATGATGACTATGCAGAAGAGCATTTTTCAAATGGAGATCCATTTCAGGACAAAGATGGTAAACGAAGAAGATTAAACCCACAGTACAATACCAATGCTGAACAAAAGAGATGGAGGGAGATCCAATCAAAAGCTTGGGTTCATGATAAATGCTTTCTTGGATCGTGTGGTTTAGGACTTGACTGCGGTTTGGGATTGGCTCCAATTGTGGTATTGTTATTTCCGATATTGGGTCCGTTGCTTATGTATGTGGTACATTCTAGACTAATTGTAATGGCTGAAAAAGAGTTCCATATACCGAACAAACTTAGCTTGAAACTACATTCCAATATTGTGATTGACTTAATCATCACTTTCCCGCCGTTGATTGGATGTTTTTTTGGATGGCTTCACGGGTGTTCTACTAGAAATGCATATCTTATTTATCAATATTTGGACTTTTTAGCAGAACAAAGACAAAAGACTCGTGTACAAGCCCCTGAATACATTTGCAATGCCACCAGAGATCTCAATGCCCCTGATCCGGTCTACGTGACTGATAGTCAAACTGCACGTTCAAAAAGATCTAGAAATGATAATATATACGTTCAAAGAGAACAACAAAGAGGATTTGTATAGATTGGTTTATATTCCACTAACATGAAAGACGATAAGGTAAGCGTAAATACGAAAACGTTGTGATAATGCGCATGAAATTGATCGATATTTTAAACATCTTTTTTAACATAAACAAGTAAATCCAGAATAATGTACGAGAAACCTGAAGGTATTGAAAATTGCAACATCTGGGTAGATGGGTGTTTTGATTTCTCACATCATGGTAAGTAAAGTTTATCTCCCCATGAATTGGCATCAAATATACTAATGGAATAAAGGACACGCTGGAGCCATGCTTCAGGCAAGGCAATTGGGTAAGGCGTTATTCGTAGGAGTACATTCAGATGAAGATATATTACATAACAAAGGACCTGTTGTTATGACCCTTGAAGAGAGAATAGCGGCTGTGGATGCCTGTAAATGGTCAACTACAGTAGTTCCAAACGCGCCGTATGTGACTGAACCTGCTGTTATGGAAGAGTATGGATGTAAATATGTAGTTCACGGAGATGATATCACTACTGATGCAAACGGAGAAGATTGTTACCAGGAAGTTAAAGATTTAGGCAAATTTGTTGTCGTGAAAAGAACACCAAATATTTCAACAACTGATTTAGTGGGAAGGATGTTGCTCATGAACAAAGGACATCATTTTAGACCGATTTTAAATGATCAACACCCAATTTTATCGGAAGAAAGCGTTGAAAGAATACGAGCATATGCCAGTGACGAAACTGGTTTAAACCCTAGTTCTGGTGTATATGTCAATATTGAAGGTCAACAATTCAAGGAAATAGTATCTCCTTCAGCCAAAGTAGAGAAGTTGTATGAATCAATTTATTACATTGATGGTGGTTTTGACTTGTTTCATCCTGGTTTAATTGAGGCCCTAAGGATCGTCAAGAAGGAGGCAGAAAAAACTAACTCCGCAGTAATTGTTGGTATTAACGATGATTTTGCGATCAATAAGGCTAAGGGCCTTAATTACCCAATTATGAGTTTGTTTGAAAGAACGTTATGTGTATTACAATGCCGTTATGTAGACGGTGTAGTTTTGGGCGCACCTTACGTACCAGATTTAGAGTTTTTGGACAAATTACCTGGTAAAGTCACTAAAGTTTTCCATGGTCCGACACCTATTTACAATGATGCCTATAGATATATTGAATCCAACGGATTACTTGCGAACATTGGGGAGCATGCTTTCGATAATATTAATACCGAGTTTATTGTTAATAGAGTTCTTCAAAATAAGGCCGTATATGAAGAAAGGCAGAAGAGGAAAGGATGGAAGAGTGAGAGAGAATTAAAGCTTGAGGCAAATGAGAAGAAAAATTATGCTACAGGAGAGTAAGACTTCATTAATATATTTTTTTTTATAAGTCTAAATATCGTAATCTCGTAATTTTTTTTCATTTCTAGTATTCATTAACTCTTCAAATCATAAACCAAAGCAAGTAGTTATAGCAATTCATTACATCATCAAATCTTCTTCCAACTTACTATTCAAGTTACTCATTCTTTCTTCATTTTCTTGATGATTTGAATTTCTTCTACCCGATTGACCAAAAAAAGAAAATTGTTCATCAAGTTCATCGCCAGGTCTACCCCAGTTATGGTTACCAGCGCCCTCTTTCTTGGTCTTGGTTGGATCAGCGTTAACAGGTCCATGGTGAGTAAACCATTTTGGTTCCCCTCTAGCTTCGTGAACGGTCCATTTGTTAGTTCTTGTCATGTTAGAGCAATTGATTATTTTATGTTATAAGTCTAAATTTATTGGAAATTCAATATTTAATAGATGTTCTTAATATTTGTTAGTGATTATGATTTTATTCAATTTTCAGGGCTCTGCTGTCTATTTATATAGGTTGCTAGGCAAAGGAATGACTGAATGTGGGGTGAGCCCGGCTAGTTAAAGTGCGCAATTTTTCGTGTGAGAGATCCTGTGACTTACTGGGCTTTAGAACCACACTGAAGGGACTGATGTTTTCCGTAAGGGATTGTGATATTTAGGGGCAATTTCAGTGTTATGAACTTACCTGATTTGTAAACATTTTTCTTTACGACTTCTTAATACCTGGTATATAGTGGCTGTAACTGATGATGCTTTTAACAATTGCTAATTAATTGCATCCTTAAATGAAGCAATCAATAAAATCAGTGGCTGGGGCTCTGATAAGGCTTCGACGACGTAATTTATTGTATATTGTGAGTCATATATTGTAGGGTGTGGTGTTCAAGAGTGGTTTGATGGTATCTTAGTCACAGGTCATGAGAATTCACGAGCACTCCAAAAACTGCGTAATAAGCTCTCTTGCTTGTGTCAAATAATTAAGCGAGAAACTCTTACAACTTATCTGCAACAACAGTGGATAATGTACCTGAAATTTCCAAATTCCGAATTCAGGTTTCCACATAATTGCTTTGTAGAAAGGTTATGTGTCGTACACAAACCGTAGTACAGCCATTACGGGGGCTCTATATGTACGAAGTAGATCTCTTCGAGAGAAGAGTAAATTTACACTTTGGTTAACAAAAAGATTTAACAATATATTTAATAAGATGGAGTCTAGTTAATTCTGTCCTTCTTGTTAAACAAGTTATGATTATATCTATCTATCTATTTATGTACAAATGTATTTAGTGACGAATATTCAGTGAAGGAACTTTTTGAGCATTCTTGTAAAAAATAGATAGTGGTAATCTGTTATAGCTAGTCTTTCAATTTGCGTATCCCTTTAAAGATAGCATTCTCTGTATACGCTCTTTCATCTTCAATATATATATTATAGACAAATTAGATAACATCCAAATAGATTCATCTGGACCTGTATTTAAATTAACCTCAAAAATAATTTTTTATGCATGAGAACTTCCAAAATTGGTTTAGTGTTGCAGCAAGAACACAAATGCAATCATTTAGTTGCAAAACATATTATTTGTGGCAGTCTGGACAGAAAACTATAAAAGGAGGTGTTATCTTACCATATTTTTGAGTGTATTTTATTCTACATATTTTATTTTCTTCTTGAATTTACCAGATTTTATTAAATCTAGACAAAATTTGAAAAATGTTTTCTTCATTTAAGTTATTTACTTCACTTTTACTCATTGCCAACTCTTTGGTTTCTGGGGAAAAAGCTTCTCTTATTCCTACTAACCCTAAGGGAGTTATTGCAATTGCAGACTTCCCTTTTGGATATGACGTTGACGTTACCGGAAACATTGTATTCACAGCCAAAGGAGGAAAGTCTGTTAACGTTCATGTTGACATGTCAATCTTGCCTCCAGTAGGTGGTCCATTCTTCTACCACATTCATGAAAAGTCAGTTCCTTCTGATGGAAATTGTCATTTAGTTGGCTCTCGCTTCAACCCTTACAACGGTTCAATGAGTTGTTGTGAGTTTGAAAATAAGGCTCTCTGCGAACTTGGTGACTTATCAGGTAAACATGGCGTTATTAATGGTACTTCCTTTGAAGTAAACTACGATGATCCATACTTATCTTTGAATAAAAAGTCAAAGTCTTATATTGTTGGAAAATCAATTACTTTCCATTATGCAAATATGACTACTTTTGCTTGCGCTGATATAGAATTAGCTGGGAACTTGAGATTGCACAATTTATTAGAAGAATATGCTGAAAGTGGAAACACAGATTTAGACCACATTATTGAGGACTTGACCTCACCTGAACCTTTTGATGAAGACAAGTGTTTATTAGATGAGATTTTTGAAGATGACTTACCTCTTGGGAATAAAGAAGGTGAAAGCGAATTACCAGAAAGTGAAAGGGAATTACCAGAAGGAGAAAAGGAATTACCAGAAAGTGAAAAGGAATTACCAGAAGGTAAAGACAATATTGATTCACCATTAGTCGACGAGAACATTAGTGATGGCAATGAAAACACCACTGACGATCCAGATAAAGAAGACCCTGAATCAGAAGATGATAGAGGCAAAAAGTATTATGAAGAAGAAAAGCCCTGGAAGTACAAATTTAATTTCACAAACTCAACTAATGAATCACATTGCCATAAAAATTCTACTTACAGGGTGTACTCTGAAGAGTATGAAAATGGCTCAAGTTTCAGGAGTTTTACTTTTGAATTAGCAATGGCTGCTTTATTCAGTTTACTTATTTAGATATCTGCATTGACAAGGTTTCCAAGTCTGTCATATAATTGGCTTTTTGCCAATTCTTTTTTTATTTTAGACTGGAGCATATATGAAAATAAATATTGATCTTAATTTTAAGAATATATTACCCTTTATTAGAAAATGATGTAATATTTAAGCTATAATAATATAATTAACTCCTGAGTTATACAAACACCGAAAAGTCTTATACAGTTAACCACTGTGGCTTTCTCATTAGGTGTTAAATCTTGAAGCATGCATTCCTTCATTTCAGCAGTTGTCATACGAAAAATATTTACTGGGTAACTGCCATCAAGATCTCCATCTTCAAACCATTGCAAAATCTGCCATAATGGTACAGTTCCTGGAAGTACATTAGGAAGAATAGATGTTTGATCAGAGTTATCACCATATATATTATACTTTTCTTTAAGCACCTCAGCAGCAGTATCTGCTATTTTATAAAGTTCAGGATTGGAATACAACCCAGAAGCTATATTAACCAACCCTTTTTTTGATTCAGAGAATCGACTTTCGTTGAACGCTAATGGATATCCAATATTTTCTAGCTCAACTTCCAATTTAAAGTCAATTTCATTACTTTCATATTCTTCTATTGTATCAATTACAAATAGCCTACCATCTTTCATAAAATATTTGACCTTTTCTATAGGGATATATGTCTCACGACATAGATCTAAGATATCACCGCCACATCTCAGTTTGTAATTTACTTTAGGACAATCATCAATATAATAACCTAAATAATAATACCCCAAGTCATAATCATTGCAATATAAAATTTCTCTTAGAGAAGATAAAGAGCCTAATGATAAATGTGCATAGTCAGGGTCCCATATAAAATAGATAGATGAAACACCAGAAGGAAGGAAATCCATAAAAGAGACAGCTATTAGTTTACCATCCAAATAATAGCATTCATGCGTAGGTCCAATTCTTTTAGGACTCGTTGGTTCTGCTTCTTTCCATTTGCTAATCCGTTCATTTAAGACTTCCCATTGAGTCTTTGTACCATGAATTTCGTTATCAGTAAAAGGGGTATCGCATAAAAATCTTTTGAAAGAATTCTTAGTAACCAGAGAGGGATCATCACCATGGACAGCTATTTGATATTTCTTGTACAATTGATACTTTTCTTCTGTAATGGTTGATTTTTCAAATTTCGTGTAGAAACTTTTTGACTTCTTCTCCGCTTCTATTAATGTTCTTATATCAAATTTTAGATTGTTTCCCTTCTTTTCAGTTATATTTTCATCAGCTGATATTGCTCTTATGAACCGATTAATCGTTTTTCTATGATGTTTATCTAATTTCAATTGCTTTAGATTTGTTCGTATTGTGTACATTCTACAACAGGATCTTAGTAAATCTGGTTTATAAAGAAATGAACCTGAACGTCTATATCCTAAGTTTATGAATTGATCATAACTCCTTGCTGTGACTTGTTCCAATTGAAGTCCTATTGTTATTGAATTTGATTCTTCTTTTAAGTCAGAAATCTTGTGGTTATTAAATTCTTTGATAGCAAAATGGTCTTTCTTTTGCCCTTTACAATAACCACATTCCCTTTCACTAAGATAATATGGTCTTGTTAAAACTATAGGAATATCTTCTGAGGGTTGCATAAAGAGAATTGTTACTATAGCTTGGTTTTAATTCAAAAAACTTTTGTGTAATTTATAATTACTGAGATTTTAATATTTACTATAGAAATAACCTTCCATAAGTCTTCTTTATTGCTGTTAATATGAGTAGTTCATCCAAACCAAATACAGGGAAGAGTATAAATACGGCAACAGATGGTCCTAGTTTACCGACTGAAAAGAAGAATGGAAATGACATCACGTTAAATAAAGATAATGAAGACCCAGAAAATAGCATTTTATCAGATCCAGAGGATTATTTGGAAGAGGATGAATCTTTAGACATGAATTTGAATAATGGTACTAAAAAGGTTTGGCTAGTAAAATTGCCTCGCTATTTAGCAGAAAGGTGGTCAAATATTGATGAATTAAGTGGGCAACAACTAGGTAGAGTTAAGATTAAACAGAACAAAGAAAATGGCTCTAATAAATTGCAAGTCAAACTAGTCTTAAATGAGAATAATAAAAATCAAAACATTCCCCATGAATATAATATAACGATGTTAAATACACAAGTATCCAATCAATATGTTTTCAGTGAAGAAAATTTGCAAAAGTTCAAGCAAGAGTTAACAGAAGTTGCAGAAATGCCAGATCAACCCACATTACTGCCAATTGATAAAAAGAAAGTAGGAATTCCTACGAAACAAAACAAATTCTTTAGAATTCAAAAGAATAAGGAAGGTCCAGATGGAAAGCCTATTAAAAAGTATATTCCATACATTAAAACGATTCCTAAGAAGACTACTTTGGCAGGAAAGATTTGTCATGATTGTCAAATAGTTCCTAGCAAAAGCGATTCTAAATATAATCAATTCTTATCTAAAAGAAACACTATGCAAGAGGCAAAACCAAGACCAAAAGTTACATTTCTTGATGAAATTCCCGGTGTTATACAATCTAATACTGGACCTTCAATTAAAGGTAACAATATTTCTGTTTTCTTAAAATCCAACCAGAATAAAAACAAGGGAGAAGGAAGAGCTATTAGAATGCCCAAGAAGGATTTATTGGATTTATTGTTCAGACTCTTTGAAGAATATGAATATTGGTCTATGAAGGGGTTGAAGGAAAGAACAAGACAACCAGAATCATACTTAAAGGAGTCGTTAGATTCTATTGCAAACCTAATAAAAAAAGGTCCATATACATCCAAGTACAATTTGAAACCAGAATATAGAAGATTAAGAGATGCTGAAAGAGCTGCCAGGCTAGGACTTGATACTAATGAAGATACCGAAGAAAAGAACGAAGAGGACGATGTCGAAATGGAGGATGTAGTTTAGATACAATAAAACCAATAATGCATTTTTAAGTCTACGTGTATAATTTGTATGATTTTAAAACGTTTAGTATTAAACTATAGAAAACCCGATAAATTAATCAACCTTTATTAAATGTACATCAATGATAAAATTCAGTTATTAAATTAACTAATTTACAAGTTCTTGATTTCTAAAGTTGGTGGTAAAGATTGTTGTAACTTCTTGGCCTTACCAGCATCATTGACAACTAAAGTGTATTGGTACTTGGAACCTCTGACCTTGAACTTGGTTTGCTTGAACTTCTTACCGTTAGCGTTGATCTTTTTGTTGACCTTGACAACAGCGGACTTGATGTCGGATCTTCTAGCTAATTCAACGAATTCCTTGATATCTTTGATTTCACGCTAAACATTGTTAGTATTTCTATCTCAACTTCCTAAGACATGCTAATTAATAGTAATTTCAAAACTGTATTTATCTACAATTGTGTCCTGTTTTAATGACTATCAAATCCAATACAAATCTTCACTTAGTACAAATCGGGGATAAGTCTGATCTTACAACAGTTTAATATGAAACCATTACCATGTCTCACAAGGCAAATCATTTAGTACATACAGCCATCTTAATTATGTATTATTGATATGGAAACTAAAAAACCTGAAAAATCCTAATATTGAAAATAATATCTCCAGTAGTCTGGTCTCCGAGTATTACAGAAGAGTGCGAAAAAAAAAATTTCAATGGGGAAATTAACAGTCCTTGGGGTTAACCCTAAAAGATATCACGTGATAACTTATTGTTTTATGTTTTTGCATTCTTTTGGTATGTCTTCATGAAGGATGCTATATAATTTTATATTATATGTTATGATTTATTAATAGATTAGATATAATTGTTCTTAATTTTTATCATGTAGTTTTTCGCTGGATGTTATTAACCGTTTCACTGCCGTAACCCACTTTCGTGTTTTTGAATCGATCATTATACTAGCAGTTTTATTTCCAGTAATCTTCAGGGATGCGCTTCTTGCATGGATACCAATATTTTGAACACCTATGGGCCATGCTACATTCCCAATACTTAGTTTCATGTACGATTCATTGGCTTTCATATAATCTGATAATTGCAAGTAATAAAGTATTGTCGCAAGAGAGATTAGCATATCATCAGCTAATTTGTGAGCCCTTAGCTTATAGAGTAACTTTACCAAGTCTTTTTTAGTTTCTAGGAGTAATCTTTTGTCATCTTCATCTGTGCTGCATCTTTCCCATTCAGTCACCAAATGTTTTAAATAAACTCTAGATTGCAAGTAAATCTTGTCTTTTTGTTTCGGATTTGCAATATCTTCCTTGACTATTATTTCATCTACCTCTGATTCACTTTCAAGTTGTTTTTTATAACGTTGCTTCTTTTCCTCAATTTTCATGTGAATTTCAGTCTTATCAATCTTCGATAATTTCTCCAGGTTATTATCATTAAGTTCTGATAATTTAATATCAAGCCTAGTATCCTTTCTATTGTCTGATAAGACCTCTTTATCATTATTATGTTCACATACAGTAGCATCTTCGTTACGAGGTCGCTCTATTTCTAGTGGTTGATTGACCGGGATTACTTTTACTTCATCATGTAATTTCACTTTTTTCAGACTCTTCTTATCATTTAACTGATTCCTCTTCTTATTAATCTCATTTGATATTAAATTCGAAAAGTCCATCTAATATTGTTTCTCCATCATAGAATAAGTATGTATTTCACGTTCATACAATTTCGGATAATTTTTGCGAACTTCTCACACTTTTGAAAAGACAACCTAAATCATATTAATAGTTAGTATTTTATAGTATCATTGATTAGAGAGATAATCATGGCTAGTAAAAGGAACAGTCTTGCCGATAATGCCTCTATAGGTACAAACGATCATGACTTAAACAATCTTCCTACTAATAATTCAAGTATTGATATTAGAGATACTGGTGAGGAAGACGAATCGGCTGATTTAAGAGCTAAGTTTTCTAGGGAGAGCCCATTAATAGACGGAAAGCAAGTTGAAGTTAATGCCCAAACTTCTCCGTTATTGTCATCGACACCACCTGTTGTCGCTAAGTCCTTGATAAGAGCATATCCGTATTTGCTTATAGTGAACAAGTTTTTGGCAATTGTTACTTGGACCAATGAGGATTACTGGATCAACATCATTCTCATATGTTTATATGCGTTCATCGTGTTATATTTTGAGAATTTAGTAACTTGGTTTGGTCATATTATACTTGTTATATTTATCACTTTGTATGCCTTATTAAATAATAAGATTATTGAGGAAACAAAATTACGCCCAACATTGGATGATGTCATCCATGCATTGACTGCTACTTCTACCAAAGCCGATTTATTACTTACTCCAATTACGTCGTTAGGACTCACTCCTAATGATATTAGAAGATTATTGTTCACTATAGTATTCTTGACCCCAGTTTATTTGATTGCTACATTTTTAATATTTAAACCAAGAATTATATTACTAGTGACAGGTATCTATATTTTGACATACCATTCGTCATACTCAAGAGTCACTCGTAGATTGTTATGGAAGCTTAAGGTTACTAGATTATTGTTCTTTTACTTGACAGGTTTAGATTTCCTGCAAGCTAGAAATCATTCATTATTTGCTGCTGCAATTGCTAAAGTTCAAAAAAATGCAGGACATTCATTGAACCCTTTAAGTTCAGGCGGTGATAATAAACCGGTAAGATTCACATATGTAATTTATGAAAATCAGAGAAAATGGTTAGGAATTGGTTGGACATCTAATTTGTTGTCATATGAAAGAACTCCTTGGACTGATGAATTTTTGAACGAATCTTCTTCTATCGAGACATTCAAGTTGCCAAATACTGAGTATGATTCCCAGAAATTGAATGGAGCAACTTGGAGATGGGTAGACAAAACTTGGAGATTAGATTTAACAAATGATGGTGCGATAACTTTACCAAGTAATAAGCGCTCTAAAACTAGTGCGAACCCTACTATAGATGATGGTTTTATTTACTACGACAACACTTGGAAGAAACCAGGCACTGAAGATACATTTTCTAAATACACTAGGAGAAGACGGTGGATTAGAACTGCGGAATTGGTATTTGACATCTCCTCTAAAACCGATGAATTAGAAGAAGATTTAGTTGAAACTGAGCCTGCTTCAATAGCTACAGAGTCTGTTGCTCCAAAAGTTCAAAAGAGAAGAAGTTTGCGGTTTGCTGAACCAGAAGAAAATAGTACAGAGAGCCCAACAGGTCAGAGTGTAGATAATTCAGTAGCTGAATCTATAAAGTCAGATAAGATCATAACTGGAAATGAACCAGCTTCAAATTTATATAATGAGTCGAAGAAAAAGACCGATTAATCTATCACAACCCAGTATATATTGTAATACACTAACTTATCTATCCCTTCTATATTATACACAGGACATATGTCATCGCATTGTTTTTGATCTCCAATAGAGCACAGAAAAGGTTAAATATTGCGAGACGAAAGAGACTTTTGTAACTATTCAGTGTTTTCACTATTACTCATACTTCTGGATATGGATATTATATTGACATTATTTTGAGTGATCAATCTGTAAAATTAATCGTTCCGTACTACAAAATTTGTCACTCTTTTGTGATTTCTACATTATATCAGTAATAATTCTGACGATGATTCTATCTACAAAGATGTTCTCGGCCAATAATTTGATGTAAATAGTGGAAAACTATCGATTTTACATGTTGACATTGTTGGAGCACCCTTCTGATCTTGCAAGAATCTCAGAGTAAGCTGTTGGCCAAATAATGTAGAGAAAATGATTTAAATATTATAACCAAGTCATCATATTTGGAGATATCTGATTCAAACAAAATCAAATAAAGAAATTATGAGATATTCAGTTGAAATTGAACAAGAATTTCATAATATGACAATAGAAGAACAGTTTTCTACTTTATCTGGTCGCAAATATTCTTAGAACATCTATACAAACTGCTTATTTGGGAAATAGAAAAGCCATTTAAGAGAAATTTTGGGAAGTGCTCAATATTCCAATTAGCTCCAAAAATCTCTATCGTGGGTGAAATTTCAACCCTCTTAGAAAATATGGTAAATAGCACTCAGGAAAGTTTTATGGTCTGAAGGTCTCTTCTTTTACTGTTTATAA
Organism: Schwanniomyces sp. yHRVM31; assembly: GCA_030462985.1. Lineage (NCBI taxonomy): Eukaryota > Fungi > Ascomycota > Pichiomycetes > Serinales > Debaryomycetaceae > Schwanniomyces > Schwanniomyces sp. yHRVM31. The sequence goes on from JAKVQU010000001.1 coordinate 160,493, forward strand.
ATCAGTAAGAAAGGTATGTAGATTAAGATTTAAAAGATTTCATTTATCCCATTTCCAGAAATTCTGGAATGACAATCATTGAACAATTGGAATGGGCTTAAAATTGAAAATAAAATGTAGATTTTCTATGCAATTGCATCTTTATAATGAATCTTAATTTACATTGGTATAAGGAGGCTGGTAAGTTGAAGGATAAAGAGCTATCAAAATCCCTCTTGCAAGGGGAATAAATATTTTCTTTTTGGGAACAATATGTTCAAGACATCATTGGCTAAGGCATATAATCAAATGAGAAATAGCTAATCTGATTGTTGGTCTCTTTTATTACTGTTGGCTTTGTGAAATAACGACCAGTTGATAACTATAATTTAAAGTTGTGATTGTTTCAGAATTATAGTTATAGTACCTAAGAAGGAACTAATGGTCAAATATTTTTTTTATGTGTATGTTTCATGATGAGGTGTAACTATAGATTGAAATAGTATATAAGGAGGTAAAATTGAGAGAATAGTATGACTGAATATATTTTGATTAACGAACAAAATAGTCAATTCATTGATCTATCAGGTTAAAAGATTTAAACAAGATTATTCCTTATCAGTTACTTAAACTAGTATATAATTGATCTTATTTATAGATATTTACTAGTAATAACTAAAATAAATAAACCCACTCCAGCTTATTATATATAATAATCGATATACAGTACTATTAACATACAGTACACCAACAATCACTTCTAGTCATGCTTACCTTCTTTGGGCAACCCATACGCCTATGAATGTAAACTGCTTAAGGAATCTTTTACTATTCAGCTACAATATTTACAATTCTGAATCCACTCAATAACCCGGCGCAAATTCTGCCTACAGCGTCTATGGTGGCTTGTACCTGGCGTATATTCAGATCCATTGATTTCGACTATAAAATTTACTGTATGCAGTGCTATAGCATATATTTGAGCACTAAATTCTTGCACTGGATTTACTCTTGAGGTTTCAGGTAAAATATTACTAACAAACACTAAGTTGTTGGCTAGTACTACAGCTGTGTCAGCATTTAATCGTTTGCTTAACTTCTAATTTGTAGGCTGGTAGTTATAATTGCTGATAATATATCCCATAACAATAACTAATAAAATACTTGATAAAATAATGTTATAACCCAACTTCGTAACTCGGTTTGTTCACTATTTTTCTTTTGTTTAACTATAATATGAAATTGGAAATCATTGTACCATTACTCGGGTGCAATGCTTATTATATTCTGATTGTTCTTAAAAATTTATACCTTTTTCTGAGATTGTTTTTCAGGCGTTTAATTAAGGTTATGTTGGCTTTTGTGTCTATATTAGAAATCTTTTAAAGGAAGATAAAAACTCTGGATGCTAGTGAAACCTGCTCTGAAAACTGAAATCTTTGTATGTAGTTAAGAGTATATATACAATAAGGCAGTATCTATGGGAAGGAAAAGGTGTCCCGGTCTATATAAATTGATAAATTTCTATTATGAGATAATATGTTGATTCTACGTACAGAATAGTTTATTATTACAAGCTTAATTTTAACTATTAAGCTTGTAATAATAATCCCTCCCCAAGCATCCCCAGGCTTAACGAAAAGAAAATATAGACCACTCTATTAGCATTTGGAAGTATCGGGGCCATCCTCAAAGATACTTTATCATTAAACTTATACTCATTTTATTATAAATAGCTTTAGTACATCTCTTCATCAGTGTCCCTAAGGCTATCTGCCTATTTTAACGGTACACCGATTCCCAATGCAAAAATCACATCTTGTAAACATTGGTTGCTATTGTAAATAACGGCGATGCCCTACAATTATTCGGTGATCATTCTATTGGCTGTACAGAGCTACGCGTGGTGTTTTATTTGCAGTCTATCAGTGCATTTCGATAGATCTCGGAGGAAGCCGACAATGATATTTCAATTACACAAAAGTTCCGATAACGTATATATATGGATAATACACCAACTTATTAATTAATTTCAGTAATATTATAATTATAAACACTAAGCAATAATAAAAAATGTACTCCAAATTAGTTGAATCAACCTATGGTAAAGATAACGTCAAATTCTTAAAGGTTAAGAAAAACCCTCATAACCCTAAAGAACAAGAAGTCTTACAAGCTAACGTCCAAGTTTTATTAAGAGGTGAATTCGACAAATCATACACAGAAGCTGATAATTCTCTGATTGTGCCAACTGATACTGTTAAAAACACCATCTTAGTATTAGCTAAGGCCAACGATGTTTGGCCAATTGAAAGATTCGCTGCTTTATTAGCCAAGCATTTCACTACTAAATATAACCATGTTTCTGGTATTGAAGTCACTATCATCCAAGATAGATGGACTAAATATGTTGTCGATGGTAGATTGCATGATCACTCTTTCAGACACGAAGGTCCTGAAACCAGAAGGACTTATCTTGATTACTCTAAAGCTGACAATAAATATACTCTTAAATCGTCCATCAAAGGTTTAACTGTTTTGAAATCCACCGGATCTATGTTCTACGGTTATAACGTTTGTGACTACACTACTTTGGAACCAACCAATGACAGAATATTATCCACGGATGTTGATGCTTCCTGGAAATTTGACTCTAAATATTTCAAATCATTAGATGATGTATTCCAAAAAGCAGATGAAGGTGTATTCGACAAAGCATATGACGCTGCTAGAAAGGTAACAATGGATTTATTTGCTTTAGAAAACTCTCCTTCTGTCCAAGCTACTATGTACAATATGTCCCACAAGATTTTAGAGCTTATTCCACAAATCGAGAATGTTACTTACGTTTTACCAAATAAGCACTTTATATTGTTCAACTTAGGTTGGAAGAATATTAAAGAAAATTCTGATCTCTACTACCCATCTCCTGATCCAAATGGTTTAATTAAATGTACTGTCGGAAGAAAGGAAGTTGCTAAATTATAGGCACAATTCAAATTAGTGAATGCTGATACGAGTTTATTTATTATTGGTTTATTTAAATACATTATACGATCTTTTTTATCTATATAATTTACTTTCGTTTAGATTTAATGCAAAATATGTGATGAGACTGATAGTAGTACTGCATATGATTAAGTAGAAATAGCTATAAAAATTTTCAGCTGCAATAAGATAAGATATAGTTGTTAGGGTCATGACATTCATTAATAAAAACTTCTTGTTGGCCATTGTAGCTACTGCCTTTATATCAGGAGCTACAGTTGAAGCATATCATAAATATTTAGAAACAAAAAAACCAGCTGAGCCAGCTGAGAAGACTTCAAGTAAAGCTTCAGAAATTGAAGAGTACTCAGAAGAATTGATACAAGAGCAATTAGCTAGAAACTATGCATTTTTAGGTGAAGATGGGGTTCATAAAGTTAGAAACCAGAATATCGTTATCGTTGGTGCTGGTGGTGTAGGTTCATGGGTCGCTACAATGTTAATCAGATCGGGTGTTGGAAAGATTAGAGTGATTGATTTCGACCAAGTTACATTAAGTTCGTTGAACAGACATGCTGTAGCTAATATCAGAGATGTAGGAATTCCAAAGGTAGAATGTCTCAGAAACCATCTCATTCAAATTGCCCCATGGGTTAAAATAGAAACTAGAAATCAATTATGGGACTTACAATCCTCTAATGAATTGATCTATGGTGATGACTTCGAGCCAACTTATATCGTTGATTGCATTGATAATATTGACACTAAGGTTGACTTATTGAGCTTCTGTTATGAGAACAAGCTTCCAGTTATTTCATCCGGTGGTGCTGCTTGTAAATCTGATCCTACCAGAATTAATATAAGTGACATCTCTAAAACAGAAGAGGATCCATTATCTCGTTCAGTTCGTATTCGTTTAAAAAAGAAGGGTATTATCACAAACATACCTGTTGTATTTTCAGCTGAAAAACCTGATCCAAGAAAAGCCCAATTATTGCCTTTAGCAGATTCCGAAATCGAAAAGGGAGATGTTGAGCAACTTTCTGCTTTAAAAAATTTCAGAGTTAGGATATTGCCTGTTCTTGGAACTATGCCAGGTATGTTTGGGTTAACTATTGCTACATACATAATTACCCTGATCGCTGGCTATCCAATAGAGCCAATTGAAGGTAAAAACCGTTATAAGATATATGATGGAATATATCAGAGTTTAGCTGGCCAGCAATCCAGAATTGGTAAATTAGATCAAAGAGTTCCTATATCACTAACTGATGTCAGTTATATTTTAGAAGAAGTGTACCACGGGAAATCTCCAATTTCTAATTACTCAACTAGATTGACCTTATCTAGATGGGATCCATCTAAGGAATTATCTTTCCAAAATATCGTGGTAATGACGAAAGAAGAACAGAAGGCTCACGAAGACAGAGTCTTAAAAGGTGGAGAAAAAGTAGAAGACGTCTATTCTGAGGAAATCTTGAATAGAGTAGAAGCAAGATTTGCAGAAGACAGATACTATTCTCAATTCCACTAGTTCATGTAGATATGTATGATTAATACTAATAATAAACACAATCTATTAAAAATTCCGTGTTCCGGTTTTCTCAGGAAAAATTGAAATTCATCATCATAATTTCACAACATAATAGCCTAATCTGTAGATAGAAGATAATGTTAAGATTTAACCCTTTGAGAAGAATAGCCGCTCAGCTGTTTTACCCAACAAGATTATTCACCAAGCCAATCGTTAGAAACCAAATGTTTAAAAGATTACAATCGCTGAAGGCAAATCCAGCTCCTAAAAAACCAACTGGTGTGAAAGCTTTGGTTAAAGAATACGGTTATTCTGCATTGGGTGTCTATCTTGCAATTTCGGCCATTGACCTTCCCCTTTGCTATATTTTAGTTCACTCAATGGGTGAAGAAGAAATCTCATATTACGAAAACAAAGTGAAACAGGCTTTTGGTTACGGATTGAGCGACGAAGAATTGCAAAAGAAACTTGAAATTAGTAAAATTCAAAACCAAATTGATAATGAAGGGGCCGATGAAAAAGCTACTGGAAAGGATGTATTGTCCAGAATTTTGGCTCAATTTTCCTGGACTGAATTCGCTATTGCTTACGGTGTTCACAAATCATTAATATTTATCAGAGTTCCTCTTGTAGCCGCTATAACACCTTCAATTGTAAAAGTCTTAAGGCGTTGGGGTTTCAAAATCGGTACTGATAAGCTCTCAACAACAGCCAATATTGTCAGTGGTGCCATTAAGGATATAACGGCAACTAATCCTAAATTTGGCACAAAACCTACAAAGAAGAATAAATGGTTCAGTTGGTTCTTCTGAACATTGTAATTAATAAAATAGAATCATTGACGGTAATATATGCCGTTAAATAAATAAATATATCTAAAATAAATAATCTGTACATATGCTTATCAAATTCCTAAGAGCAGCTTGCTTCTCTCATAGACGAAGAAAGCAGTTGCCAGCATAGGAATGACTTTTATATATCCTATCGTCAATCCAACAAAAAATCCTTTAAACCCACTTTCTCTATATATAAGTTTTGCAGTGTCTTTAAATGATAAATATTGACCCTGGTTAACCGCACCTCCAACCTGCATTCTTCTTCTAATGACTTCAAATGGATATGCTGATGTTTGAGAACACATCCCAGCCAATCCTCCAGCTATTAATTGGGCATATATTTTTAAAGGTGCTCTAGAGTCTCTTGAATTAGTTTCGTTATTCTTAACCACCTTGTGTGAAGTCAGAGGTTTAGATTGTTGAACAGTGCGATGAGATAAATACGAGGACCTGAAAATATCGTGAATAAAATCATGAGTGTAAAAAGAGACTCCAGCATAAGGAATCATTCCAAGAATAGTAGGCGCAAACCCTCTATAGAAGTTTGAAACGTGTTGGAGGTGAGGTGGGAGCCTTTCTCTCATAAACTTTAACAATTTAGGATCGCTCACCTTCTGTGGAGGGCGTTCTTTATAGATAGCACTTACAGTGTTTAATAATCGACCTCTGTTTGAATGGTGGAAGAGTTCAGCATTCTTGGTATCAAAAGCCATACGCACTCTTACCAAATCTAAGGGATATGTAAGAAACACGCTCGCTAACCCACTAATTGAACCTGCCAATATTCTTCTTAATGCTGTTTCATATCTATCATTTGGAATAAGTACACTTCTGATTTGTTCGTAAGTAACAAACTTAATTGCTGCATAAGGGAAAATTCTGAGTAATGTTACAGAATGTCCTTGGAAAAGTCCGTAAAATCCATTTGTTTTCCAAATTTGCCTCGATGCTTTGAATAATCCAAAAAATGAACCTCTATACTTCAAAAACTCAGGATTTGATGTTTGAAATAAAATCTTCACCCTGTCTAAAGGTGCTATTAAAGTTTTGGCGGCACTACCAGCTAATCCACCAGCTATACCTGACCGTATAATGTATTCGACAGAGTGTTTATCAATAACTCTAACATTTTCGGAAGCATGTCGATCCTTATCTTGTGTATCGAATATGAAACTTCTATTAAGCAAAGGCTTATCTTCGTAAGTGCTAGATACCTCCGTGATAGTTAAGGCTTTATCACTCATTCGATGAAGTTATCTGTTTTGATGATGAATTAACGTGTGACGTGAACAAAATAACTTAACTAGAATAAGACTAATTGGTTTCTAATTTCTGAATAAGAGAATTCTTCTAAAATGAAGTCGCTATCTACTAAGGATTTGACTAATAAAATAAACTTCAGTAAAATAAATATGGGGTTCGAAGAAAACTACGCCGGATTTACTTAATAAGATCAAAAAAAAAATCGGTCTGCAGATGACCAAATCGACTTAGCTCCAAGATGTCCCAGTATTCCGGGGCTCTAAAATCAGTAACTCTTATCGCTATAATATAAATATATATGATTAGGGCCTAACAATTTATTCACGAATGTCTATACCGTCTTCTGTAAGTGATGACGATAAAGAAATTTCTCGCCATACATAAATTCAATACATTAAATTCAATTACCTAAATATACAAATATACAAATTATAAAATAAAGTTAGTGTAGTTGTCCTCTATAACCAGAGGTTCTATCCTTATGATAATTTGAAGGAGATCTTCCTCTGATAATCAAAGGAGGAGTTTCAATAGAACTCAATAATATTGGTTGGATTTGAGCGTCTTCATCTTCAATAATACCAAGTAGCTCCACGTGTAAAGTGAAGTACCTTGATGTAACAGAGGTGGATTTTATTCTGATAGAAGAAGTAAATTGAATTCTTTCGAATCTGGCTACTCTTGCTATAGAGTCACTAGGATAGTTCTTTAATACGGAATCATCTTTTAATGCGTCCAAATTGGTGTTGTGGTAATACTCAGCTCTGTCAAAGTAAAATATCTTATTCATATTCTCTATTTTATTACCGTTGCGTTTGTTACACGAAGCCCTAACAGTTTCATGATCAGGCAAATCGCCAGGCACAGCTGGGTAAATAGGTGGTGGAAATTGAGGACCTTTGTCTCTTTTAGCAGTGTGCTGCACTAAACTAATAGACACATCGTCGTCAGAACATTTAGCAACCAACCTAATAGCAAAATAGCTGATTTCGACTTTGTTTTCGCCAACAGATTCACCGTTTTTAGAGGACTTTTCGAAAGTGTAGAACTTGTTTTGGATAAACCTCTCGAAATCAAAGTTTTCCAATGAAAACGAAGCAACTAAAGTGAAGTAGTTTCTCTTGTAACCAATCCAAGTTCCATTTTCGCCAACTTCGAATCCTCTATCGATTCTGGCTTCGAGAATAGGATTCACATCCATATCATTCCTCTTACAGTATATATCTTGGTGATGTCTTGTTTCACTAAATTGGGGCCCAACTCTGAATAAATCACTAGATCTTGGGGCCACTTTTCTGTTGGATGATTCGAGTAAGTCTTCTTCATTGGCTTGGGCCAACATTTCCAAATGGTGTTGGGTTTGAGCCAAATGATGTTGTTGCTGTTGATAATGCTGCTGAGCCAATTGGTGGTTTAATTGCGCGTTTAATTGATCATGATCGTGAGGGTGATGATGGTGATGATGTTGATAATGTTGTTGTTGTACGTATTGTTGATGGAGCAGTTCCTCATCCTTCAATTGAGGAATGTTTGCCACTGCAGAATTAGCAGCTGCCACGGCGGCAGCTGCATCATCCGGTGTTATTGTAGGTTCATCATTTGGTATTGTCATCATTTTGGAACCAAGGTTAAACAACGTGACGGATTTTATAAGAACCTAGTAGAATAACAAAATAAACAAACTTTACGAAGCAATTCTAGAAATTAGCCTTCGTGTACTCGTACCTGATAATCAATCTCAATATTAGATAACTTATCACTGGTGAATGTCTTGATTTAACTATAATGATATAATGATGTTAAATCAATTTTGTGCTATGTTTTTGTTTTGTATCTCTGATAATACTAAACCTTTATGTTATAAAGACAAGAGAATAATCAAATTTGTGTCAGAAATTTTTGAACTTTTTGTGGTGCATATAATGGTCAAGTGCACTACCTTTGTATTGATTATACTGTATTACCGTATTAGACGATGGATCGTCTATTGTTATGAAACTGTATGTTTATCGAAGATGAAATAAAATCCCTAGAGATTTTTTAACTGTTTATTATCTTCATTTACTAAGGTACTACATATCAATTATCAATATATATAAGTTATGATGTTGTGGATTAAGTAAAAGATATAATACTGCTCTTCCGATCTGATACTGCAGGTACGCTAAAATTTAGTTTGTAAATACATAATGATTTGGTGGTTGAATTAGTAAATAGGAATATCAATTATGTGGATTAAATGACAGTGGTATAGCTGTACCTGGCTTATTTTCCTTGTATGGATATTTTGGATATCATGGATTTTTTTGTAAGAGAAAAATTAGAAATGCCTAAAAAATCATAGAGATACAGAAATTAAAGATGCATATAGCTCTCAATTCATTTAGAAGAAAACAAATATCCCAAAGGGTTGATAAGAACAAAAGTTGAATGATAATTGTGATAGGGAAGACATAGTACAACTCTTATAAAATTGATTTCTCTGTACAGGTATTATCTTTTGGATATCTCCTTTTGTTGCATGTGCCACATTTTTACAGTTCCTTTGTGGATAATATTAAAATTCACAAATGATGGTAAACGTATTACGATCCCGGTGAGTGATTTCAAAGGTGCAAAAAAAAAGGGTCTATTTGTGCTATATTGATTTGGCTCACGCAATAATTTTGCAGTAAGACTATTTACTTTTATTAGCGCTTACAAATAAAACAGAGTTTAAGTATAACAGTTGTGGATATTTATTAGCCTATGTCAGACAAAGATTCTTCTACTCATGAGCTTAGTTCTCATGATTATCAAGTTTATGATATGTATCATCAGTCGCTATCAGGACACATCGAAAAAGAGAATGCTGCTAATTCTAGTTCAATAGAACATCAGGAAAGAAATACTATGTTTCCTTATCAATCATGGTGTAAAGATAATGGTGCATCGATCTCCGAAGAAGAAATTAGAATGATATTTCAAAAAAATGGAGATAAATTTGGATTTCAAAAAGATAATGTTAATAACATGTATGAACTTTTTATGTCACAGTTAGACTCCAGGAGTAGCAGAATGAGTTGTCCACTAGCATTAATGAGTTTGCATGCTGACTACATTGGCGGCGATTGCTCCAATTTCAAAAAATGGTACTTTACCGCCAAGTTTGAAATTGATGAAAACATAATAAATAAAAAGATTTCGAATAAATTCAAAAATTATACAAAGGAAAATATTTCAAAAGGTTCGTTCTACTCCATTGACGATTTAGTTGATCCCAATTCACCACTAGGGCTAGAGTATAAGTGGAAATTGAGAATGTCAAAATTAACAACAATGGATTATATTAATCATTTGTCATTGTACCTATTAATCTGGGGAGAAGCAAATAATATAAGATTTATGCCAGAATGTATCTGCTTCATATTTTCGGTCTGCTTGGATTATCTAGAGTGCAGCGAAGTGTCGGCAGATGATGATGTCTCACAGTATTATTTTCTAGATATGGTTATTACTCCCCTTTATAATTGCATCAGAAATCAGAGGTTTGTTTTTATTGATGGGGAGTGGAGGAAAAATACAAAAGATCACTCTGATCTAATTGGCTATGATGATATCAATCAAATTTTTTGGTTTCTGAAAGGATTGCAAAGTATTAAACTTAATGATGGGTCTCTTTTCATGGAGAAACCAAAAAGTGAGCGCTATAAATGTTTTCTGCTAATTAACTGGGATAAAGTATTCTACAAAACGTATAGAGAAAAAAGGACCTGGATCCATTTATTTACTAATTTTAGCAGAGTGTGGATAATCCACATTGTCATGTTTTGGTATTATAATTGTTTTAATTCTCCAACACTTTATACAAAAAATTATATTCAGTTGCTAGATAATCAACCGACCCTTCAAGTGAAATTCTCAGCCATGTCCTTTGGGGGTTTTATATCTTGTTTATTGACTATTTTTGCTCTTATTTCAGAATGGTTTTTTGTTCCCAGGAAGTTCACTGGATCGCAGCCCATCTTATCGAGACTAATTCTAACCGTGCTTGTGTCATTACTAAATATTGGCCCTTCGGTTTACATATTTTTTTTCCTACCGTTAGACAAATATTCAAAATTAGGAACTATTATTGCAATTGTGCAGTTTATTGTCTCATTGATCACCTTTTTATATTTTGCAATTGAAAAACCAAGCAATTTATTTTCATTACTATTGAAAGAAGATAAGAATTTTGCAAAGACAAAGGTTTTCACATCCTCTTTTCCAGATCTAGGGTTTAGATCTCGATTGTTTTCTTACTTGTTATGGATCTGTGTATTTCTGGCAAAATTCTTCGAATCATATTTCTTTCTAACCTTATCGTTAAAAGATCCCATTAGAGTACTCTCGATTATGGATATGTCTAGGTGTCATGGCGATATATTACTTTCATGGTTTGGCTATTTTATTTGCAAAAACCAAGCTAAGTTTACATTGGTATTACTTTATATTGCCAATCTAATTTTATTCTTCTTGGATACTTATCTTTGGTATGTGATTTGCAATTGTATATTTTCTGTTGCTTTGACTTTTTCCCTTGGGACTTCAATTTTTAAACCTTGGAAGAATATATTTTTAAGACTACCTGAACGCTTATCTACTAAAATAATCTATACTAATTCTGAAGGTAAAAAGTCATCATTAAGAGGCATAGCTCTGATATGGAATGCTATAATAGTCTCAATGTACAGGGAGCATTTGATTTCTATTGAACAGGTTAACAAGCTAGTCTACCAATTTGCAACTACTCCAAATATGAACGAGTCTTACATTAGACCTCCTCTCTTTTTTGTATACCAGGATGATAATTCTATTAACTTAGATTACTTCTTTAAATTTGAAAAGGATGCTAAAAGAAGGATCTCATTTTTTGCTCAATCTCTCTCCTGTCCTATTCACGAACCCATCCCCGTTGAAGCAATGCCTTCTTTTACGGTATTGGTTCCACATTATTCTGAAAAGATTATTCTTAATCTAAGAGAAATTATAAGAGAGGGAAGTAATTCCAAAGTTTCCCTTCTTGAATATCTCAAAAATCTACACCCACATGATTGGGATTCTTTTGTGAAAGATACAAAAATTTTGCAACATTTATCAACTGATTATCTGAGTAGTGATGATTATCAATATTCGAAAGTGGACAATGAAATTGCGCAGGATTATATTAAAGGAAGAATTGATGATATTCCTATTTATTGTGTCGGATTCAAAAACTCGTCCCCTCAATTCACATTAAGAACAAGACTATGGTCATCTTTAAGGTATCAAACATTATTCCGTACCATATCTGGATTCATGAATTATGAAACAGCTATAAAACTTCTCTACCGTATAGAATGCATAGAAAGTGATCCAAATACTCATATTTCGGAAAATGAGTTAGAGATAGAGTTGTCTAGGTTTGCGATGAGGAAATTCAACCTCCTTGTCTCGATGCAAAGATTTCAGAATTTTTCTGAAGCTGAGAAGGAAGCTGCAGGTATATTATTCGATTCTTATCCTCACTTAAGAGTATCTTATTTAGAGCAGTGTAATGAGGGTAAAGAGAAAATATACTACTCTAGCTTATTGGATGTATCAGAAAAAGATATTGAGGGGGATTATAAGAGAGTTTTCAGAATAAAACTTTCAGGTAATCCTATACTAGGTGATGGTAAGTCTGATAACCAAAACAATGCGCTAATATTTTATAGGGGAGAGTATATTCAAGTTATTGATGCAAATCAAGATAACTATATCGAAGAATGTTTGAAGATCAAAGCAGTTCTTTCAGAGTTTCAAGAAATCGAGATTGATAGGTCGTCTGAATATATCCCAGGAACAATTACGGAAAATTCAAAACCACCTGTTGCTATTATTGGGGCACGAGAATACATTTTCTCAGAAAATATTGGGGTATTAGGTGATATTGCAGCAGGGAAAGAACAGACTTTTGGTACTTTATTTTCACGTACATTGGCTGAAATAGGAGGAAAACTTCATTATGGCCATCCTGATTTTTTAAATGGAATATTCATGACGACTAGAGGAGGCATATCCAAAGCCCAAAAAGGCTTGCACTTGAATGAAGATATTTATGCCGGAATAACTGCAATTTGCAGGGGGGGGAGAATTAAGCATTGTGATTTTTACCAATGCGGCAAGGGTCGAGATTTAGGTTTTGGAACCATATTAAATTTCACAGCCAAAATAGGCGCTGGAATGGGTGAGCAAATATTATCTAGAGAATATTTTTACTTGGGAACTCAATTACCAATCGATCGTTTTCTATCTTTTTATTATGCTCATGTCGGTTTCCATATAAACAATCTTTTTATTATGTTATCAGTCCATTTGTTCATGATTATACTCGTAAATCTAGGTTCTTTAAAACATGAATCCATCATATGTGAATATGATTCGAATATTCCTTACACTGAACTCGAATTGCCTTTAGGTTGCTATAATTTACAACCTGTTCTAAATTGGGTAACAAGGTTCATTCTTTCGGTATTTATTTGCTTTTTCATTTCGTTTCTCCCTTTGCTAATTCAAGAACTAATTGAGAAGGGGGTTGCAAAGGCTCTACGTAGAGTCTTTTTCCATTTTATATCTCTCGCTCCACTCTTTGAAGTGTTTGTTTGCCAAGTCTACGCTAAGTGTCTACGAGAAAATATATCATATGGTGGAGCGAAATATATTGCCACAGGAAGAGGCTTTGCAACTGCAAGGATTTCATTTGCACAACTATACACCAGATATGCAAATACGTCGATTTATTCAGGGTTCATGATCTTTTTGATCGTGATCTTTGCAACGCTATCTATGTGGCAGCCATCGTTACTTTGGTTTTGGATTACTTTTGTTTCTATGTGTTTATCCCCATTTATTTTTAATCCTCATCAATTTTCTATCAGCGATTTCTTCCTTGATTATAGGGAATTCGTTAGATGGTTTTTTAGGGGAAACTCACAATGGAATATTGATTCCTGGGTAAATTTTATAAGATCGAATAGATCAAAATTAACTGGCTATAAAAGAAAAAGTGTTGGAGAAGAGGGTGCAAATGATAATGAATTGGTAGGAAGGCCATCACGATTTGGAAATTTGATAAATCTTATTCTAATCCCAACTATTCTGACTGCATGTTTTTATATACCTTATGTGTTCATAAATTCTCAAAATGGTGTTGCTAGACCAAAGCCAGTTAGCCCGACAATTAGACTATTAATTATCTCTTGTATGCCAATAATTGGTAATACTGCGGTTCTACTAATATTGTTTGTATTCTCTTCTATTTTGGGCCCTTTCTTTGGGTGTTGCTGTAAAAAAACACCTTCAATAATTGCAGCATTAGCACATATTGCAGCAGTCTTTTTGCATATCATAAATTTCGAATTCTTACTAGCGTTGGAGAGCTTTAATTTTACCCGAACTATATGTGGTTACATTTGTGTGTTGTCTTTACATAGAACAATGCTAAGGATAGTTCTAATATTGTGTTTATCTAAAGAACTCAAAAGTGGATATTCAAATAAGTCATGGTGGTCAGGGAAGTGGATTTCGAGAGGTGCAGGTTGGTTGATTTTAACACAGCCATTAAGGGAATTTATAGTTAAGATCATGGAATTAAATCTTTTTGCATATGACTTTATCTTGGGTCACCTATTATTAATTTCTTTAGCACCTTTTTTACTTATACCTTATATTGATAAATGGCACAGCTGTATGCTCTTCTGGCTTAAGCCATCTAGACAATTTAGAGGTCCGATATATGCTACAAAACAAAGACGAAAGAGGCAAAATAGAATACTCAGGTATTCAATTTTATTTTTCGCAATGATGTTGGTATTCATTAGTTTAATTCTAATTCCTTTTCTAATGAAAAATAATATTCCTGATTTGAACAAGATTCTTCCAAGAGTATTATCCCCATTAATCCAGCCAAATAATCAAGATAATGATGATACAGGTGATAATGCACCAAGCTATATTCTCAGATCTAAACCTGAAACATTAATCTAGTCACGTGATTTGTGTTTTGGAATGTTCATTTTGTTTGTTTACAAATTTTTAGGTTAATATAAAGGATGGTAAACTACCAATAATTGAATCACCGGAGGGATTTATGATTATATGAGTATAAATAAAATGCAGGCAGGTACTCTTGGAGGTAGGGTGTCTTCATATCGGTTGGCGCCTACACAAAATCAAAAAAATATTCAGAGTCATAACAATAGGTCAGATTTACTTAGAAGGTTTCAGGAAACAGAAAATGATGATATATTTGGTAATGTAGAAGAATCCGACTTTAATGATATCGAAAACAACTTTCAAACATTAAAAATTGCATCTGAAGACGTAGAAACATTACGTCCATCTAATAAGTATTTGCATAATTTAGGACATCAATTTACTCCACACTCTCAGCTACATCCAAATCATTTATCAGATTCAAATGATTTGGAGGATTTTGAGCTCGGCTTGAAACTATCTCCTGGAGAGACCATTTTAAGCTCATCACCAAGAACACCTTTCAGAAGAAAATTGGATCAAAAATCCTTGGATAAATACAGCGAAGATGAGACTGATGTTACGTCACAATTTGACGATGAAGATTTTGAAGGTATTGATGACATATTTGGGAACCAGGAAGATATTTCTTATGCTAAAATTAATACCCAACTTATAAATAAAAGAAAGCAGTTGGAGCATGATGCGGAGATGGAAGAAAAAGAACTAAGCATGCGATACCCAGCACATCGTTCTAATTTGAACCAACAATACGAATCTATGAGAACTCTCAAATTGAAAGATTTTAACCACTATAATCCAACAAAAAAACTGGGAGAAATGTGGTTTGAAGATGATGTGACTATTAATTATGATTATAATAAGGATGACTTTGAAACATTTGAAGAAGGATTTGAAGATATTCATGGTATTTCCAAGCTAAAGCCTTCAAAAAAAGTTTATCCAAGTACATTGAATAGTAAAATTTCAATGCCAAATTTGAATCATGGCTCGGCTAAGTTTAACGTAGATAACAATATGGGCACTATCAGGCATTTCAGGTCAAGCATGGATATAGCTCCTAAAAATGACAACTTCGCAATACACCCAAAGTTCAATAATGAAAACAAAATTATAAAGAAGTTAGATCGTATTCCTTCCTTTTACAAAAGTGGTAATAGCTCTCAAAAACAGGCATTATTAGATAAATACAGAGAGAATGTAAAACGTAACAACCAAAGGAAAAATTCGGTACTTCAACAATCACCAGCTCGTCATAAAAAAGTAAGTTTAGTAAGATGCTTAAATAGTCTGCCGATCTATGACATACATTCAAAAATGAAGTATAATTCTCATAGTAAAATATGGGAAGGAAACGAAATAGATTTGGCAAGATTTGATAATGTGAATAAAATTACTGTAAATGATATAAAAGGTCTCAAACAGAACTTGGGCAAAAATAGTAATATGAGATATGATGAGAATAACCTAAAATGGATCAGTACAGATGATAACGAAGAAAATGAAGGAGTATTCAAGAATATACCAGATTTAGTGGAATCTCCAAAAGCAATTAGGGGAATTAGTGCTTTCACACAAAGAACGTCATCAACTGCTTCTACATCAACTTCTACAAATGAATCAGGGGATGAAAATATATTTACTATTCCGGCTAAATTAGTTGAGAAGTTTTATAAAGAAGAAATGAAGATAAGAAAAAAAACAGAAAATTGGTTTGGGGTCAATCAAAATTACAATATGGATAGCAAATCAAAGTTTAATCGTGATTATTTTTGGGAGATTAGAAAAATGGTTATGGATACAAGAGATTGATATTAAAAATTATATATTTACATAAATACATGCATCAGGTTATGATTAAGACGGCAGTAATTATAATAACAACCTTTCCTCTAGAACACATTCAAAATTAATTGGGTCTAAATGAATAATTTTATCACATTCAATTTTTGATCCAATCGTTTTTTCTTCATCTTTAGAAGTGATTATATCAACTTCAATATCTAAATCTTTGCAATACCCTCTTACTATGATACACTCTAATTCTGGTACGTGGTATTTGTTACTTGTAATTATACATTCATATACTTCTGGTTGTGAGTTGATATCACGATCAACTAATTGTTGCTCCAACATTCTAAGAGTCCAGAAATACTTCTCATTTAAGCCCAAAAATTCACTTATGGTTCCGGCATTTTGAATTTTATTTATTTCCTGGGATAGAATATCAGACGATAGTCCACCATGTAAGTTGTAGCCATATCTCTTCAAATAACTAAATCTTTTTGTTTGAAAGCGAGATGTACTTTCCATGATGCTGTGATTAAATTGGACTAATAATAATAATTGAAGCTGGTTCAAAATTGATTTATAATCCTTAAATATGTTCAGAATGGGTATATACCCGTTCTTGAGTCCTAAGGGAACATTCCGCGTGTTTTCGTATAAAAATGACTCTATCCTTTTCTTATTTAGATAATTCTTTCCAATTAGAAGAGCTTCTTTTGAAAGGTAGCCATTTGCATCTCTTGATAGTAAGGTATGAAAGTAAGAACTAGCATGGAAATTCGGAAGGAATAAATTATTATGTGCAACTAATACTTCATCATTATCACTTGAACTCATATTTTCAGGTTCATTTTCTGCATTATGAAAAAGATCTTGGCATATATTGATAATTGGCAAATTATGTGTTGTGCAGTATTGGGCAGCAAGGTTACTAACAAACATATCAAGTTCGTTAATAAAAAATCTAGACTTATTTGTTGTCTTTAGAAAGTCATTAGCTAACGACACCTTTGTAACAATCTTTTCGTTGTTTATATCGTTATGAATGCTCAATGCCTTCCGTAAATTTGATGTATCGTAAATAGATTTATTAAAGGTCTCATCTACAGCAGCAGTACCAATATTTCTTATTTTGAAATGACTCTTCATTATATTATAAATAAACTTGATATTATGCAAATCTTGTTGTATTAATTTGACTGACTTTGAATTATTCAAGTCATTTCCCTTTCTTCTAGTAAAAAACTTAAAAGGGGATTCTTCATTTCTGTCAAGAGTCTCTTCAAGAGATTTCCAATCCAAGTTTTTAATTGTAACTGAACTTAGGCTGTCAAACGATATGTGGATTTTTCCATCAAGGTTGGAGAACGGGTTTGATTCGTACATATTATACGTAAAAGACACCGTCATACATGTCTGGTTAGTCGATTTTGTTAATTTTTTCTTTCTTTCTAATAAATCCCCTACTCTATACCAATTATCTGCATCCTCAAGATTTTGATTTTGAAAGCTATGATTTGCAATGAATTTCCTATCAAATAATGCTTGAGAAGCTTCATTTATGAAATTTGTTAAGGTTGCCACGTTTGGCACCATGCTATTTACCCTTTCATATATTGAAGAACTAGGAGATAGCTTGGTAATAATATCTGGAATATGAACATTAACCAAGTATTTTCTGGAATTTATTTTCTCTAATGAAATAGCTAGCATGGAATGCTGGTCGCTGCAGCTGGAATCTTTTAAATATGGAATCCCATAAACAATATGATCTTGAAAATATTTCTTTGAATTTCTGAGGTGTTCGAACTTATCCTTTAGTGTTCCAAGCTCTATTGACTCGTTGAAATCCAGAGCTTTGTCGATATCAGCTATAGATGATATTGCTATCTGTGATAACGAAGCTCTTCCAGCAATGTTGGCAGATAACACTATATCTGATAGTTGATTCTGATCATTATCATAAATATTTAATTCTTTCAAAAATGAATAAAGAACTATCGGTGTAACCTTTTCGTTAGAAAATATTTCTAATTGTGATAAAGTATCGATGATACTATGATGTGGATATAAAATGCAGAATTTCAAGACGTCTATAATAAATTTAAATTGCCGGCCCTCCCAAATATTAAAATAAAGATTTAGTTCATCAAGGGACTTTGGTTTTAATGATTTTTGCTCTTGTGTTAAATTCGTCAAAAATTTATTAATTTCAGATATCCCTTCTTTCGATCTACCAACTGATAGGAGTTTATCAATACACTCCGAATTATGTATGGAGTTTGAAAAATATTGATATGGTGAGATTAATTGATTGGAACAATTACTTTTCGAGATATTTGTGAGCTTGTTTAAAAACAAAGAATTAGATACAATCCATTTATATGACTTTACAAGCTTTATATGGCAACCAAATATCAAACAGCTTTGGTAGTAGTACGATTCACGAAGTCTTTTTAATTCAATGTTTCTTAAGTCCAACTTTTCAACAACTTCAGTTAATGATATAGGACAAATGTTGAAATGTTGAGCATGCTGCGAGTATAGAGTATCATACTTGTCTTCTAATAACTCCAAAATATATTCACTTTCACCTATAAATTCTCTCATAGAATTTACTAACGATTTTCTATTCTCATTATTTTCGTCTAATCTATTTTCCAATATACCTAATGATTCTATCCAACTTTCCTTGAATACTTTTAACAAGTGCATCTTTATGAAAGTAGGATACACTTTCACGATTTCGTTTTTTAATGTAAGCACTGAAACGGTATTATATGATTCATTAAATATGCGACTAGATTCTCTTAATATCACACCAAATGATGTTGAATTGGACACTGGATCTATAAATTCAACTAGAGATCCAACAGAGGGAGGAGTTTCTTCATTATTTGCTATAATATCTGAAAAATTATCAAATGCATCATATGTCTCAATGTTCTGTTTTAGTGAAGATGACCTTATACTTTTATACTCTTCATATCTATTTACACGGTTTGATCTATTTTCTATGAACTGTTTGAATTTAAGTTGGTCAGAGTCAATAGGTTCTTTAAAATCTACTAGCTTCCCCTGTATATCATTATTTATGTCATTAAAATGCCTGTTTGTGATTTGAAATAATCTTTGTTGTAATGCAAATGAAGGTTTGATTCTGGCCCTCAAAGATGTTCGTCCCTTAAGTAAGAACATTATATTTTTAATAATTCTCTTTTAAATTATGCTATACGTTCAGGATTTTACTCATTTGTGAAAAACTTTGCTCACTTGAGTTCCTATTATATGTACAAGAATAAAGTATGTACCATCAATTTTCATATCTGGATTTTTTTTTTTTTGTGAGACTACAGATTTTCGTGATAAAAAGTCACTAATGTTACAACGGTATTTATTTTATATAACTTGTAAGTTAAGACCATCTCTGCACAATTACTGAGTTCTTTAATTTGGCATCAGCTACTGTGACGTCATTTGATTCTTCAATGGGCTTTACTGGGAAAGCATGACTTAAAATGAATGGTTTACTTAATTCAGTGAAATGATGATTTCTCACAAATTCGTATACAGTAGATATTGAATCGGTAGAATTGAACTTATGGGACAACTTTTTACCATTTGCAAACCTAATTTGGACGAGAGAATCGCCTTCTCCTTCAGGTGTAGCCTTGTTTGGTGCTTCTGTATTAGCTTTTGTTTCACTGGCAGCTTGAGATGGAGTTCCAGATGATTCACCTGGTACAGGAGATCCTAACCGCACCCCTTGGCCAATAAATCCTTGCACTTTTTTCTTTGGTGGTACCCAATCTTCATCGGTTTTCCTGAAAACAGATACGTCAACATCTTGACCAAACTCCACGTCCAATAACGAAATTGGTACCCTTCCTCTGTTTAATTCCTGTAAAACAGTTTCGTTTCTAGGATCATCGTATCTGTGTAATGGTCCATCACCTACAGTGAATCCTTGCTTCCAAAATGTGATTTCTCTGGTTACCTTAGCTGGTCTATTAGAAGATGCAGGTTTATTAATAATAACCTCAGAGGGCTCTTCACCATTTCCAAGCTTAAATCCAGTCCCTGTGAACTTTGGTGGTGATGGCGGTCTATCTTGTCTTGCAGATTCACGCTCATCAGGCTGGTTCATCTGATCCTTTGCACGCTGGAAAATTTGATCAATAATTGATTTGTCGTCATCCTTCTTATTTGGATCTTCTACTTGTAATCCGGACTTTTCTCCACCTGTGTAGAAATTAGAGTTGGTCTTATCGTCGTCTGATTCATCATTACTGTTCAAGTCTCTAAATGTTCTGATACCTCCACTAAACTAAGTTAGTACAACTCAATCCATCAATTCCTATTATTTTGGGATACCAACATATACATACCTTCCTTTGGACATCTTTTGTTGGTTGGTTGAACTAGATGGAACTTGGCTAGTGTAGTAATCCTCAATGGCGTTTTCTAAGTTATTTTTGTTTCTAGCTAAATATTGTTCAGCTAAATATCTTGAAGAGCTAGTCAAGTTTACGAATTGATCAACTAGGTTGTCTTGATTTGACATTATAACTAGTAAAAGAAATGAATATTTAAATTAATATATTTAAATTCTGGCGGCGATAATTTTATCTCACTTAGCGATCGCACTGCTCATTTCTGGAGAAAATTCACTACTCTCCAGCCTGTCGTAAAAATATGCTACAGAAATAAAATACTAAGATAAAATTAATTTTATTATATATAAAACCGATGTTGAAATCCCAATAATAAATTTTAAACCCCAGGACCTTGTAAACAAAGTCTAATAAGAACAACTAAAAAAAAAAGCAAATAAGATTCATAATAAATCATCACAAAACATATTAATAAATATTAATATCAAATTACATTATGTTGAATAAATGTAATCAAAGGATACAGCATCAACAAAGAATTGAATAATGCAAAACCACTTTAAATGGGGTTTTCTTAATTCTGGCAAATTACTTAGTATTTACCACGGAAATGCTTAGCAGCATCAACCATATTGGTTAAAGATTCTCTGACTTCAGCCCAACCTCTGGTCTTTAAACCACAATCTGGGTTGACCCAGAACTTGTTGGCTGGGTAAACCTTTAAGATTTCCTCGATTCTGGCAACAAATTCTTCCTTAGATGGAATTCTTGGAGAGTGGATATCGAATAAACCTAAACCAATGTGGTTTGGATAGTTGGAGAATTCTTGGATATAGTTTGGATCATCCTTCTTGGAGAATTCAATAGAGACAACATCAGCATCTAAGGCCTTGATGTGGTTTGGATCTAAGTCAGAGTAACAGAAGTGAGAGTGGATTTGAGTATCGTTTTCAACACCTGAAGTAGCAACTCTGAAAGATTGGGCAGCCCAGTTTAAGTAGTCAGATCTTTCTTTACCGGCTCTTAATGGTAAACCTTCTCTGATAGCTGGTTCATCAACTTGGATGACAGTAATACCAGCCTTTTCTAAGTCTTGGACTTCATCTCTTAAAGCTAAACCTAATTGTAAAGCTTGGACCTTTTGAGAGACATCGTCTCTTGGGAAAGACCATCTTAAACAGGTGACAGGACCAGTCAACATACCCTTCATTGGCTTGTCGGTAATAGATTGAGCGTAGACAGATTCCTTGACAGTCATAGCCTTTGGTCTGGAAACATCACCAACAACAATAGGTGGTCTGACGTATCTGGAACCATAGGATTGAACCCAACCGTTGGTGGTAAAAGCGTAACCTTCTAATTGTTCACCGAAGTATTGGACCATATCATTTCTTTCTGGTTCACCATGGACTAAGACATCTAAACCGATTTCTTCTTGGAATCTGACAACGGTTTCGATTTCCTTGTTAATGAAGGCTTCGTAGTCTTCAGCAGATAATTCACCCTTGGCGAACTTGTTTCTGTTGATTCTGATGTCCTTGGTTTGTGGGAAAGAACCAATGGTTGTGGTTGGGAATAATGGTAAGTTGTACTTCTCTTGTTGAGCAGCTAAACGTTCTGGGAAAGGAGACTTTCTAGTAGATAAAGATTCGTTAATAGTAGCTAATCTTTCTTGAACCTTAGGGTTGGTAGTTATTGGAGATTCCTTTCTGGACTTGATAGAAGCAGCGTTAGCAGCTAATTCTTCAGAAACATCTTCACCAGAGACGTTCTTGGCGATGACAACAACTTCATCTAACTTTTGAGTAGCAAAGGAGAACCAGTCCTTAATAGTGGCATCTAACTTCTTTTCATTGTTTAAGTCAACTGGGGTGTGCAATAAGGAAGAAGAAGTAGCAGCAGTAACTCTATCAGCACCGAGCTTTTCAATAGCTTTCTTGACAAATTCAGAAGCCTTGGTTAAATCAGTCTTCCAGATGTTTCTACCATCAACGATACCAACAGATAAAGTTTGCTTTTCGTTAATAATAGAGACAACTTCGTCAAATTGTTCTGGGACTCTGACGAAATCGAAGTGGAAACCAGAAACTGGTAAAGACTTGATAGCAGATAAGTTTGGTCTAACATCACCGAAGTAAGTAGTTAAGACAATTTCTGGTAAGTCAGCACCAACTAAGGCTTCGTAAGTAGCTTGGTACTTAGCTTGGATTTCTTTTGGTAAGTCTAAGACTAAGATTGGTTCATCAATTTGAACTTGTTCAGCACCAGCTTCCTTTAACTTAGCTAATAATTGCTTGTAAACTGGTAAGAACTTTTCTAATAAAGAAATTGGTTCCAAGTCTAAGGAGTCTTTGTCAGCCTTACCTAAGTATAAGTAAGAGATTGGACCTAAAACAACTGGCCTGGTTTCAACACCTAAAGCCTTAGCTTCGTTGAATTCTTCAACTGGCTTTAAACCGGCTTCGGCATTTAACTTGAACTCGGTGGAGTGGGAGAAAGTTGGTCTGACATAATGGTAGTTAGAATCGAACCATTTAACCATTTCTAAGGCAGTAACATCAACAGCAGCTGTGGTTTCGGTAGCCTTTCTTTGTAAACCTCTACCCATGGCGAATAAGACGTCAATTGGGGCCAAGTCGAACTTGGTGTATCTGTCTGGGATAACATTGAATAATAAAGATAAATCTAAAACTTGATCGTAGTAAGAGAAATCGTTAGAGGCAATGATATCAACACCAGCTTCCTTTTGTAACTTCCAGTTGTGGGCTCTCAATTCCTTACCCTTAGCCAACAAGTCGTCAACGGTGACCTTACCTTGCCAGTAGGATTCGGTGACCTTCTTTAATTCTCTTTGGCCACCAATACGTGGGAAACCTAAAACAGATGATTGAACCATTGTATAATTATTTGATAAGTACTAATTGACTAACAAACTATATATTTACAAAACTTTAAATTAGATTGCTCAATGGATATTCTCCTCCTTATATAACTGAATTTTTCAACTATACGACGAAAATTTTTCAAAGTGAACAATATTAAATCAGTACACGTGATTGCTGTTTATCTATGCAGAGTGGTCGGTATCAACTCCAATATTATCATATCTTGCAGAGTTGATTATTACTCTGGAACGAGCCAAAGCATGTGAAAGTTAGACCTGCAGAAAACTAATTCAGAGTTATATATGGGTGTGAAGGGTGGTTGCGTAAGTTACTGTCCCGTATACATGTCGCACACCCAAACACGTAGTTAGCTAATTTAATTAATTGACTCAGGAAGTGGGATTTGGTGGGTGCGAACGGAAAGTTCCCAGCAAGAATGTCGTGCGGCAACGGGCAAAATCAGGATATTTCGCTTAGAGCAACTATGACTCAGTGCTAAAATGTAAACGATGCGACATTTATACGCCTGTACAGGCACTGGAAGTGTAAGATTTCATAAACGAGTATACAACTTGTCCATTACAAGTGATCAGGTGGAATTGACCAACAAAATCAGTAATGTGACGATATTAGTTTAAATGAAGTTAAAGATTGATCGCTGATCATATATAATTGACGGTATGAACAATTGCATTTGGGGGATTTGCCTGGCCAACATAAGAGACATCTTCTTGCGTTGGGGAACTGCGAGCTACACCATTGCTACGTTTCTTTATTATGGCCGCATTGCAAAGAAGCATATAGAAAATAAACGTGACTTGCACTAATTATCACGTAAAATAGGAGTATATTCTGAATAAGTGCTACAAGTTGATGCTAGCAACTATATATTGTTTTGTTCATTCAATATCATGTTACTGGACTCCTTTAATTTTCTAAATTTCTCTTGAATCCCCTATATAAATGCATAGATGAGGTTCAAAAGTACTTATAAGCAATTTTTTGACACCTATTTAAACTTCCTTACCACATATAACCATACATGATTATATGTCCACATATTTCAGTAACAATTATTACATTCGGATAGTTTCATTATTAATTTTTTTATGAATTAGTTCTGATCTACAATGTCAATAAAGTTATAAAATATTAAATCTATAGAAACACTATTAATCATTTTTGTCCTTATCGCCTGAGATAATTGCAGCTTTTTCTTCAAGCTGGAAAGCTTTCCTCTTTGCAACAATCTTTTCGATGGTTTCTGTAGAGTGGATCAATCCGTATCTTCTGAATTGCTTAATAGATTCTTGGACATCTGCACCTTGTTCAAGAGCTAATGCGAAGCATTGACCAAGTTTTGCAATGTAACCATAATTGAGAACGAATTCTTTATTGTTTTCGTCTAACAAGTCTTGCAAAGTTGACTTTCTGTCTCTTGGGGTGTTGAAACCTTCACCATCTTTTAAAATAACACCCACAGATGATAATCTGTCGAAAAGACCTGCCTTGTGAGCTTGGATTAATCCACCATGTTCCTTGATCTTGTACTCTCTGTAGAATTCTTGATACTCGTCTGGAGTAGCTCTTCTTGAACCGGTCCATCCAATAGCAAGTAATTCCTCTCTTGTTATCTGAAGACTGACACCTCTTGAAGAAAGTCTGAATAAACGAATTGGATTGAAGGCACCAGTGTAAAATACCAAGAATATGGCAAGGGTCTTGAAGATATGTAAACTGAAGAAAACGCATTGTGCAACAATTCCAACAGATTCATGAATATCATCGATTAATGCAACAGCTAGTTTGTCTTGCCCGAAGTAACGTGCAAGAAAACTTAAAAATCTAGACATTTGGTTTGTTAAACAAATACCTGGGGTTGGTGACACGAAATCTGGCAAGTCGGTGTACAACCAAACAAGTAAAGCAGAGACAAAGGAATATAATCCAAAGTGGTTAATCTCCCATACTGGTAAAATAAGTTGGCCTGGCCAGATTATATCGGAGATTTTGTCATCAAGACCAACATTTTTGCGGTACTTCTTATTGTCAGCTTCGTAGTCAAACAAAAGAGCACCATCCTCTGTCAAAAATCCAGGGCTAGTGGAAACTTGGAATCCAAGTGGTCTTGAGTTGTAGAAAAGACTAGGTCTTAAAGCAATTGGCAACTTTTCGAAAATAACATATAAGTCACGGAAAGTAGTAGAAGCTTTGAATTGGAAGCAATAATCCTTTTCCATATCAGCATTAAATCTGATATATGCTTCAAAGTAACCAGAATCTTCTGTTTCAGCTACGTCATTCAAGATTTTTTCATCAGAAGACATGGTTAGTTATGCTGTGATTGATGATTTAATACTAAGAAGTAATAATTTTTAGTGGAGGTTTAAAAACTGCGAAGGCAAGACAATTATAATGGGGAAATATGTGGGTGTACCATAAATTTCGATGTCCACTACTTTATATGAAGGTCAATGTCCCCACTATTGTTGTTACACAATCATATATAATTGAAGATATGGGGAGCTAGAGGGGTTGATGCATATAATAGAGTATAAGATGTTTAATTTCAATAGGGTAATGGGAAATAGTACTCTCTTTCTTAGTAGCGAACTTAGAGGCGTTATATTATTGAATGTAATGTTACATCAATACTTCAGGAGAATTTATCCATAACTTTGAAAAATAATCCCTGAGTAGGTTATCTGTGATCCCGCTATCATAATATAATCTACGATAATATTCGATAATATTCATCATTCTTTTTGATAGCTTTCATAAGTCTTTTTATTTCTTAATATTTGCAATTATTTTCGAATTCTGTTGAAAATTTTCAATTTTCTTGCTGCGGACTATAATCCATACTTTCAAGTAAAAGTGGTGTAATTAAATATTATTACTGCTCAAGATGCACACTCTCCTTAGACATAATATCTAGTATCACATAAATAAGTTTCGAATAGCCCCCAAACACGAATACGACAATTTGCAATGCTTATGTTGGAAAAGAGTTGACTCTCGCTATTGACGCTAACTTAAAGCTTGTATACTACAACTTTTAAAGCCTTGTATTAGCAGTTTCTCTCTTCACTTATTTCATGTTTTACATATTTTAGAATATTCTACAATTACAATTTAAGTTGCCGGATAAAACCTTATATCACTTCTAGGAGAATATGAGGCATATTTCATCTTAGAATCAAAGATTGAAAAACAAAAGGTTAAAGATTTATTGGATTCGCCAATAATTCTTGGTATCCCAAAATTGTTTAGATTATAAAAATAGCTAATTTAAGGTATTTTTGTTGATTGTTTGCGTCCGCAGATTCTCCTGGCTGTGTTGACAAAATTCCCGCATGTCCCTGGTGGAATGTATTTCATGAAATCAGATTAGTTATTGGTTCTTCTTATTTATCTATTAGTCTAAATAACCATTCCCATGTAAATAATTAGTCTACTTTTTTTGAAACTGTCATGCTGTTTGCTTCCCTGTACAACTCGAAACTAGTCGATTTGAATAAGGTTCTTCAATCATTTATCTTACGTTCTCATTTCCATTTCCATTTCCATTTCCATTTCCATTTCCATTTCCATTTCCATTTGATTTAATTTATATCTTCTACCTGGGTTATGAAGGTCCTATTAAAACCAACAGTTTGACTCTTATCATTATTTTCATCCCAGAGAAGTATAAGAGCCTAACCAACCACATTACATCGTATTTCACGAAATACACGGATTGACTACTTAGTGCATGTTAACTTTTCTCGTCAAACCTTACAAGGCTGCATTACCCAACTTGACTTCCAGTCCCCGACAATGCATTCCTTTGATATTTTTGTCATTATACTAGTTTGACGTAAATTTTGGCGCTCCCTAACCTTCTTCCGATCTCCTAACATACCGAGCCGAGTGTTTTCCGCGCCCCCATCGAATAAGCCTAACAAATCTATCAAGTTCAAATACATAAACATAGCTTAAAAGGTATAAAACAAAAACTGCTATTAACTAAAGCTAAATAAGGATCCCTTTTTTCTTATTGGCATTTTATTTTATAATTGATATTGTTGACTTTACCTATTTTAATATATATATATATATTGATATTACCATTGATTTAATCTCGGCTACGCTCTCAAATTCATTCCGTCGTATGCAGAAAGGTAGAAGTCGCGGTATATTATTATCTGAATTAGGAATCGTTCATTTACCCGATGTTTTTGTGTAAATATACACTATTTTTAAAATTTTCATTTCGGGGTTTGTGTTCCCACCATATATATTCAAAACAATTTCTTGTCGTTCCTTCTAATTTGGTTTATTCAAGTTAAGTGTTGAGATAATAACATGTTGTTTAAATCAGTCTTTTCTACAGCTGCTGCTGCACTCTCTTTATTGAACACTGCTAGCGCCGATGACTTACCTGCCATCGAAATCGTTGGTAACAAGTTTTACTACTCTAACAACGGATCCCAATTCTACATTAAGGGTATTGCTTACCAAAGTGATGTTGCTAACTCTACAGGTAGTGAATCCTTTGTCGATCCTTTAGCTGATGCTTCCGCTTGTCAAAGAGATATCCCATACTTGCAAGCTGTTGATACCAACGTTATTAGAGTTTACGCATTAAACGCCTCCTTAGATCACACTTCTTGTATGCAACAACTTCAAGATGCTGGTATCTATGTTATTGCTGATTTATCCGAACCAGATTTATCCATTAACAGAGATGACCCACAATGGAATATTGAATTATTCAACAGATACGCTGAAGTCGTGGATGATTTCCATAATTACACTAATATCTTAGGTTTCTTTGCCGGTAACGAAGTTACTAACAATGTTAGCAACACTGATGCTTCTGCTTTTGTTAAGGCTGCTATCAGAGACACAAAGGCTTACATCAAGGAAAAGGGTTACAGAAGCATTCCAGTTGGTTACTCTGCCAATGATGACACTGCTATCAGAGTTGATTTAGCAGATTACTTTGCTTGTGGTGACGACGATGTCAGAGCTGATTTCTTCGGTATTAACATGTACGAATGGTGTGGTAAGTCTTCCTTCAAGACATCTGGTTACCAAAACATCACTGATCAATATGCCAACTTAGGTATTCCAGCTTTCTTCTCAGAATATGGATGTAACGAAGTTCAACCAAGATTATTCCAAGAAGTTGGAACTCTTTATTCTGATGAGATGACTGATGTTTGGTCTGGTGGTATTGTTTACATGTACTTCCAAGAAACCAACGACTATGGTTTAGTTACTATCGATGGTGACAAGGTTTCCACTTTAACTGATTACAACAACTATAAGAGTCAAATCCTTTCTATTACTCCATCTTCTGGTTCAGCTAACAGTGCATCTTCTGCATCCGCTGCTGTTACTACCTGTCCTTCTGTTGGTGCCGATTGGAGAGCTTCTACCGACTTGCCACCAACTCCAGATCAAGACGTTTGTGACTGTATGGTTAACTCTTTATCTTGTGTTGTCAGTTCTGATGTTGATGAAGATGATTTCGGTAAATTGTTCGGTAGTATCTGTGGTTCAATCGACTGTGGTGGTATCACTGCTAACGCATCTGCTGGTGAATACGGTGCTTACTCCATGTGTACTTCTAAGGATCAATTAAACTTCCTTCTCAACTTATACTACTTAGACCAAGATAAGTCCAACTCTGCTTGTGACTGGGATGGTTCTGCAACTTTAGCTGGTAAATCTTCTACCGCATCTTCTTGCTCTGCTGTCTTAAAGTCTGCTGGTACTTCTGGTACTGGTGCTGTTAGTGGTTCAATTGCTACCACCAGAGCTTCCACTGCTACTGGTTCTACCACTGGTTCCGGCTCAGGTTCAGGCTCTAGTACATCTGGCTCAAGTTCAGGTTCCAGCACTTCTACTAAGGGAAGTGGCGCTGCTAAGCAAGTTTCAATCGACTCATATGTAAACTACTTAGCAATTGCTGGTTCAATGATCTTCGGTACTGGTTTATTATTTGCTTAAATCTAATGTAATTAAATTTTTGTAGTGAAATTGTTTTTTAACCGATCTCTATAGAAAAAAAATATACTTGTGTTTTTTAACATGTTTTTGATGAACGATGTGATTATTATTCCAGGATATGTAGACTTATTTATTAGCAGGATGTTCACATATATATATTTTCTTGGACAATCATCTAATGAAATAACCAGATCTCGAATTGCGAAATATTGATGGGCTCCTAATAGTGAGTCGGCACGCACATTATACTTTTTCTGCCAGGGGACAAAATCTACTTGTTTACTATGAAGGTGTCCAAAACCTTATATCCGCTCTTTTCGAATGTGTAAATAATAGGCTATTATAAAAAGTTCCTGCATTGCGTTGATGCTTTGCAAATAGTTTTGGACAAATATGTAATTAAACAATACATCTTGTTATAAAAGAGGCGGAGAGTGGATTAGATTAAGTGTGCCATATCGGAAGGTTTCAACTCATGGGGTTTGTATATTGTAAATATATCTAGATGCCAAGCAATATTGGGGAAGGTGGCGCATAACTACTTACATACTACGCCTACCACCACTGTGTGAATCTTATCTATTATTATAGAATATCTGACTTAACGGCCAAAAAAGAAAATCGATGGCATAAGGTAATCACTGCTATTATATTTTTTGACTTCATTATATTATAATTCGAAAAAACTCAAAATAGCATTATCTCTCTTTCTTGGTGAGTTTGAACTATGAATTATAGTAATATAAGGAGCTACCATCGAAAAAAACTCTCCGATCAGCTAGATATTTTGGTACATTTTTTATGGTTACAATTATCTAAATAAACTGAAATCTCTATCACGAATATTGTTGTAATAGTACTTAACAAACCAGCAATTATCATATGTTTGCATGTTATCTGGGTTCGTTTGGCAAAGAGATGATTTGAAGGATGTGGCTGTCAAACTTTTATTGTGAGCGAGGGCCACTCAAGTCATCTATGCGAAATTACTCATTGCACCGGTAACTAATTTCTCAAACCATCATTATAATGCCTTAACAAGAAAGCATGTTCTGTCTAACGAGCAGCATAAATAGTTTTCATCATTGAAGAAAGTACTTCATAGAATCCATTTTATTCCAAGTACAACAACTAATCTTTCAATAACTTCACTTCTCTTTCAATAGTGATTATTTGCACTACCGGTATTTAAAAAGTGAAGCTTTATTTGCAATATTCTATCTACATCCGTACTTCAATTATTGGCGTAACTATCGATATCAATATATTGAAAAATGTAACGAAACTTGTAATCTCGAAGAAAGACTGTGTAAAAAAGCTCCGTAAGAAACTACCTCGAGTAGCAAGATCCTTACAATAATTCTACTTAGATTCTTCTCCTTCTTAATTTGAACGATTAACTTGAATTTTTGATTCCTTCTCTAAAGTCACCACCATATAAACTAAGAAAGCTACTATGATAATCATTGTATTATCAGTTAACAAACCAGCAATTATTATTTGTTTCCAAGCTACTGGGCTCGTTTGCGTAGGCTCGTTTGCGTAGGCTCGCTTACCTAGCAAAGAGAACTGAGCCTTTAATTGAAGGAAGAGATATTGTACGTGTTGCTTTCACCCTTTTATTATGTGTGAAGGCAAAATAGCTAATCGTATAGCATTTCCAATTAAGGTTAGTAAGATATGTCATGAGCTGTGATTTATTTTGCAATTCTCGTCGATCCTTGGTTCCTGTACCCCATTCAAAAACATCGTAAATTTCCTTGAGAGAAAAACTTTTCATGTGTAATGCACCTTCTATTCTTCAAAGAAGATATTCAGCACTTCTATAAATTAGTAGAAATTGCGGGTTGATTTGATCGAACTCTCACTAAACTTCAAGTACAATCAATGGGATTAATACTGTTAATCATCAATTCAAAAGTAATTCTAATCTAGCGATTTATTGAATATGTGTAATCAATAATTATTCTTTGTTGTAAATGAAAAATACTGCTCTAATTATGAATTATATGTAGTGAAGTACAATAAGCTATTGTGTGTAGCATTTACATATTGAAAAGTATTTTATCATTTTGACAATTTTTTTTTAAAACTTAAATTTATACAAATTTTAAACTAAATTGCCTGAAATGATGATTACAGGTGATTCTAAAAAAGATTCTCAAATAACATCAACTTGCTTGATGTAACGAAGTCCACTCTAAGTAAATAAGTAAAGATATAACAGTTTTAACTAGTAATTGAGAAAATTGGGTCTAACTAGTTTGTTACAAAGTATCGAAAATATACTCTTTATATAATCGCTAGAGAAGTAACCGAGTACCCATTTTCGAAACTTGGTTGATATCTTATCAAGCATAATCGGTCTTGAAGAAGACATAATATTTTTAATCTATGATTTATGGCCCTCTTATTAAAGTGATATTTTTGATTAAGCTAATTAAGATCAAGTAGCTTCTTTGACAGTCTAGCCTTACTGTATATTCTTTAATAGAGCCACCAATGCTTCTAAATCATTGGTTTCTACTGAAATTAATATAGTGTTAGGATGCATAGTATATTTGTATTAAGCTGATATATTTGTTAGCCCCCGAAACTGTTCCCCCTTTTATATACATAAATTATTATGGATACGAGAAAGTTTAGCTTATAGCTGCAAGAAATATGGGCGAAAATTTGAGCGAATTTTAACATGCAGAATACTTGGCGATTAATTGATCTTCTTAAAATTTGGCTATTAGAAATAAAAGCTTTTACAAATGAAAACTGACACTGAAATATAGAACGTATAGTTACAACTAATCTTTTGTAACTTTCTAACTCAACTCTACAATTACCAGCCTAATATCAGGAAATATAAGTTTTTATATTGTAGTATCTAATATATACTCGGTGATAGAAAAAGTAGTATGCATGAAAATAAAACGAATTTAAACGTTTATGTTAAGGGTGCATTGATTAAGTAAATTTGCATTACTCTCCCCAACATTTACATATAACCTACTATAATGTCATAAAATGAAATATCAGCGAATATTTCGCCGATACTTTCGGTCTCATATAATGTTAATATACTTTTGGAATGTTTATATCTGACTCTTAAGAATAAAATTTAGTAAAAGACAAGCTTCATTAGGTTACATTTATACTAATATTAAATGAGTGTAGATTACATTTGGTGGAAAGAAGCTACTGTATATCAGATATGGCCAGCATCATATAAGGATTCTAATGGCGATGGTGTTGGTGATTTACAAGGTATTATATCCACCCTTGATTACTTGAAGGAGTTAGGTGTTGATGTTGTTTGGTTGAGTCCAATGTATGATTCCCCTCAAGATGATATGGGATACGATATTAGTGATTATCAGAAAATCTACCCAAAATATGGGGACATGAAAGATATGGATCAATTGCTCGATGAAATTCACAAGAGAGGCATGAAGTTGATTTTAGATTTGGTTGTTAATCATACATCGTCAGAGCACGAATGGTTTAAGGAATCAAGATCTTCAAAGACTAACCCAAAGAGAGACTGGTATGTGTGGAAACCTCCTAGATACGCCGAAGATGGTACTCGATTACCTCCAAATAATTGGGGTTCTTATTTCTCTGGGTCTGCATGGGAGTATGACGAGTTGACAGATGAATACTATTTAAGATTATTTGCTAGAACTCAACCAGATCTCAATTGGGAAAACGAAGAAACAAGACAAGCAATTTACGATACAGCTTTGACTTACTGGTTTGAAAAGGGCGTTGATGGCTTCAGAGTTGATACTGCTGCTATGTATTCCAAAGATCAAAGATTCTTAGATGCGCCTATTGTTTTTCCTGATCTTGAATATCAGCCATGTCAAAAATGGCATCTTGATGGACCCAGAGTCCATGAATTTCATAAAGAAATATTTTCTCAAATTACTTCTAAGTATGATGTTATGATGGTTGGTGAATATGGCCATGGTTCAAGAGATAAAGCTCTTAAGTATGTAAGCGCAAAGGAGAATGAATTGAATATGTTGTTTTTATTCGATGTCGTGGAAGTTGGATGTGTTACAAATGATAAATTCAGATATAATGGATTTCAATTAACTGATTTTAAAAAAGCCATTGAAAATCAATCTAAATTCTTCGAAGGAACGGATGGCTGGTCTACGGTATTCATTGAAAATCACGACCAAGCAAGAAGTGTTTCTAGATTTGGTAATACTTCTGAATACTTAACTAAATCTGCTAAATTACTTGCAATATTAGAATGTTCTCTTGGAGGTACACTTTTTATCTACCAAGGCCAAGAAATTGGTATGACCAATCTTCCAAGAGAATGGTCCATCGATGAATATCTTGATATCAACACCATAAACTATCACAAACAATATAGAGAAATACACGGAGATGAACCTGATTTTAAAGAAAAGGAAAAGAAATTAATGGATACAATCAATTTGCTTGCAAGAGATCATGCCAGAAGTCCAGTCCAGTGGGATTCTACTCCTAATGCTGGCTTCACTTCCGGAAAGCCATGGACGAGAGTTAATGATAATTATAAGGAAATAAATGTTGCATCTCAAGTTAAGGATCCTAATTCTGTTTTATCTTTCTGGAGAGAATCTTTGAAGATCAGAAAGCAATACAAAGATGTACTTATTTACGGGTCATTTGAAATTTTAGATAGAGACAACCAGAAGGTCTTCACTTTCTTAAAGGTCAATGGTAAAGGCACTGCTTATGTGGTATTGAATTTTTCCAACGAGTCAATTCCTTTTGAGAAGCACGCTGAAGGTGAGTTCCACTTGGTACACTATAATGTTGATAACGTAGTCGAACAAACGTTATCTCCTTATGAAGGAAGAATTTATATCATATCTTAAGTATGGCATTTATAAAAGTGAAGGTAATTTACAATAGATTATTTCTATATTTTGAAAAAGATCATAGTTTCTTAAACTATTTAACTATTTAATAATGCTTATAGGCATTATTCAACTACTCTGCTTGTATCCTCAAGGTAAGTAGACAATAAGATTTTTTCATTTGCTCAATGCATAAAACTTTTTTTTAGTACTTTTGTTCAACATGCATATTACCAAAAAAACTATATAAAGGTGACTGTACCCCAAAGTGATTTAGTCGTGATGGCGAAGCACCAATGAACCTCCTTCTACACTCTCGCTCCATAATATCTCACCTGATTTATAGTGTACTTTGGTAAGTTGTAAATATAACAGATACTCATTCATCAATTCGTTTGAATCCTGCTAATAACTAAACTGCATAGAACGAATAATAAATCCTCTAAATGTGGAGAACAAAGCTCCAATATCTGCGAAAATAAATTAACATCATATAATTACCTTATCATTATTTGAACATCCACGACGGGAAATACGCTTTATGTGCTAATTTCGTAAACCTACAAAATATATTACAAGAGTCTACATCATAGAATAAACGATCAGCCATTTTTTGGTGCGTCGCTGTCTAATAATCCTTTCTTACATTTTCTAGATATCTTCCAGAATCTTCCAGAATCTTCAGTAAATAAATAGGATGAAATGTCAAATCACATAGATACTCAGGATATAAGTATGACATGCTCATATTGTGACTTAAAAATCCCTGCAGGACACGCGTATGAGTTGGAAGAAAATAGGTGGCATATTAATTGTTTTAAATGTTCTAAATGTGATATATTACTAGGATGCAATTCTGACCTCTTTACTCTAGGTAATGGTGATTTAATATGCTCCTCTTGCAGATATATTTGTATAAAATGTGATACGAAAATTGATGACATTGTTATTTTAACTGGGCGATGAACCTTATTGCTCGAATTGATCCCAGTGCGATCATTGTGAACAATCTATAGAATGTTCAAGATATGCAAGAACAATGAGTAGTCTCTTTTGTACGAGCTGCTACGAAGTTCTCCCTGCTACGAAGAAGAAATTCGATGCTACTAAAAGACAACTAGCAAAATGACAATTGGCAGCTTTCAAATCTTTGTAATTACTGTGATGCAATTACTAAATGGTATTCATTTGCACTCGAAATCCTTCAAATTTTTCTCGATTGGCATTGTTGAAGATAGCATGATTTTTTGATGTAGGTTACTTCAATAGTGTAACCACAAAAACTAGGTATTATATTCTTCTAACAAATAGATGAAAGTGAGAAAGGTGTGCATGAATATGTTGAAATAAGTTAGGTAGTTGAAGTTTATGAAATATTTGGACGTTAACTTCCTTGGCATGGCAAGATAGATTCAGTTATTTTTTGGATATCTTCTAAGCAGAAATATAACTATATATATATTCTGTCCATGAAGAAATCTTTAAAATCCTATGTTTAATATCAATTCTTTTTATGTAGGTACAGTGACTAATGAACTTTTGGACAGTTAAATATGAAACTGCTTACGACATAGTCCGTAATATCAAATTTGGCAAAGTCTCAAAAGTATTGGCAATATGAGGAACTACTCTAGAAGGAAAATTATGCATCCAGTAGTACAAGAAATATTACATGGCCAAAGAAGTAATATCTGCATACTAATCTTCTAGAAACGGGTTCTTGAAATTAAGCAGATTCTGTCATTGATTATCCGAAGTACGAGTCGATATTACTGCTTTCTATTAAGGTAGCTAGTGAACAAAGATTGACTTTTTCTTGGAATGCTTACGTAGATCAAATTAATTCCCCAAGATCTTAAACCAAATGATAAGGTAAGGTTATGTATCAGTTGCGCATGATTCTAAGGCTTTGATGAGTTCACTGAATTCGGTGTGGTCCATATAGTCGGAACCCAGTTAAGTGGTGATATTTTTTATTCTAATTGAC
Organism: Schwanniomyces sp. yHRVM31; assembly: GCA_030462985.1. Lineage (NCBI taxonomy): Eukaryota > Fungi > Ascomycota > Pichiomycetes > Serinales > Debaryomycetaceae > Schwanniomyces > Schwanniomyces sp. yHRVM31. The sequence goes on from JAKVQU010000001.1 coordinate 197,037, forward strand.
CTGTACTCAATCGGTTCTTTTTAACATTATAGATGCAATGTGTATAAATCAGTAGATGGCGACCCATTTTAACCGTATGATTTACCTCAATTTTTTTTTTACATTTTTGTCGTATTTGTTTCATCGGTTCTAATTTCTTAAATCACTTACCACTGATATGTAGTTGTAGTATATCACTCCAGGACTTCGTGAGGTGAGCACAATATTCACCTGTAGTTTTCATAATATCGTTCATAGTAATCGACGAAGAACTTTATAGATACATCAATGGCTGCTTAGGCATGGCTGCTTGCATATGTGTAGCAGTTAATCACTAGTAACTTGCAACAAGTCGGCATTTCACAATCACTATATACCAATGGGTAACTGGCACACTTAATCGGTTACCCAAACCAGTTAGTTCTCTTGCATCCAGTCTATTGTTACCAAATTCCCTTCTTGTACCTAATTCAACGTCGGAGAAAATACTATCAGGATACAGGCCGCTGCCTTCAAATACATAACTCTTCATGGGGGATTACCTTCTAAAGCCACTGTGAAATAAAGACTTTCTGGATCTCTGGGTTAAAGGATACCTAAAACTCTTGCAACCGATAGTAATGCTGATTCATCAGGGGATTCTGCCTTGTAGTCTCTTAATGTAGGATCTTCGGCATTCTCTTCGGTTACAACATTAGGACATAATGCTAATGCTTTCATGTATTTTTCATTAGCAGATTTTTGCTCAGATTCATTCAAAATATCTTTAACGTAGTCGCTTGAAACAAATGTCATTTTGTTTTCACGAAATTGATTATTGTAGCAGTGATCAGTAATGAGCAGGAGCTTGACCACCTTATCTTTGGAAATAATAGAATTACACCTTTCCTTTTCTCGTATAACATCAACACCTTCTCTTTTATCCAAATATTGCTTTGCTTCTGTGTAAGCGAAACCACACCTTTATAGAGACCTCCCAGCTTCTTCATGTTCTTCTTGTGGAATGAAAATCAAACCGCTTAACCCTTCTACATTGAAGTTATATCCTATGTTGACTGATTTATGCAATTAAATAATGCACTCATCTCTTGCACTTTAATAGCTGCCATATTTTAAAAAATTATAAAAACGAAAAATAGGGTCTTCATATTAAATTGCCTTTTTAAATATAAAATAACTGAAAGGACAGTTTGTAATTGAAGGATATAAGAATAACTTATTGATAGCCTTCTTCCAAAGGTAGGCTTCTTTATCTAGCTCGTTAAATACTCTTTCTGACTTGCTTGACTCTGTGATCCTAACTTAATAATCTGTGGTAACTTATCGAGCTGCACTCCTTCAGTATTAAGTTCGTAGGAACTTTGATTATCTTCCTCTAATTCTGAAAAAGATATTTAAATTTTAATTAGACAGACCCCCACACTAATATACCAGCCATGATTTATCTTGCTCACTATTTCTTTACTGCGTTCATTCAGACTATGCAAATGCAGCTAATTTATTGCAATTTTTGAAATGTATTGACATATATGCAGGAAATACATATAATAATATATCAATCCTTATCACCAAATGCTCATACAACCAACTACTATACGAGAAGTAACACCAATGGTATTGATCGTGACTTAAGAGGGTGTGAAGCATACCTAGGTATAGATTGTTCATTGCGATCAGTACTAATCAGTAGTAATCAGTATTATGATGAGGATTTACTCAATTGGTCAATTGGCAGTCACTTAATCTTGATGCAATAGACGGTCTAGTCAATTCTGGTGTAAATATACGGATCGTTATATATGAGACTAATGACAAAACATGGTACCTTCGTTAAAAGAAATTATCACTGTCTGCTTTTTCTAGTGACTGCTCTAAGTCTAGCAGGCTAAATAATTATACATGTTGAATTTCGAGAATTAAATCTTTTTTTGATTTATATTGTGGATGGGACTAGTAAATTTTGTTTACTATGTTCATTATGTTTCCTATCAAGTTATAGATATATAATATCGTAATCTTTTTTCCGTGCAACTTATTCATACGATAATTTTAAATTTCAGCTCATGAATTATAATTTCATTATAAAACACAGGGTTTCAAATTAATTTAGCTTAAAAAGATATTTGAAATACATCCACAATACTGCGGTTGAGTCAAGTCTGAAAAAATGCTACTTTTGGAATATCGGTAGAAAGGATTGTTGTCGCTGGAGAAAATAGAGAAGAGGTGAAATTTCTTGAAAAAACCCCAGAATTAAGACATAAAACATTAGGGGTCATTTTATTCTTGGCCGTCAAAATAAAATGGGAAGTTCAAGAAATATTCCATAACAGTAACTACTCCCTTAATGAAACTAGGTTTACTATGGTTGACTTATGAATCGTATTATAATCGCATATGTATACAATTATAATTAACCTGAAAACGGAATGTAGTATTAATCTGCAAATTTTATTATCTATCGGAATAAAGTGGGGTAAGAAGAAACAAAATTTGGGGTTTTGTAGGTCATATATACAGTCTGTACATTAAATAAGCACTTCTAGCTATAATATTCAACGATTGTAAACTATCAAGGCTTATAGTCCTCTATACAAGCTTCCAATGACGTCGGAATATTCATTATGCCTTCGGCTATGTTTTGCCGGTTAGCTCTCGGATTTTACTACCTCATTATCCCCCCACACAATCGCTAATATTCTCGTTGTAAAGCTCGCAAAAACTATATCGCAAAATATTTTCGGGAGAATACACTCATCTAAATCATGATCTTAGATATATAAAAGACTGAGATTGTCCAAACTTGAAGTGATTAATTCAGAAAATTATAATTTACTCTGTATTAAAAATGACTTTGACAGGACAAAAAATTGCTCGCCATTGGTGGAAAGAAGCATCTATTTATCAAATATATCCAGCCTCTTATCAAGATTCTACAGGAGACGGTGTTGGTGACCTTAAAGGTATTATCTCTCGCTTAGACTATATCAAAGATTTGGGTGTTGATATTGTCTGGTTGAATCCTTGTTTCGATTCCCCACAAGTTGATATGGGTTATGACATTTCAGACTACAAGAAAATCTATGCGCCATACGGTACTTTAGAAGACGCTGAAGAGTTAATTAGAGGAGTTCACGAACGTGGTATGAAAATTTTAATGGACTTAGTTGTTAACCATACCTCCGACCAGCATGAATGGTTCAAGGATTCTAGATCTAGTATTAATAGTGCTCATCGTGATTGGTACGTCTGGCGTAAACCTAAATATGATGCTGAAGGAAATAGACAACCTCCTAACAATTGGGGTGCTGCGTTTGGGGGAAGTGCATGGGAGTACGATGAAGCCAGTGGAGAATATTACTTACATCTTTTTGCTAAGGAACAACCAGACTTAAACTGGGAAAATGAAGATGTTCGCAAAGCTGTTCATGATATCGTAAGATTCTGGTTGGATAAGGGAGCTGATGGATTCAGAATGGATGTTATCAACTTCATTTCTAAGGATCAAAATTTCCCTGATGCTAAAGTTAAGACAGGTAGAAAATACGAGTTTGGTGATGAATATTTCGCTTGTGGTCCAAGGTTACATGAATACTTGAAAGGACTTGGTGATATTTTAAAGGAATACAATGCATTTAGTGTTGGTGAAATGCCATGTGTTGAAGATCCAACTGAGATCATCAAAGCAGTTGGTGGCAACCGTGGTGAATTGAACATGATTTTCAATTTCGAACATGTTAATATTGATCACGGACCTGGTGGTAAGTTTTACTCTTCTAGAGAGTGGCCCCTTTCTGATTTATACAAAATTGTGAATAAATGGCAAGAATTTATGCAAGAAAATGACGGTTGGAATGCATTATATTTGGAAAACCACGACCAACCACGTTCTGTATCTAGATATGGTAACGATTCAGACGAATTTAGAGCTGTCAGCGCTAAGATGGTTGCCAATTTCCTTACCTTCCAACAAGGATCATTATTTGTTTACCAAGGACAAGAACTTGGTATGAGAAATGTTCCAAAATCATGGGATATTTCAAAATACGAAGACCTTGAAAGTATTAACCATTACAATGAGGTAATTAATGAGAAATCAACACCAGAAGAAATTCAAAAAGTCATGGAAAATATTAATAAAGTTGCAAGAGATAATGCAAGAGTACCTATGCAATGGGATAGCTCTGATAATGCTGGATTTACTTCTGGAAATCCTTGGATGCTGATAAATGACGATTACGAAAAAGTTAACGCTTCTGTAGAGCTTAAGGACAAACACTCTGTTTTCAGTCATTGGCAAAAGATTCTTCAATTAAGAAAAGAATTGAAAGATATTTTTATTTATGGTTGGTTTAAGATGTATACTAAGCCTGAAGATCCTTCTGTCTTAGCTTACAAAAGAATCAATGAAAACCAAGAAGTTTTGGTAGTCTGTAACTTTGATTCAAAACAAGTCAAATGGAGCCTCCCAGAAGGTTATGCTGGCTCAAAAGTTTTAGTTGCAAACTATGACGACTTTAATGTTGCAAGCTCAAAAGTTGAATTGAGGCCATATGAATCTGTCGTTCTTTTAAAATAAATCGTAGTCAAAATTATTTGAACTTTAAATTTGTGGTTATATGTTATTATTTATAGAACAATTTTTAGCTAGGTTATAATATTGGATTATCAACAATATCATTACATTCGCATACGCACCATAGAATTACGCGGCAGCTTATCAGCCAGGAATTAAAATCTGGTTTACGAGGATGGGTAGCACGTGCAGGTTATGCTAATTTTCACAACTAATACTTATTTCAACGTTATATTTAAACAATTTTATCTCAGCAGAATATTTTATTAATGGCCTATTATCCTAAGTAAATTAAAATAGTTATTGCTTGAGAATGGTATTTAGAAGCAATGAATTTATAGATACACACACTGGCACTATTTGTAAACATTGTATTCTACAGTAGTCCAGTTGTAAAAAAGCTTCTACAACTAAATGACATATTTACATCTTTAAGGTAGGCATTGTCATAAATGGACGCAGATCTGAAGATAAGTCATAAGGCTTCTATTGGAAATATCACAATTAAATTGATTACCCCAATATAAGAAAATGCTTGGCAATTATTATACACAGGAGTTGTTACAATATTAATTAATATTTAAATAATAATTAATCATGAAACATTTTTAGGAATATGTGCGGTAAATACTTATATTCTATTGGATTCTAGAGCGGAATAATAGGCTTATTAATCACATTTTTAGTATTAAACAAAGAGGCCTTTAATCAATTGGCACGATACTTAAGGATGATATACGAATAAAAAAATATTAATTACGGCCCCTATTTGGTCTCATGTAGCTCCAGTCGTTCCTACCCCCTGCTTCTTTTGACACTTATATATATATAAATAGCCCCTAAACACCATTATTTTCTACTATCTTAATTAGAGATATCTAATAAAATATACATTCAAAGTACTATCCTCTATAAAAAATGGTTTGCAGTTTGTTTAATTACGGCGTTGGTTTGGGAATTGCTGATGTACAAGCAATAATTCCAGCCTCAAGTTACTCTCCATATGTCAATATTGGAGATGTGTACCAATATCAAGGAGGTGTTGCATGCGCGGAAAGCTTCTACTACTCAGTCAACGATCTTTCCTCAGCAATAGTCTATGTTACCAGTGCTGACGGGCTTTCATACAGTGATTTTAGTTTTAGTTCTTTTCCATACAAGACTGTGGTGCAAACACTAACTCTTACACAGGATGGAGAAGAATATTCTTTCACTGGTGCAGAAGTGTTAGGCGTGACGGTAGCGGGTTCCGGAACTGGAGCTAATATAGCATTAACAGCCACAGATTCTTCTTTGGGTTCTGGAACTGGAGGTAAGATAATATTAACAACAACAGATTCTGCGTTGGATTCTTCTTTGATTACTTCTCAACCAACTTTATCTTCAGAAAGTCTTTCCAAAAGTCATTCAGATTCCTTATCTACAATTTCTTCGTCAACTTTGCTTCAAACTTCATCAGCTTTAAAAAGTGCATCTTCCACTTCAACCAATGGGAAATCAACCTCGAAGAAATCCTCAGTCGTTTCAACCACGACAGGAGCTGGTGTTTCTGAAAGTATCACCAATACAAAAGTTTCTTCTTCAGGAAGTATTTCCTCAACACAATCAAATGCTGGTATATATAAGGTAGTTCCTGCTGCCCCTCTTGCTCTAGGAGCTGCTCTAATACTTTTATAAATGCCCAGAATAAATAAAGACTTTATTATTTTCATTTTGTAGCGTATAATATAAAAATACTAAGAAACGCAAATCTCCAATAAAAAACATTTTTGAATGAAAATTATTTATCATACCTTGATATTTGTAAGTTGAATACTCAAAGCCAAATATATTTTAAATTAGAATTAAACTTAGGAATAATCTTATTAATCAAAAACTCCGATAAAATTGCTGCAAAATTTTAGGTGTAGTATATTTTTAATATTCAAAGTCACCACTCTATGCTTGGTAGGATGGTAATTTTGAGATTTCAATTGTATCAATCAGCGAACGAAGATTCTGTATTAACTTGCGTTTCATTGAACAAAAAGAGATTTTGTTGGTGTACGGTAATAATTTTTCTTCATTGTAGTTCTAGCTACTTATCTAGAAGAAAGTTATTCTAGATATTTCTATCTACTTCAAGTTCGGATTAACTTAAGTGATAACTTGTTTTAATTTGATTAATCTAATAGCTCAATGAATAAACTTCTGTTTGATGGAATGTTAAATGTTAAGACTATCTCATCAAGTTTGCTTCATTATATACTCTTTAAGTCTGGATTTACTCATTTTATGAGGCATACCATTACTTCGAAATATTTTGAATATTAATTTTTCATCTTAAAAATAGATTAAACAAAATGCTAGAAAGATTACATAAATAATTATATAGCTTAAGATACTATATAGATTCTACCCTCATAAGGAGTCAATGTAGACGCATCAACATTATCAACATTGGAATGAATTAATTGTAAGTCACCTTCAACAAGTTTCTCAAATGGTACTGATTCTGTAGAGAAGTTCAAGACAATATAAGCAGAATCATTGTTATGCGTCTTCACAAAAGTAAAAACCTTAAGATTATCCTCATCTAATACCTTAAATGAACCATAAACAAGTAAATCTTTATATTCCTTTCTAATCTTCAAAGACTTCTTCCAGAAAGATAACAATGATTTAGGATCATCGACTTGTGCTGCTACATTGATTTCTTTGTAATTGTCGTTAACCCTTGTCCACGGTTTCCCAGTAGAGAAGCCAGCATTTTCGGTAGCATCCCATTGAACAGGACTTCTAGCGTGATCTCTAGCAATCAAATTAATAACGTCCATCAATTTTTTTTCTTTTTCTTTATAATCAGGGTCATTGCCATATTTTTCTTTGAATGCTCTGTAATAGTTAACTGTATTGATATCAAGATATTCATCGATGGACCATTCTCTTGGAAGATTAGTCATACCAATTTCTTGCCCTTGGTAGATGAAAAGTGTACCAGTAAGAGAAATTTGAAACAAAACAAGCAATTTAGCAGATTCTGCCCAGTACTTTGTAGTGTTACCAAATCTAGTAACACATCTAGCCTGGTCATGATTTTCGATAAAGACGGTAGACCAACCATCACTTCCTTCTAGAAAGATAGATTGGTTCTCAGTTGCTTTTTTAAAATCCTTTAAATCAAAACCTTTGTATCCAAATCTATCCCCCGACATACAACCAACCGCAATAACGTCAAATAGGAACATCATGTTCATTTCATTTTCTTTAGCACTTACATATTTTAAAGCATCTTCTCTGGAACAACCACCTACTTCTCCAACAGTCATCACATCATACTTAGAAGTAACTTGCGCAAACATCTCCTTGTGAAATTCGTGAATTCTTGGGCCATTATGAGTCCAAATATCACAAGGTTGATACTCTGCATCAGGAAAAACAATTGGAGCATCTAAGAATTTTTGGTCCTTAGAGTACAAACCAGCAGTATCAATTCTAAAGCCATCAACACCTTTATCAAACCAATACTTCAAAGCAGTATCGTATATCGCTTTTCTAGTTTCCTCATTTTCCCAATTAAGATCTGGTTGAGATTTGGCAAATAACCTTAAGTAATATTCATCGGTTAGTTTATCATATTCCCATGCTGAACCTGAGAAATGAGATTGCCAATTATTTGGTGGTAACCTAGTACCATCTTCAGCATATCTTGGTGGCTTCCAAGTATACCAATCTCTCTTTGGATTAGTCTTAGAAGAACTTGATTCTTTGAACCATTCGTGTTCCGAGGAAGTATGGTTAATGACTAAATCTAAGACCAATTTCATATCTCTTTTATGTATTTCTTCGAGCAATTGATCCATATCTTTCATATCACCATACTTTGGATATATTTTTTGATAATCGCTAATATCGTAACCCATATCATCCTGAGGAGAATCATACATAGGACTTAACCAAATGATATCAATTCCCAAATCTTTTAAGTAGTCTAGAGTGGATATGATACCTTGCAAATCACCAAAACCATCACCATTAGAATCTTTGTAAGAAGCAGGCCAAATTTGATAAACGGTGGAGTCTTTCCACCAAACGTAGTCAATAGTCATTCTTGTTTATTATTTCCTGAAGAAAATATTTTGACTTTTTAGAATCTACTTCTTATTACAACATAAATACTAGCTCCTTAGCTCCTAACTAATGTTGAAGACTTAAGATTGTAAATTGCGAAAAAAGGAACGAAAGTACTAACGATTATTTTTGCGGAAAGGGAATGCCCCCATAAAGATTACTTCAATGATATTATATTTTATATATTTTTGTACCACATTTATTTTTAGTCTCCCGTTCTTGCTACGTATTGTTATTCTCCACAATATTATGTTTAGTACTTTGAGCCCTCGCAAATATAGTGTCGTACTTTTAGTAGATACTTCTGTTTATAGTATCTTTAGTAACTAAAAACTTTATGTTACTTAAAAGAAACCAGACTTAAACTATTTACTCGAATTATTAAAATTATTGTTAAATGAGGTGTCCTATTAACATTTGGTTAAATGGGGAACTCCATTAACTGTTCAGTCAGATTAGACTTACTAATCCTTAATATAATCAACTTAATTAACGATTGAATTGAGAGAGACAATAGTTCACAATTATTATTTATTTGTTTATGATTACTTAATCACTTCGTAAAAACTTTCGCAATTATTTGGGGTGGGTATATTTCCTAGTTCGATAATAGTAGCTGATTGAGTTAGACTTCGTAAAAAGTTTCGCAATTATTTATGATGGGGATTTTAATTTCCTACTGATTCGTGGCTTGATCTTAAAACTAAATAGAGATACTTCAAATAGTAACTTAAAAAACTTGAACAACAACTTGTTTTAAGACGCTTGTATTATCTATTTATTATGGCGACTATTTGAGAATGTGGTAAAAAAAAATTAAATAATTTTCATTTGGTAGAAATATTACTCGCGGTTATGCGTTTATTTTTTATGCACTCCAAGAATATTCGAACCACTCTGATTCTTTTATCAGTATTTGTAAGATGATATCAGAAGGATGCAAGGACTATAAAAAGGGTATCATTAGAACTTCATCTCATTTTCATTTATATTAAAGCATACATAGTTTGATACTAGAAAAAGTAAAATGTCTACGACTTTTGTAGAAGACGTGAGCAGGCCTGACGAGAAAAAGCAGATAGATGAACCTTTGACAAAAAAGATATCTGATCCATCTTTAGGATTTGAGGTTGATGAATATATTTCAAAATTCTTGGAACTTTCAAATGAAGCAAAAGATGGTGAAAGCAAAGAAAAATCTATGACTTTAACAGAAGGCTTAAGGACATATCCTAAGGCTGCATTCTGGTCTGTTATATTGTCTACTGCTATTGTTATGGAAGGCTATGATACAAATGTTTTAGGCTCCTTATTTGGTTTTCCTGCATTTACTAAGAAGTATGGTGAATGGCATGAAAAAGAACAAGTTTACGTCGTTTCTGCACATTGGCAAACTATATTAGGTATGTGTACAAATGTTGGTGAAATTATTGGTTTATATGCAGCAGGTATAATTGCTGATAGATACGGATACAGATTTACCTTAATCGCGTCATTATTCTTAGTCGTGTGTTTTATTTTTATTGTGTTCTTCTCAAACGGTATTCGTATGTTACTTGTAGGTGAGTTATTGTTAGGTTTGCCTTGGGGTGCATTCCAAACTTTGACAACTACCTATGCATCAGAAGTTTGTCCATTAGTTTTAAGAGTTTATTTAACTACTTACGTTAATATGTGTTGGGTTTTTGGACAATTGATTTCTTCAGGTATTCTTAAAGGTTTAGAGGGAAATCCTCATGAATATGCTTACAAAATACCATTTGCAATCCAATGGGTGTGGCCAATTCCAATAGCTATAGGTATCTATTTGGCACCAGAGTCACCATGGTGGTTAGTTAGAAAAGGTAGAGACGTCGAAGCCAGAAAATCATTGGATAGACTTATGAGTGAAAATTCCAGTGTCCCCGATAAATCGATAGTTACTGAGATAATGGTCAAAAAAATGCAAATGACTATTGAGTCTGAAAGAACTAAAACGACACATACTACTTATCTTGATTGTTTTAAAGGTGAAAATTTTAGAAGAACGAGGGTAGCATCACTTGTTTGGGTTATACAGGCATTCTGCGGTGGAAGTTTGATGGGTTATTCTACAGTATTTTATGAACAAGCAGGATTATCTACAAGTAATGCATTTACTTTTAGTATTGTTCAGTATGTCTTAGGTATCTGTGGTGTTATAGCATCGTGGTTTTTATCACAAAAACTTGGTAGATTTGATATCTTTTTTGGAGGATTATGTATCAACTTTGTTATTTTGTTGTTAATTGGTGGACTTGGATGCGCAAATTTTGCTGGAGCTGGATGGGGTATTGGAACGTTGTTATTATTATTCACCTTTGTATATGATGCATCAATTGGACCTATTTGTTATTGTTTGGTAACTGAGATCCCTAATACGCTTTTAAGAGCTAAGACAGTTGCGCTTGCAAGAAACTTCTATAATATAGCAGGTATTTTTAATGCTCTTACAACATCATATATGGTTAATGCAACAGAATGGGGTTGGAAGGCCAAGACTGGGTTTTTTTGGGCTGGCATAAGCTTTATAGATATTGTTTGGTGTTGGTTCGAATTACCAGAAACTAAGGATAAGACGTTTGCGGAATTGGATGCATTATTTGCTGATAAAGTTAAAGCTAGGGATTTCAAGAAAGCAGAAGTTGATGCCTTTGATGCAGGTAGAATGATGGAGGGACTTGGACAAGAAGGTATTAAGAATTTTGTCGACAAGGAAGAGAACTATATAGCCGAAGAGAAAATAAGAGCGTGATCCTGTTAATAAGTAAATTAGGAATTTAGTAATTGTTACGTTAATCAAAACTCACATTTCTATTGCCAGCTCGAAAGATAGTCTGTGGAAACTTGCGATTTTGAAATGATACAGAGCGGGATATATTGTATTCAGTACTGTCTAAAGTTTAATCAGTACAACGTAAGTAGAAAACGGTATTGGATCATCACAAAAGGTATAATATAGAAGTCAATGTAAATCACGAAGTGCATATTGGATTGAATGCACAATCTAATTTTTTAGAATTTACTAGCTTGTATACAGTACGACATAAGTGCGACATCTCTTTAGATTGATGTTTTGGATTATCACTACCCCTTGCTCCTAATAAGTATAAATTTGTAATGGCAATAGTATCGAAATTAACCATCTTTGATAGTGACTGGATGTTAGGACTGTGTAAATACCAAATGTGTCAATTATTCTTAGATGCAAATCGAAATCTTCGTTATCGGCCCAATTGAACAACTCCCATTCTTGATTTAGAAGATACTTCGGCATCTGTTCATTTCTCCTTATTAAAAAATTAATAAGACTTCTACTAAATATTCTAGTTTTGCACTATTACTAAATCTAAGGGCATCCAATAAGGTACTACTATAAAGATTATAATAATTATTATATTTGTTTATATTTCATTCCAGTATCACGTCAATATTTTCCGAGTTATCCAAACCATGAAATATCATTCTATTATAAAGGTGCTGAAAGTTTAAAAGTAACGTAGTTGTTAATAATAATATACGATAGAGCTTGCTAATTTGGTGTTGAAGTAATAACGGTGTGAATTAAGTGGTGGCATCAACATTTATGAAAATAAACATGCCATAATCCAATACCAAGTAGGGGTTAAAGGGATAAGGACTAGACGTATTCCCATATGGTATGAATGCTTTGCTTATGTAATTAACTGGACGGAAACATAAGCCTATCCATTTTAAGGTACGATTGAAGAAGCAATTTATATTTTTGATTAAAGCTTCAGGAGTATAAATGGAGCTGATTTAACTAGAAATAGGGAGAGTAGAGCAAACTACAACAAAGTACCTTATTTTATCTGAATTAAGCGAAAAAATCGGGTATAATGAGAGTTTTAATAACATTTTATGATATATGGAAATTAAAAGTTTGTCTTTATTAATTTAACTTCAGAAAAATGCTCTAATGTTCAGAGTTTGAAGAAAAGTAGTTCAATAGTGCCATACTCATTGTTATTCATCGTATGATAGAATAATATAACGGAATGAACTAAAAAATTAGACTATAAGAAAAGTAAAAGATAACATTCTAATAAATTAATAACTCCCCCGATATTATATAGTACTGGTTATAATATTATTCCAACACTACATTTTTGCAATCTGAATTGAAGCAAGATAATAGAGTGGAATAAAATATAAGCATAATTAAGCCATCTCAGAGTATTAATACATTCCACAAAAGTATGAACGAAATACACTGTGCTCAACGTAAGAGTCATTGTAAGAGTTAATGAATATTTAAACGCATTTTAAATGACACCCTAAAATGCTACCTTTACTGGTGATATAATATCCTTCACTTTTATAAGTTTGAAATATATAGGAGACAACATGAATTAAACATTAAAACCAGTTATGATATTTCAAGGCACAGGATAAGAAGAAGTTCTGAAAAGGTATTATATCCACCACCTATCCATCCAAAAATAATAGATATCAGAATTCTACCATTACATAATACTCATTTTGTACTTCCTAATACCAAGAATAAAGTAAATTCATTAGCTACGGAATAGAGTATTATGGGTATTTAAACAAACATGAACAAAAATTGACGGGTGTGCATATAAAATTTGACTCATAGAATTTTTCATTTCAGCAATACATGATTAAGATAGCATTACTGGTATATATTAACAATGTTTGTAAGTATATAAAGGAGCAAAGCTAATTAAAGATATCATACTAATTATGCAGAATAAAACACAACCATCTTTTGAACAATTATCTTCAATTGTTGACTCCCAAAAGGAAGTAGAAGAAAAGCCAAACTTGTATCCAATTTACAGATATGTTAGAAATGTGGATTTAAATGTCAATCAAGTGTATTTGAAATTAGCTAAGTTGAACTCTAATGATAGGACCCCGTCATTCCTTTTTGAATCTGCTTTAAATGGTGACACAGTGGACAGATATTCATTTATTGGTATCAATCCAAAAAAAATTATAAAGACAGGTGAAGATAGTACTATATATCCTGAAGGTTATTGTAATGTCGACCCAATAACAGTACTTGAAGAAGAAATGAAGAAACACAAACAGATGCAATTGCCAGGAATTCCTAAATTAAGTGGAGGGGCTGTTGGTTACATTTCTTATGACTGTATTAAATATTTTGAACCAAAAACTCGTAAACCTTTAAAGGACGTCTTGCAAGTACCAGAGGCAGTATTAATGTTGTGTGATTTAATCATTGCTTTTGATCATGTTTACCAAAGATTCCAAATTATCAATAATGTGCAAGTCAAGGAAGGCGATGATCTCAAAGTTAACTTCGAGAAAGCAGAAAAGGAAATAGAGGAAATAGAAAATTTATTGCAAATGAATGAACTGATCGAAGATATCAACCCTAAGCAAGGACCAATCAAAAAAAACCAAACTTTCACTTCTAATATTGGACAAGAAGGTTACGAGAACCATGTCTCTACTTTGAAGAAGCATATTATGGCTGGTGATATCATTCAGGCTGTTCCTTCACAAAGAGTTGCAAGGCCTACATCTTTACACCCCTTCAACATCTATCGTCAATTGAGAAGTGTAAATCCGTCTCCGTATTTATTCTACATTGACTTATTAGATTTCCAAATTATTGGTGCTTCACCAGAGTTGCTTGTTAAGTGTGATGAAAAAAACAAGATTATTACACATCCTATTGCTGGTACCATCATGAGAGGTAAAACAAAGGAGGAAGATGAAGCTAATGCCGAAGTATTGAGATCTAGTTTGAAGGACAGGGCAGAACATATTATGTTGGTTGATTTGGCCCGTAATGACGTCAATAGAGTATGTGAACCTTCCACTAACAAGGTGGACAGACTTTTAAAAATCGAAAGATTTTCCCACGTTATGCACTTAGTGTCTGAAGTCAGTGGAACATTGAGATCTGACAAAACCAGATTCGATGCTTTCAGATCGATTTTCCCAGCTGGTACCGTCAGTGGTGCTCCAAAAGTCAAAGCAATGGAGCTTATTGGAACCCTTGAAAAGGAAAAGAGAGGTGTTTATGCTGGTGCTGTTGGCCATTGGGGTTACGACGGTAGATCAATGGACACATGTATTGCCCTTAGAACCATGGTTTACAAAGATGGTGTTGCTTTCTTACAAGCTGGTGGAGGTATTGTATTCGACAGTGATGAGTACGACGAATATATAGAGACCATGAACAAGATGAAGGCCAATAACAACACAATTGTTGAAGCTGAAGAATTCTGGGGTGAAAAACTCGGCTTCATTGAGTAAATACGATATAGGCAATTCACATGATCAGTCGGCCGGTCGATCGACAGCGACGACTCGACCGATCGTCGAGTCGGACGATGATCATCTTAATATAATAGAGAGTAGTAGATACCACATTGTAGACAATACCATGATCAACAACCAAGGTGCGATGGTGGATAACATGGGTGGAGGAGACACGAATCAATCAGAAGATGGAAGTGGCGCCAAAAACTTTTCCAGAACGCCAACATCCTGGGACGCCCAAGATGACATCTTGTTGATGCATCTTAAAGACCAGCAGAAATTGGGATGGAAGGAGATAGCCAGTCACTTCACAAACAGAACCCCAAATGCATGTCAATTTAGATGGAGAAGATTGAAATCAGGAAACTTGAAAAATCCTCCTAAATCAGCAGCCGCCCTAGGGGCCACTGGCAACGACAAGTTTGGCAACGCTACTAAAAAACCAAAGAAAAGTGCCAGTAATACCAGTATCAAGACTAAAAGCGAATCTTACAGCTCACCAGGACGATTTCCGTCAGCATATTCGCCTATTAGCAATACAACATTCACGGGATATGACAATAATGTCAGTAATGCTTTAGCAGGATTAAACGCATTATCAAACCCAACTTCAAATGTTTCAACTCCAGCACCAAATTACCCAGCAAATCCAAGTACAAATAATAATACAAACAATAACTCTCCTAACTTGCACTCGCCAAATCCAAATATTCAAACAACTAATACAATTGGGCAAAGTCATTTTGATAACTCGCCAAAATCGGATACTCCGTTAGATCCTCAACCATACCATGTTGCAGGAACAACTACTGGTGGTGGATATTATGCTGAAATATCAATCGATCCGACAATGAATTTACCGCATAATCAACCACATCCACATCCACAATCAGGATTGACACCAAGAAATTCGACTTCTCAAAGTGGTAGTAACTCATCAGGATCAAGCAACAGTAACCACCAGAGCTTGGGCGTTACCCATAATGGAGGTGTGAATTTACATAATAACTCAATCATTCAAATTTCGCGTGATGATAGAAATTCAGTGAGTTCTCTAAGAGCTTCTGTATCTTCGTTACCATCTAATTCGATGAATATTCCTCATCATCAACTGAGTAATAGTGCATTAGCACATTTGCCTATTTTATTTGGTGGAGGAAACAGCATAAGTGGCCCATCTAGAAATTCTAGTATAAGTGGACCTCCTGGCCTCTCTCACCATGCAACTACTCTATCTAGTATACGAAATTCAAGTATAGTTGGGCTGCTGGGATTGTTTTCAAGAAAAGGATCGGTGGGACACATGCATTTGAATGAAAAAAAAGACGATGATACCTCCAGGAAAATAGAGAACAAATATAGCAAGTCTAAACAAAAATCAACGAAACAAAGTAATTCCGCAACTAACAGCCAACCAATATTCAAGATACCATGGTCCATGGAGGAGGACGAGTTATTAATAAACCGTCGTAATAGAGAATTATCTTTTGCCGAATTATCAATTCTCTTACCACAAAGAACTGAAGGAGAAATATGGTCCAGGATTGACTATTTGGAAAAATTAAGAAATGGTCACAGAGACTCTACATCCACAGATCATAGAAAGAGAAGACAATCGTCAATAGGATTAGACGAGGATGACTTTTATGATGATGTGGATGATGTAATAGGTGATATGGATGTCATAGGTGACGATGATGACGAAGATGATGATGTCCTTGTTGATGTGGATGATTCTGTAAATATATCTCGTAGAAGAAAGAGAAGAACAAGTTCTGCTGTCAATCCCTTGAGCATAGAGGGATCTATGAAGAAAATACAATAATATTGCTATGAAGCATTTAAGACATATTTAGTTCTATGAAATTCTCAACGTAGAATATTATCTATTCATTAAATAGGATTTAATATAATTTTAAGTCTTTAGTAATCTGATCGATGACAGCTTTTGGAGCTGGTCCAAGTCCCAACACCGTAGCACTACCAGCAGCAATTTGGGTTCTGCCAGCATCATGTACTATGTACGAATTAATTCCTAAAGAAATCGCTTGCGCAAATAAAATATCCATTTCTTCTTGATTTGGAACTTGTAATGTAATTTTAGCTTGACCATTTGCACCTTCCCATCTTTTAACCATTTCTGGGTTGTATGAGTCGCTATGTGGGTTGGTAATCTTTTTATACAAAGCCAAAGTAGCATGCAGACATTGAGCTGCAGCTTTACCTTTACCCATTTTTAAATCTTGACGTACGATTAATGTCATTCTTACTTCTCCTGGAACGTCATTTAATGCTAAGGAATTGACATCAATATCTTCGGATTCCTCATCACTATCATACTCGCTAGAGTCATCACGTTCATCCTTCAATAATGACCTAATTTTTGGTTGATCTGATATTATCTTATTAACCCAATATCCGGTCAAAAATGATATGATTCCCACAGAGGCTAATTGAGTAAATGTAGTGCTAGTCATTTAATGATGATTTTTAAAGTATAATTTTTTATTGGATTTGTGCAAGTGAGATTTTCATGAATATTTAGTGATTACTCCAAATGTGTAGTTGCAAAAAAAATAGACAAATTTTATCATATTATGATTAATGTTACGAGGTGGAAAATCATAAGATTTGAAAATGGCTACCAAATGGTTACAAGTAGCATAAAATTATAACTATGTTGCATAGGGCAATAAAATGGTCCGTAATGATCCCGTATATAAAATGATCTATTTGAATAATTTATCACAATATATATCTGATATATAACTTAATCTTTATATTATGACTATTACCTTCATTAAACTATGAAGACATATAAGAGATCATTATTGCTATTATCTGATCTGTGGTTCAAGAATATTCGCATGCATGAGAAAGTCTTTTTCTTAAAGAAGCTAGTGACACAATGTAAAGTCGTCAAGATAGCCCTAGAATGATGTTAGAGGCTAAGCTAAAACTTTTGACTTCTTGGATTTCTTTTTTCCCTTATGTTTAACCTTTTCTACTTTACTTGTGTATTTTCTCCAACTATTCACTCTGAGATCTCGCTCATCTTCCCATTTATTTTCTAATTGCTTCTTGAGTTCCCTTTCCTGCTGCTGAGCTTTTATTTCCGCAAGTCTAATGGCTTCTTGACGTTGCTGATAATCTTTTTCAACCTTGATAAATTTCATCTCTTCATTTAATATCTTCATTACAGCTTCACGAAGTTGTTTCCACAGCACACTATTATAATCTATGGATTCACTTGAATAGTCTTTTCCAACGTCATTGTATATATCAATTAATCGTTTCTTCTCATCAATTAGTGCTTTAGGTGTTTCATCGTGTATTGTAGTTTCGCTACTCTCTTGCTCTTGAATTGATAACACTTGTTCTGACTTCTTTAACCTATCAAATGCTGACTCGGAATCTTTGTTACTTGTCTTATCAGGATGTATAAATAAACTCTTCTTTCTATATGATTTTTTTACTATATTATTCAAATCGTCAATGTTTATCTTCAATGGATTAATCTCTAAGATTGAAAAGTAATCCCATTCACAGCAAGAGAGAATTCTTGATATTTCGTCATCTTGCTTCAACTTCAATGCTTCAATTTGTAATGTCTTATCGAATGAGTCCATTTTGCTAAAAATATTTTAGCATCACATCTGAATTCAATCCGATTTCAATAAAAATATAATATCTTTTACGGTATTTTATGTTCAAAAGACTTCCAATATTTAGAAAAATGACTACCAGTACTACATGGAAACCACGCTACTACGATATTGGTGTTAATTTCTCTGATGGCATGTTTCAAGGTTATTACCACGGAAGTTCCAGAAAAAAGCATCCAGAAGATGTTGATAGAGTTATACAAAGAGCCCATTTATTTAATGTTAAAAAGATGCTTATAACCGCTTCTTCCATACAAGAAAGTGAAGAACATTTTGAATTATGTAAGAAATACCCAGAATTTAAATCAACAGTTGGAGTTCACCCTTGTACTGTTGCTAGAGAGTTTTTCATTAAAGATTCAGAAAACAATTACACCGAAAATCCTGTTCCTGATTTGGATTCTAGATTACAAAAGTTAAAAGAAATTACTAAAATTGGGTTTGAAAAGGGGTATGTAGGTGCATTCGGTGAGATTGGTTTAGACTACGATAGACTTCATTTCTCTACCCAAAATCAACAAGTTACAATGTTTAAGAAGCAATTAGAAGTAATAAGTTCTCTAAAAGAATTAGAAATACCATTATTTTTACATATGAGAAGTGCTTGTGATGATTTTATAAATATTTTAAAACCATTTCTTGAAGATGATTCCATTAAAAAGGGTCATGGTGTTGTTCATTCATTTACTGGTACTGAGGAAGAATTAGAAAAGATTGTTGAGTTAGGATTTTTTGTTAGTGTTAATGGCTGTTCTTTGAAGACAGAAGATAACTTGAGAGTTGCGTCTTTGATTCCTCGTTCGAAATTGTTGATCGAAACTGATGCTCCTTGGTGTGAGATTAGAAAGAGCCATGCTAGTCACAAATTTATTTCACTATATCCTAACAAATACTACCCAAAGGTTATAGTAAATACTTTGAAGGAAGAAGATTCTTTAGAGAGGAAAGAAGAAGAGCAATTGCTTTTAGAAGTAAATGGAAAGAATAAACAAATCAAAAAGTCAAAATCTCCTACTCCTGCAAAAGAAGTAAAATTAGACCCTTATGTGCCTTATCCTTCTATCAAAGTAGACAATTTTGAGAAGCATAAGAAAATTGTTGAAAGTGCAAACAATGGTAATAGTTGTTTTACTCAACTATATGGGCCCTATTCATACCCTTTGATTAAATCTCGAAATGAACCTATCTTTGTAGGACAGGTTGCTGAAATTATGTCCTCGTTATACGGCATCAAGGATGATGACGAAATTGAAAAGTTTTTAGATGAGGTATATGAAAACTCTGTAAAATTATTTGGTTAAATTATATATATTATAGATTAGTATTAGAATACAATTCTTACAGAAAATTTCAACTCGAGCAAATCTATCTTCTTGCTGACTTTCTTGTTGACCTACGACGTAATTCTATGATTGCATTATCAGGTAGTGTTGATTTTACTGATCTTGTAGACCTTGTTGACCTAGATCTGAGCGGCTGCGGTTCCTGTGCAGCGAATGAGCTAGCTTTATTAGAAGGCTTAACCCGTGAAGAATTCCTAATTTGATTTTTATCAGGAATTTTGGTATCATGCTGGGAGTCAACTAATGGAGTCAGATATTTACTATATGGTACATCATTTTTTAAGCTATCATTCATACGATCGTCTTCGAGGTCGTTATTTGACTCATTAACCTCGACATCACTTGTTGATGCGAATGATACGTCGTTCTCAACATCCTCACGATCATCATCATCTCCATTGCGATCTTCAACATCATTAATCTCATCGCAACTCTCATCATCGTCCTCTACAGACTCTACGTCATGTTCTTGCTCCTGTTCTTCTTCTCCATCATCATCATCATTATTATCGTCATCATCATTAGCATCTTTATCTTCGTATTCCTCAAATTCTTCTTCATCATCTCGCGATTCTTCCTCTTCGTCATTAAAGATTTCTCCATACTCCTCAACTTCTGTGGATTCACCAATATAATCAATAGAAGTAGGGAGTTTAACATTATTATCATTGGACTTATTAGGTTTTCGTAGAATATTAAAATCCATACCTGGATAACAAATCATGTATTCTTCAAGATTTTTACCCGTACCTAAAATTTCATTACTATTAGATTGATTTTCCCTATTCATGTCACGATATAGTTCGATTTCCTTTATCGCTTCCTGTTGAAATGTGTAAGGGTTATTAATATCATCTTTTAAGAAATTAACGATTAGTGAAATACTATTATGTGGCATTACTTGCGCAGCATTATTTAGTGCCGTTGGGACTGCTGAATTCTGCAACATAGCTGGCGCAGAATTGATTCCTCCAGAAGGTCCAAAAAGCATAGGCTTCCATAATAACTTATTTTTATCAAGTGTTACATAATTTTTACTTTCCAATTTTTCAATAACCTGTCTGATTTTCTTCAAATCGATGACTATAGCATACTCATTAGTTGTTGGGTTCTTCACTAAAGAATCCAATTGTTCTAATCCCACCACTACATCGGATGGTATCATTCCAGTAAGCTTCGATAAATTTTCGATTGATATAGAGACATCAGATAATCCATTCTCATTTCCTTCTAAGTATTTTTTATATAAATAGTCAAACTTCTGAGCAACTGTAACTTTCCAATAATTTCTATAACTCAATAATCCAAGATCACTCAAAGGCTTTTCAGGCGTGCCAAATTTAAATTCGTTTCTGCTCAACAAATAACTAAAATCGATCAACAAGTTACCGTATCCCTTACGCTGATAAATAGGTAATGTCAATATACAAGAAACGTTGTAATCTAGATTATTTAATTTTTCCTTAGAAAAATATCCCACGAAGTGATAATTTGATGGGTTTTCTTCATCAATCTCGGTAAGTACATAAAAGATGAATGGCTCCACGTCATAGTACAACGTTTTCGAATTTAAGAATAATTTAGCCAAAAGACAAAGATTTTGACAATAACTAATATTTTTTCTTCCATCCACCTCCCAAATAGATATTCTTTTTTCTAAATCTTTATAAATCTGATTTCCAGGTGGATGATTGTTTGACAAATTACAATTTTTTAGCTGATGTCTAGTAAAAGACAATGGTGATATCATATATTTTAAACAGTGCTCGCAGATATAAAGTATCTTGGACTGAGAATATTCTTCGGGATATGGGGCTGTATACCAAGTGTCGATTTCGTAATTACGGAAATGAATTTTCTCGATCTGAGATTTCAAATAATTATTTGATTTAATAACAGGAGACTGCTCTTTAGTTTCAAAATCATTACCATTATTATCTGAGTTTCCACGTGCGTATTCACGCTCAATTCTCAACTGTTCTTCTTTTTCTAGGAACTTATTAAATACAACTCTATCTGATTTTGTGGGGTCGGTGCCATTTATTGTACAATCTGGAAATTTCAATATACCTTTATACGGAAGTTCCTGCGAAATCAGGTTTCCTTTATCACTCCTTGAATCATAACTATTTTGAACAACATTAGATCTTCTATCCAATACTCTTGTTTTAGATTTTAGAATACTTTTGAATTTTCTATCATTCCTATCATATCGTATTCCCACAAAGAAGTTTGATCTACTACGAGGGTACACTTTAACAACACGTCGTATCTTTTGGGGTGAGCTATCTGTTCTTATCGGCTTAATTGAATCTCTAAATAACTTTTTAAGTGAATAATTGTTGTTAGACCTCTTCCGGTGGGATCTTTGATCAAGGCTATCTATTTTAAGATTTTCATATTCCCGGTGATTAGTTATCTTCAACAGCTCTAGTAAATGGTTATTTGTTGGAGGCATGATAAAAACAAAAGACCCCAAATCTATGTACTCTAGTGTTTTATATATGTAGCTGTCTTTATATAACTGCTCTTAGACTTCATGATAATAGATTTTTCTGATGGATTGTTTACGCGTAAAAAGTGTACTGCATATAGGTTTTACTCTATCTCATCATTTTGCATTAAACCTCATACAAAGAATATTAATGTAATCTCTAAATATCATGTACCAAAGTTTCCACTACATATATTAATGTTGATTACAATAGGCAGATAACATTAGGTTGATGAGATAAGTATTCCAAATTATTCTTAATCCTATAATGAATTATAAATTGCTTATAGTTAGCATAGTATACTCTAAAAGTGTACGAGTTGGATGTGCTACCGAAAAGAAAATCTGACCACAGTGGGAACCATAATCAAGAAAATTAAGTTTTGTAGTGTATATTGAGACAGCATAAATCGATATCTCTCAGTTAATCCTGAAGTCTTTTATCACCGTGAATAGAAAAATATAGTCTAATAATATTAGTATTAAAAGAATTGCTTATTAAAAAAATATAGCTATAAAAACACAGGTCATAAGCATTAAGACCATTTAAAAAAATTATAATTAAAACTTCAAATCATAAAGCAGATATGAATATTTATAGGCATTGAAGACATGAACAAAATGTAATCCCAATTGTACTAGACAATTTGAAAATTTTATATTTTTCTTCAGTAAAAAAAGGTAGGGAATTAGTTCTTTCCATCCTTGGTTTCATCTTCATCTTCAACTTCTTCAACATGCTTGTCATGAGTATCATCAATATCTTCGACATCTTCTCCAGACATTCCAAAATGAGCTAATAATGATTGAGCTGAAGATGTATCTAAATAAATAACGCCATTTTCATTGGTAATAGCGTTACTTGCTAACAAGTTTTGTAACGAAACAGCTCCATTGGCAAGGTTGGTGTGATCTTGTCCATTTTCTACAACTCCGTCTTCTTCTTCTTGCTCATCACCATATCTGCCAAAGCCACCTCCGGTACGTAAACCAGACAAGCCTCCAAACATTGAAGGACCACTAGCACCACCTCCTCTAGAAGTATTATTTTGTGCTTGTTGACCAATTTCATAGTATTCACCATACATTTCCTTATATATATCCAGATATTCGGCTGAAATTGGCCCATATTCCTTATTATCGGGATTGCTTTGAGCTAACTCTATTCTACTGATTATCTTTTCATACCATTGATCTAAAGTTTCATTCTTGGTAACATCTAACAATGCAACAATAATTATAGACATGTTATCACAACCAATACCTGATCCATCACTGGTAGGAGCACAACACAACTCCATTATTTCTTCACAAATTGTAGTAAATGGCTTACGTTCATAAATACCCCTTCTTACACATTCAACACAGTTTTGGGAAGTTAAACAATCCCAAATACCATCACAAGCTACAACCAAAAATTCGTCCTTGTCATAATTAATACCATGTTGTATGACATCGGGGTAGCAGGTAACAATTTGTTCTTCAGCTGGTAAATCAGGATTCTTTTTGAATTCAAAATCACCGATACCACGGGATAAAGCTAAGTTACCATTTACTCTACCCATATCGACGTAACCACCAGCAGAACAAATTCTAGCCTTTTCACCCTCATTAGAAGGCTTGTGATCATAAGATAAAGCTTTAGCATAACCATTGATAGACATTATAGTTCTGGAATCTCCGGCATTACCACAAATAATCTTGGTAGGTGTAATAAGAGCAGCAGTAGCAGCACACCCACTATCATCATCCTTCATGTCATAATCTTGCAAAATAGCTTGATCACAACTTAAGAAACCTTCTTTGAAGGCATTAATATAATCCCCCTTGTTAAATGCTTCTGTGGATCTAATGATCTCTTGTAAGTGTTCACCAACGAAAAGGGCCGCCTTTTCACCACCATGACCATCATAAACACCAAATAATGATACGTGTTCAGTATTCTCATTCGAATTTAAGTTGTCTGATGAATTGTCATTGTGTACGTTTAACACAGTAGAATGTGCGTCTTCCATATTGATTCTCCATCCTTGCATGGACGATAAACCGTAGGATACGTATTTGTCACTACCCTCTTTAGAGTGCTTGTCAGTCACTGGTTGTGAAAGAATTTGACCCATTGTACCTCAATTAAAAATCTATATTACAGGCGAATGAAAGCTATGATTTCTGGGTATTTCTCACACTTATTTTGTTAGAAATTCTTTTCTGATTAGATATTGAATATGGAAATTTTCTATATCTTTTTCCTTTTTTATATCCAACTAACTCTGCGTTTCTCAGTCGAACTCTCTCAAAATAACGTCTTAATAAAATATGCTGTATTCACACTATATAAGTTTCACTGTAAAGAACAAATCTATCACTGTTTACTGTCACAATTCTATTAATTTGAGGTGCCATCATCGTCAATTTTTTTTTCTTTTGCGAGCGAAAAAAATGGTCACGTGTATATTTTCACACTATTTAAATTTTCACTGACTAAACCACTGAGAATATTTGTGTACCCTTATGAATACGGGGATGGCGAGAACAGAGGCGTCTCGAAATGTCAACTATGACTACAATAGAAACGCTTCAGGCGGCTCCCAAAGTATTACAAATCGCTTCTCAGGACACGTTATAACATGACGTTTAAACGCAGTGACTTCTGAATCTACCGGTAATGAGGAGGTTTTCTGTTATAGGCTAGATGGTGCATGAGAGAAGGAATTCCACGGCTAGAAATAGATTATTAATGTCCACGTACTATTGTTTTTAGCGATCTACAGGTTGTGATAAAAGAGAATGTCCTGTGTATAACATCGGAACTTAATGTCAGACATTTTTCATACCTGTCTAGCAACCATGTGATTAGCTACCAGGGTTGATATGGTTTAGCGGTGGACTAATGGCTAATTTAAAGAAGAATATATTAAAACATAAAAATAAAAATGGACAAAATATAGAGAATAATCTATCAAGGGCACATTAATATATAGATTGGAACAATTTTTTATTGTCTAACTTTAAATGGAAATAGATGGACTAGTCACAGATAAAGCGAACGGCGACCCTACAATATAGAGAAGCACGAACATTCGGTAGCGTAATTTGTTTTCTTATTTTGCAGTAAAATTTTTGATTAAATTATCTCTTCAATGAGTCATATATTCGTGTCTAGTCATTGAGAAGAGCGACATATTCGTTTAATCATAATCATAACACATAATCATCAATAAAATCAACAGAATATCTGGGACAATTCATTTTGGGCCCCAGATGCCCGAAGGATTGTCGTAGTTGTTAGATAAATTCAATGAGTTAAATTTATTATTTAATGAGTCGTTAACGTTCGTAGAACTTGAATTTGAATAATCGTCTAGGTTCGTGGAAGAAGACTGTTGTAAGGACGTGAAACTTCCAGCCAAGTGTGAATGTTGGCCAAAAGGTTGAAATCTGGCATTAATATCGGTGGATACTAACGGAGTGGTAGGTTGGGAGGAGTTTGAAACATGAGGGAAATATTGTTGGTGGGCATGCTGAGGAGTTGGAGATTCGGTGATATTAGTATGTTGAGAATACGTGCCGGCCAACGGAGTGGTAGAGCGCATATCAACAAAAGATCTACTATTTGTATTTCTCAAAAGAGCCGCAGCGCTGGTGGGTCCCATAGTCGGAGTTCCAATTTGAGATTGGTTATTTTGGGTTTGGTTGTTTGAGTTTGATTGTAATTGGGCTTGGCCTTGAGATTGGTGTTGAGGTTGTTGGTAGATGTTAAAAGGCTGAACCTGAGAGAATGGTCTGGATTGCAGATTGGTAGCTAATGGTTGAGGTTGTTGAGATTGGTTTTGGTACTGAGGGAAATGTTGTTGGATAGGAGTAGAAGAATGTTGTCTTAACCTAGGCATTTGTAAAGCAGATTGAGATTGGGATCTCAATAATTCAGGATGACCAGTATTATTAAATTGACCAATTTGACCTTGATTTTGATTAATTACTGAATTAGTATGCGAAGGAGTATGTGGGAGCTGTGGCTGATAAGATAAATATTGAGGAATATGACCAGGCTTTCTTCTAATAATGATTTGACCATTGTCAAAAAGCTCTAGTAATCCCAAATAGACGCACAAAATAGATAAAACCTTTCTAGTGTTCATACTTAATTGAGTAGTAGAGAATGCCAATTCAAAGACAGATCTTGTAACATCATCTCTGAACAAAATTAATTGATTGTAAAGATCTAATGTTTCAGGATCATTCAAATTAGTTTCAATAGGTGGAGAAGATATAGCATTAGTAGATGGCAAGTTAACAAATAACCTTTCAGTAGTAGTTGACTGGCTCTCGTTTACACTTAAATTCTTTGTAGCTGCAGTTGTTGAAGCTGCTGACATTAGAGAAGCTAAGGAAGCATTTGATGTCGTGCGGTGTTGTTCTTCTAATTGACCCCTCTTTTCTCTCTTTTCTCTTTCAATTCTTTCTCTTTCTTGCAATGGTAACATCTTTTTATATTCAACTCTTAATTTTCTACCGCCAATTTCTCTACTATTTAATTGATTTACAACCATGGAAGTTTCGTCAGTAGATGTAAAATTTGCGAATGCTAAACCTCTGAATACACCATTATCAAAATGATAATTGAAAGCATATGGTAAAGGCAAATTTAATTTCGTCATTACTTCAAGTAATTGTTCCTTTTTAATTGCGAAAGGAATGTTCTTTATAACAATAGCAGTTGGAATCAATTCATCGTCATCATCATTAGTAGTAGTACTTTGATTCGTCTCGTCGTTGTTTAAATTGATGGATTCATTAAATTCTGATTTCTCCTTCTTCAAATTTGATTCCATTGACTTTGCATCTAATGTATTTAAAGTAGATTGTTGTTGCTTTTGTTGTTGTTCAACCCACGGTCCTACATTAGCTTGAGTTGAGGCTGATGCAGAAGAATTTTGTGCTTGTTGATTCAACCAAGAGTTTTGCAAGCTAATGCTATTCCTGGATGAAGAAGATAATCTTTGATTCCCCAACTGTGGAGTGGAATTTCCATTATTTGTACCATAGGTCGAGGAAGAATATCCTGATGTCGATGACAATGAGGATAATGATGGACGACGTTGGATGCTAGGATCCATCTGATTTGGAGTAGATGATAAATTTCTTAAATCCATTCTTGTGATTATTTGTTAAATACTCTGATTAATTGTTGATTATCAATTTGTAATATAAAAACTCTTCAAATTTTCGACAAAACTTTAGACCTAATTTCAAAAAAAAAAATACAAAATGTTTTAAAATAAAAAAGAAAAAGGAAGTACTTAGCTAGCTTTTGATTTCACTGACTATTTGTAAGTGTTCCTGAAAGATATAACAAACTATGTCAATTAGTTGCTTGTCAATAAAATATTACATATATAATTTGGAAGGGGCCAAAGAAAGTTTTTTTCAATCTATTATTGTATGCACTCCTGATTATTTAAAGGCGACCATAGATACGCTGATCTGATTTTACTATATAATGTGATGCCGAACTCATTACGGGGCTTGTATATCAGTATCAAATGAGCTTAGAAGAAAACTTTCATATTTATTACTACGTATAATAATTCTAATAATGAACACTATATTCAATATTTATGATCGTTATTCATGAGTTCAACGTGTTGTGGTGTAAAAGAACAGATGTAGCATTGGCATATGCTTCATTTGACAGCAATTGTAATTTTTAAAATTTAAATATATAATGAATATTCGCTCTCTCCTCTGGTACTGTAACAAAAGTTTTATTAGGGGAAGAACCCAAAGGTTTATACATAGATTAAAGGTAGACATGGAATCCCAGAATGCCTATATCGCGAAAGGACATTGCCTAAAGACGACGTGTGTTTTAGTTCACGTGATGCGATTTATTACACAAAATCTAATTTATCAATTCGTCCAGTTTTTCAAGTTGACTACGTATTTGCTGTAACATTAACAAGAAGAATCAGAATTAATATGGTATGTATGAGTACAATTTTTTAACTGAATGGAAACTAACAGATTAGTCGTCATCATCAGTTGCCCCAGGAGGATTAAGGAGCGCCGCTAAAAGAAAGACCACCGCAGAAAAGAAGGCACAATCATCTAATGCATTGCCATTATCTACCAGGGCAGCAGGTGCTGGTGGTTCTTCATCTACTATGATGAAGTTATTTACTGATGAAGCACAAGGTTTAAGAGTTGATCCTTTAGTTGTTTTATTTTTAGCTGTTGGTTTCATTTTTTCTGTCATCATCTTACACGTCTTTGCTAAGATCACCGGAAGATTTTTATAATTCTTGAGTTAACTATATGTTGGTAATAGCCCGAATTGGAGTTGGAATGGATTGCTGCATCATAATGAGGTGTATATATATATAATTAATGAAGCTCGATATGTGCTATTTGAAATATCACTAATATACAAGCATCTATTTACATGTTTTCTAAAAGTGATTTAATTACCTTAGTGAGACCATCTATGTGAACATAGTGTTTCACATCAACTCCTGAGTCATTGTAGTCTACCTCCCAGTGAAAATCTTTTTCGTCATAAAGTTTTTTCCACGCCATATCATCTGAAAATCTGGAACCTCTAATTTCTATTTCAACAATAGGGAACCTCTTTCCAAGAATAACAACTAATGGAATACCTACTATGTGAGAATGATTTACTTTTTTTCCAATTCCAATTTTTTGTCTGTTATCTAGCCTGTATTCGATTTGAGCAGATCCTAACAATTCATACACTTCAAGAGGCTGTGTTTCAAGACTATTGGCTTCTATAACAGTTACATCCCATGGTGATATAGCTGATGGCCATCTTAATCCCCTTTCATCTTTATTGATTTCTCCAATAGCTGCTATTATTCTGCTTATACCAATACCATAACATCCCATCATTATATTTTTTTTCTCTACCTTACCTTCTGGTAAATATGTATCGACTGTACAGTCAAGACTGCTGCTGTATTTATCGCCTAAATAGAACGTATGACCAACTTCAATTGCCCTTTTTAAACTTAATGTGCCATCTTCACATTTACCGCATATTTCTCCTTCAATAGCAGATACTAGAGGCACATCTGTTAAAGTAGTTATTAAAGATCTGTTAATAAACTTTATTGGGAAGTCTGGAAAATTGGATCTTGATGTCAATCTTGCATCCATCATTCTGACGATTCTTTTAGAAATTAAAGTTTCTTCATCTGAGAATTCTTTTAAAATTGTTTCTTGATCTGATATACTTAAATCTGTGTCTGGTACTTCATTCTTGATAAAAGTTTCCTGGAGCTCTCTAGATGTGGGATAATATGCACAAATCAATGTGGCCCTATCCTTAGTCATGAAATATCTAACAGACACATCTTTTACATCCTCAGCTACACTGCTGTAAGATAACGTCTTTTCTACATTAGATATACTATCACAACCATCACAACAAAATAAACTATCCTCTCCAGTATGATGCACATAATGCCATTCATGACTCAACGAACCTCCAATTTCTCCAGTATCCGCATCTGCTTTAACAAATGGTAATTTTAAATCAGTAAATATGTTCACATATGCATCCGTCACTGACTTGTATGTATCCATTGCATTTCCCTCGTCAATGTCGAAAGAATAACCATCTTTCATTATAAATTGTTTACCACGAAGTAATCCACTTCTTGGCCGCTTCTCATCTCTAAATTTTGTATTTATTTGATAGTAAAGGACTGGTAGGTTTTTAGGACTATTAACTTGTTTCGCTACTAAAGAAGTAACTTCTTCTTCTGCTGTTGGTACAAGACAAAATTCGGATTTAGAGGAGTCTTTTAATTTGAAGATCTCAGTATTGTTCCAACGATTTGTTTTCTTCCATAATTCAGAACTAGAAAGAAGGGTTAAATTTATTTCTTCAAATCCAATGTTATTCATGTGACTTCTTATAACGTTAGATAGTTTCTGCACCATAGTATTGCCCATAGGTAGCCAGTTGACAAGTCCTGCTTTAGGATAGCTTATGTAATTCAACCTAGACAAAAGCTCATGAGTAGGTAAATTTTTTATATTTTTGAGAGATTCTATATTGGAGCAATAGAAACTAGGCACAGTTCTTATCTTTTTGCCTATAATTGCACCTTTCAAATTCATTTTACCTGGCTATAGATAAAACAATTTGGACTTCTTTTTATTATTTTTCGATCGCATTGTCTGAAATAATTTATTTTCAGAACTACGAGCAGTTACATACGATAAAAATTACTTATATAAGTCTTTAATCTTGGAGTTAGCTTCATTGTAAACATCGTTCCCATATGACTTCAAATGATTAAGAGAGCTTTGGAAGTCAGACTTAGCTTTTTCCAACTTCGCATTCTTGTCTGGCTCAGTAGATCTCAGCAACTGGTTAGTCAAATCTTCTAAATTAGTTCTTGCTCTCTCAAAGTTGTCAATAGCTCTTTGCTTTTCAACATCAAACCTATCACCTAGAGCCTTCTTAGTTTCTTCTAAAGAAGTTTTGGATTGCTCGTACTGAGAAGAAATATCTTTGGAGGCTTCATCAGCTTTCTTTGAGCCCCAAGCAGACCATTCATCAGCTTTCTTTTCTGCTGAGTTTCTGAGCTTTTCTGCTTCTGCTGCAGCTTCATCAGACTTCTTAGATCCCCACTTAAACCATTCGTTTTTCTTTGCTTCCAAGTCTTGCTTAGTCTTGTCCAATCCATCAGCTACATCATCAGCCTTTTTCGAGCCCCAATTGAGCCATTCCTTTTTAGTTGCTTCAGCTTTCTCAGTAGCTTCATCTAATTTCTTCTCCGCTTCGCTCTTATCGCCTCTGAGCCAGGCACCCCAGGATTTTTCCTTGACTTCCTTATTTGGAGAAATTGTAGAAATATTAGTGGTTGTTTTATTAAGATCACCAATTGAGTTCACTGTATCAATATATTTATGTACACTGCTTTTAAAAATATTTTTGTCCTGTTCAGGGGTGGTTGCTTCATCCACGGCATCTTTGTATTGATCAGTCTTGTGGGTTAAATTTTGGTACAATTTCGTCTCTTTCACCCCTTTCAATTGTTCAGATAAGGAAGGATGTTCCTTTATTTGTTTCCTTTGTTCTTCAAATCTTTCATTGATCTCTTTTGTAACGTCAGATGAAAACTTCTTCACTTCATCTACATCATGCTCGATCATAGCCCTATTTCTAGGGATAATTGGGTTGATGTTCCTGTCATAGTAGTAAACACCACCTGCAACTGCTAAAGTTCCTAAAATATACTTAGAAGACATTGTTGTTAAAAAAGTTAAACTAATTGAAGTTGTGTGACAACATCTTTCATTTAAATGAACATGGGATTTTATTCTTGCTTAGATTAGTTGCTACTCGCATACCGAAAACGGAAATAATGATTTTAGTGCATATTTAATTGTTTGGTCACTGGAAGGCCATTATATATTGTGAACATTAGCAAATAACCGCACCTACGAATGATCTTCCTAATATAGAGTAGGAAAACAAATTACAATATATAGGATCCATTAAACTAGATTATATCATTGAGGACCATTGCTACATGCTTAATTTCTCACTTGCATTCTGGTGCCAAATCTTAAATCTCGGATTTCAACTATTGATGGTCTCAGTGGAACATAATTTGCAGTCATTTTCAAAGACATATGGGTTGCATTGATACGATCACTAAATGTGTTAATTATTACCACTATTATTACCACTATTATTACCACTATTCATATTGGTGAATTACTATAGAAATTAAATAACCCTGCACTTGTACATTGGATAGATACGAGAAATCGAAATGCTGACCGGTTACTTGTGATATTCATCTTTTCGGCAAGTACTTTATGTTCTCCACACAGTTTTAATTGTAGATATTAGTTCCTCGATCTAGTGCATTTATCTCTTTCGTAATTCTGCTCATTGATGTTAATTTAGTTGCTGGAGTCGATTTCTAAGTTTTCAACCAGCATCAATACACAATAGATGATACCACCAATCAGAGTGGATGTGATAGAATATATGCTGAGAACATCAATTAGAAAGGATATCTGATTATGAAGTATAAAGCATATCTACTGCCTAAGAAATGGCTTTGTATATTATAACATTAGTTTTGTAGCTACAAATATATTATATCCAGTATGAAACCTGAATATTGTAATTTGCATTATCAAATATTAAACATGAAGTTAGTAAAAATCAAACGTATATAGTATGAACTCTTACACTATACGGCATTCATGCCTCTAGAATTTAATGGTTAATTGAACTGACTGTATTAAACTTTCATTTTCTCATTGATCACCATGTGTTCTTCCTTATCAACAAAGTTCTTAATACCTTCTTGTCCAAGTTCTTCCATCATTCTACCAGCATCAAATGCATCAATTTCGGCTTTCTTGAAATCTCTAGCCCTGCATCCGTCAGCAAATAATGCATCCATTTCAGCAAATGTCTTACCTTTAGTTTCTGGTAACTCAAACCAACACCAAATAGCAGACAACAAGCACGCACCAGCCCATAAAAATCCAGTCTTGGCCTTCCAGCCCCACGCAGTTGCATTAACCATATATGGTGTAAGAATGGCCGTAACAATACCAGCTATATTATATAAGTTTCTTGCAAGAACGACGGTTTTGGCTCTTAAAATTGTAGATGGAAGCTCTGCAACTAAACAGTAACAGATTGGTCCAATTGTTGAATCATACACAAATGTGAACACTAATAACAACGATCCAATACCCCATTCAGCACCAGTTGAATCAGTGCATCCTAGTCCTCCAACCACCAACAAGACACAACAGTTGACACATAATCCTATAAAGTAGATGTCAAATCTACCAAACTTTTGTGAAAGGAACCATGATAATATAACACCACAAATACCTAAAATATATTGTATAATATTGAATGTAAATGCATTACTTGGCGACAACCCAGCTTGTTCATAGAAAACAGTCGAATAACCCATTAATGCGGAACCTGTCCAATTTTGAATAACCCAGACAATAGCAGCGAGTCTAGTCCTTCTAAAATTATCGCCTTTGAAACAATCAAAGTATGAAATACTACTAGTTTTAGCATTCTCGGCCTCAATGGTAATTTGCATCTTTTTAAGCATTGCGTTAGCAATAATCGATTTATCTGGAAGATTTGGTCCTTCAGTCATGAGCCTATTTAAAGATCTCTTTGCTTCTTCGTCTCTCCCTTTTCTAACTAACCACCATGGTGATTCTGGTGCTAAATAAATACCAATAGCTATTGGAATTGGCCAAACCCATTGGATTGCAAATGGAATCTTATAAGCATATGAGTCTGTGTGACTCGATAATCCTTTAAGAATACCTGAAGAGATCAATTGGCCAAACACCCAGCACATATTAACATAGGTAGTTAAATAGATTCTTAAAACTAATGGACAAACTTCTGAGGCGTATGTGACCGTCAAAGTCTGGAATGCACCCCATGGTAAACCTAATAATAATTCACCCGCAACCAACATTCCGATATCTTTTGCAAAGAAGACGATAAAAATAAAGCATACAACCAAGAACAATGAACCAATTAAAGTATATCTGTAACCAATTCTGTCAGCAAGAATTCCGGCAGCGAACAAACCAATAATTTCACCAACATTAACACACATAGATAAGACTGTTTGCCATTTAGCAGGAACGACGTAATCTTGCTCGCTTTCATACCATTGACCATATTTCTTAGCGAAGGCAGGAAATCCATAAAATGAACCTATAAGATTTGTATCGTAACCTTCCATAATAATAGCAGATGATAATACTATTGACCACATAGCTGCCCTCGGATATGTTCTCAAACCGTCCATTAAACTCATAGATTTTTCCTTTTTTTCACTGTCCTTAGCATCGTTGGATATTTCTAAGAATTTTGAAATATACTCATCCACTTCAAAGCCTAAAGAAGTGTCTGATATTTTCTTTGCCATGGGTTCATTAATTTGGTGTTTTTCGTCAGGGTTTCTGACATCTTCAATAAAAGAAGTAGACATGGTTAGTTCTCTTATTAAAACTATAATCTGTGAGAAGTTGCTTAAAGATAATAGACATCTTTTGGAGGGAAATTGAAACCGTTTTTATATTCATTCTGCTTTTTACAATAGCTGATACGAAAGTTTTCTGTATACCATATTGAAAATTTCCGAGAATTATTTAGTGGGGTTGAGAGAAAATAAATGCACTGATTATCTTGTAAATAGAGCCGCTGTAATATAAAACTTGTAGATGATGCGTTATTATTGATTTCCATTTTATAGAGTTTTGATCATGCTATAAGAAAAGTTTCAGCGAGAATTCAATCAACTAAGTTCCAGGTGATTCAACTTCGATTGGAACCAAGACTTTTAGTACATGTAGTTTCCACATAATCATCGTCAGGGCTCATAATGGCGTAATTTTTTTCTAAAGCATAATTTGAGATATACGTTAGATCCATTTATTAAGAGGTAAAAAGAAATTGCAAACACAGAAGTAAGTATCTCAAACTTGGATACGGATTATATTGGTATATATTAGTACAAGTAGAAATTAAGAACTAGTTGGTGCGTATGTGTCGTGAAAATCACTACGAATAATAAGGAAGCAATTGAACGAAACAATAGAGATGGTGGGTCTATAGCATTTCAAGCAGCAGAGAAATGATATGCATTAATTCTCCGCTGGCCATAACCAAGATTTTTTTTCTTGGTTATTATAAAGTTATTATAAATATATTATTCCCGCTTTTCAAATCCTGCCAAGATTACCATAAATATCACGTGCCTTGAATTACTATTACTGCAAAATCCTTGATAGATTTCTTACGATCCTGTAAAGAGCTAAAGATATTATATATGCTTTCCGATCAGGTTGAATTTGCGGAACCAAGGATACAAAATGAATAGACTGTAGTATTTTGCTCATAGTATTATTAGTTCTGTTAACCAATATATAACTAAAAGTGGCACCACCAAAAATAAAAAGACTCCCATTAGAAGAAAGTTTTTTTGCAAATACGAGGTAATGCATATTTTACCGAATGCTTACCATGCAAATATTTATAGTATGACTATCGTTTTGAGTGTAATGTGACTTTATTACTTATAACTTGCATCTTCAATTCATTATCAAAGGACGATGCTATACTTACAATTAATATGAATGGTAATTTTCATTAATCCTAAAGTTAGAGAATTATAAAGATTAGTGATATATGTTATACTCTCGAATATAATCAACCGACCTCTAAAATATCACTATAGTTCGTTATGCTTTGATTTTTTCTTCGGAAATAAAGTTTTCTTCCTTATCGACAAAGTTCTTAATACCTTCTTGTCCAAGTTCTTCCATCATTCTACCAGCATCAAATGCATCAATTTCGGCTTTCTTGAAAGCCCTAGCCTTAAACCCATCGGCAAATAATGCATCCAATTCAGCAAATGTCTTACCTTTAGTTTCTGGTAATTCGAACCAACACCAAACTATTGCAATGAAGCACATACCAGCCCAAAAGAATCCAGTCTTGGCCTTCCATCCCCATCCTGAAGCATTAACCATATATGATGTTGTAAGTGCATTGAAAATACCTGCCATGTTATAGAAGTTTCTTGCAAGTGCAACTGTTTTTGCTCTTAAAAGTGTGGATGGGATTTCAGTAACCAAACAGTAACAAATGGGTCCAACTGTTGAATCATATACATAAGTAAAAATTAATAACAATGTTCCAACACCCCATTCAGCACCTTTAGAATTAGCACATCCAAGACCTCCAATGAGAATTAAAATGATAAACTGGAGAATTAAACCTCCAAAGAAGATATCAAATCTTCCAAGCTTTTGTGATAAGAACCACGATGTAATAACTCCTAAGATTCCTAAACAGTATTGAATAATATTGAATGTAAATGCATTACTTGAAGATAATCCGGCTTGCTCGTAGAAGACAGTTGAAAATCCCATAATAGCGGAACCTGACCAATTCTGTATGACCCAAACAAGTGATGCTACTCTTGTTCTTCTGAAGTTCCCGGGTTTAAAGCAATCAAAGTAGGTTGTGTGTTTTATTTCAGCTCTTTCGGACTCAATTGTCATTTGCATCTTCTTGACCATCGCTTCAACAATAAGAGATTTATCTGGACCATTTTTGGTTTCACTCGTAAGTCTATTCAATGACTTCTTCGCTTCTTCGTCTCTTCCCTTTCTGATTAGCCACCATGGCGACTCTGGTGCTAAGAAGATTCCAAGAGCAATGGGAATTGGCCAAACCCATTGGATCCCGAATGGAATCTTATAAGCATAGGTATGTGTGTTTCCTTCTAAACCTTTAAGAATACCTGAAGAGATCAATTGTCCAAAAACCCAACACATATTAACATAAGTAGTTAAATACACTCTTAAAACTAATGGACAAACTTCTGATGCATACGTAGTTGTTAATGTTTGGAATGAGCCCCATGGTAAACCTAATAATAACTCACCTGCAACTAACATTTTAATATTAGTCGAAAAAAATACAATAAAGATAAAGCAAACAGTTAAAAATAATGATGCAATCAAAGTATATCTGTAACCAATTCTATCTGCAACAATACCAGCTGCGTATAAACCAACAATTTCACCTACATTAGTGCACATTTGTAGAATAGTCTGCCAATGTGGAGAGACGGCATATTCTTTTGTGCTTTCATTCCAATCACCATATTTCTTTGCAAATACAGGCATCCCAAACAACGAAGCTAAAAGATTTGTATCGTAACCTTCCATAATAAGAGCAGAAGATAATATTACTGACCACATAGCTGCCCTCGGATATGTTCTCAAACCGTCCATTAAACTCATAGATTTTTCCTTACCTTCACCATCCTTGGCTTCGTTAGAAAGCTCCAAGAATTTTGAAATGTACTCATCGACTTCAAATCCCATTGAAGGATCAGATACTTTCTTAGTCATAGGTTCATTAACATTCTCCTTCTCGTCAGGCTGCCTGACATCTTCTACAAAAGTAGTCGACATTCTTAAGTTATTATACAACTAGTTTAAAGATTTATTACTTTTAAGGAGAGATTTACCATATTTATATACTCTTTTTTTGATTTCTGGTGTAATAACATGAATAACAATATTAATCGGAGAATGTATAACCGCGAATAAAATTGGGGGGTATTAGAAAATAAATGCACCGCTAATAACATAAAACGAGCCGCTGCTATAATAATTAATAGGTGATGCATTTTATTGAGATCCAATGAATATTCTACCTTATAACTTTGCTAAAAGAGAAGTTTCAGCGAAAATTCAATCAATTAAGTAACCTACTATGACAATACATTTGCATAATAGAGAGTCGCGAGCTCAAAATACCATTTTAACCATTTCTGCAGAGTTTTGCATACCTATGATAAGTTGTGTCGAATTCCGGTTTTGTAAGCAAAAGTGTTTTTTTAGTTAATAGCAAAATAATAATCCGGTTTATCCAAGGTTTATCAATGAAATCAATGTCGTAAACTCTCTTAAATGTAATGAGATCTAAATACCTATTAAATAACCAAGTTAATTTTGAATACTCATGAGGAGGAACTTGATTACTTTAATTGCAACTAGCAAATAGGGTCCTAGAAAAATCAATATACATAGCAAGATAAACCTAACGAATATCTTTTGTGTTCAACAAACTTATACAGCACTGCAGTTCATTCAGATTAATCAATCTATAAGGGATTCATGCTAACGCAAACTCATACTTTCCCCAATTAATTCCTGCGAAAAATACAACAGAGAATAAAATTTGACACGAAGTCAAATATACCTCTGATTAATTATTAAAGACCATATAATGAACGATTTGAAATATCTAAAAGCATAATATCTCCAAGAATTTATGCATAGAAATTTAAAAAGTAGCGCACTCAGCACAAGTGTTTTATGAATGCCGATGCAAAACAGGTGCATATTTACGACTAAATTAAACAAGACGTAAACTACTTAAAAAAAATATAGCCTAATTCTATAGTTAATGAGATAAAACAATTCTTCATTGTGCATAGTGTATTACAGGTGAATATTCGTAACTAAATAGGATTCTATTCTGAAAATATATTCATTATACAAAGTTGTTATTAAAAATTCAACATATTTTATACTAGATCCAAATATTTTTGCAATGTAAGCACTTCACTTACATACGAATAACTAAATTAACTAATTTACTTTATTATAAGCTCATTTTTTCCTCGGAAATATAGTGCTCTTCCTTGTCAACAATGTTTTTAATACCTTCTTGTCCAAGTTCTTCCATCATTCTACCAGCATCAAATGCATCAATTTCAGCTTTCTTGAAATCTCTTGCCTTACAGTGACTTTCGAATAATGCATCCATTTCAGCAAATGTCTTACCTTTAGTTTCTGGTAATTCGAACCAACACCAAACTATAGCAATGAAGCACATACCAGCCCAAAAGAATCCAGTCTTGGCCTTCCATCCCCATCCTGAAGCATTAACCATATATGATGTTGTAAGACCGTTAAAAATACCTGCCATGTTATAGAAGTTTCTAGCAAGAGCAACTGATTTAGCTCTTAAAAGTGTGGATGGGATTTCAGTAACCATACAATAACAAATAGGACCAACTGATGAATCATATACATAAGTAAAAATTAATAACAATGTACCGATACCCCATTCAGCACCTTTAGAATTAGCACATCCAAGACCTCCAATGAGAATTAAAATGATAAACTGGAGAATTAAACCTCCAAAGAAGATATCAAATCTTCCAAGCTTTTGTGATAAGAACCACGATGTAATAACTCCTAAGATACCTAAGCAATATTGAATAATATTGAATGTAAATGCATTACTTGGAGATAACCCAGCTTGTTCATAGAAGACAGTAGAGTACCCCATAATTGCGGAACCTGACCAATTCTGTATGACCCAAACAAGTGATGCTACTCTAGTTCTTCTAAAGTTAACACCTTTAAAACAATCAAGATAAGAAGTATGCGTTGTTAAAGCTCTTTCAGACTCAATAGTCATTTGCATTTTTTTGACCATTACATCGGCAATAACTTCTTTACTAGGGCCATGTTTGTTTTCACTCATAAGCCTGTTTAAAGACCTTTTGGCTTCTGTATCTCTACCTTTTCTGATTAACCACCATGGCGACTCTGGTGCTAAGAAAATTCCGAGAGCGATTGGAACTGGCCAAACCCACTGGACTGCAAATGGAATCTTATAAGCATAGGTATGTGTGTTTCCTTCTAAACCTTTAAGAATACCTGAAGAGATCAATTGTCCAAAAACCCAACACATATTAACATAAGTAGTTAAATACACTCTTAAAACTAATGGACAAACTTCTGATGCATACGTAGTTGTTAATGTTTGGAATGAGCCCCATGGTAAACCTAATAATAACTCACCTGCAACTAACATTTTAATATTAGTCGAAAAAAATACAATAAAGATAAAGCAAACAGTTAAAAATAATGATGCAATCAAAGTATATCTGTAACCAATTCTATCTGCAACAATACCAGCTGCGTATAAACCAACAATTTCACCTACATTAGTACACATAGATAAAATGGTTTGCCAATGTGGTGAGACAACATAAGCTTTTTCGCTTTCATGCCATTCACCAAATCTCTTAGCAAATGCTGGGAACCCAAATAAGGAACCCAAAAGATTTGTATCGTAACCTTCCATAATAAGAGCAGAAGACAAGACAACAGACCACATAGCAGCCTTCGGATATGTTCTCAAACCGTCCACAAAACTCATAGTTTTTTCCTTGCTTTCACCATCCTTGGCTTCGTTAGAAAGCTCCAAGAATTTTGATATGTATTCATCGACCTCGAATCCCATTGAAGGATCAGAGATTTTCTTGGTCAAAGACTCATCGATCTGTTGTTTTACGTCAGGTTTACTGACATCCTCTACAAAAGCAGTAGACATTATAAATTCCCTAGTATCAAACTATTGTTATACTAATTATAAGAAGTATGTTAATAGGTGCTAAAGATACCATTATATATTCCAGTTGTTACATCTAGCATAGTCGTAGGAAAGCCATATACGAAACTGGAGATGGAAGATCCCGTAAAATAATTAGTGGGGTCACTAAAAAATAATTTTTGATAATTATTGAATAAAAGCCGCTGCTATAATAAAAAATGCATATGTGGCCGTATTTACTACATGTCCCGTACATTTCGGTTCGAAAAAGTAATAAATACTATTCTATCGCTGATATAGTCAATTTCAGCGAGAAATAAATCGGGACATTTTTGTGGAAATCCGGATATTAGAATACACGAACAACATTAGCACACACATCATATTCACGAAATTAAACTTCCAATTTGAGTGTGTCCATAAAGATGATGTCGTTTAACTATTGTGCTTATTTTCTACAACGGATCAAAAGAGATCGAGATGAACTTGGCATGTATACATTTTACGGATTATCGAGAATTGGAAAATAAATGAACTAGAATAAAAGCCTTCTATTATTGAGGTTAGTTCCCCAACAATATAGGATTGCAAAGATGACTAGAGCCAAAATTACCTAAAGTAAAATAACTCACTTATTATGTGGGGTTAAAAATATGACCTCGTACATTGCCTACCAAAACAATAGAATAGATTCACAGGAAAATGTGCTTACAACAGATTCTCAAATTACCAAGAAATAGCGGAAGAATATTATCATGTAAATTGTACATTCCAATATCTAAATACGCCTGCGTCATGCCCAAAACAATGGTTTACGGTTTGAAATATGTTCAAATAATATGCAAATACTTTGAAGAGGCAGAATAATGTAACATTCGCCGGATTAGTCGCTAAATTCATTTCGCTGCTAATTTCGCTACATTTCTCGCTGCTATGACCCCACGATCGAAGTCATCAAAATTTCCATGAAGCCTTAGAAAATGATTCTACATTAAAATATGGGGTAAGTTCTAAAAAGTTAAAAATAAGTCATACATACTAGACGGTCCAGTTATGACTATTGACTACGTTTGGTGGAAAGATTCCACCGTTTATCAAATTTGGCCTGCTTCTTACAAAGATTCTAACGGTGATGGTTTCGGTGATTTGCAAGGTATCATATCCACTCTAGACTACTTAAGGGATTTGGGAATTGATATCATTTGGTTAAGTCCTATGTATGATTCTCCTCAAGATGATATGGGTTACGATATTAGCGATTATCAAAAAATCTATCCAAAGTATGGTGACATGAAAGATATGGATCAATTGCTCGAGGAAATTCATAAAAGAGATATGAAATTGGTCTTAGATTTAGTTATCAACCATACTTCCTCGGAACATGAATGGTTCAAAGAATCAAGATCTTCTAAGACTAATCCAAAGAGAGATTGGTACGTCTGGAAACCTCCAAAATATGCGGAAGATGGTACTAGGTTACCTCCAAATAATTGGAGATCCCATTTTTCAGGTTCAGCATGGGAATATGATGAATCAACTGATGAATATTACTTAAGATTATTTGCTAAAACTCAACCAGACCTTAATTGGGAAAATGAAGAAACAAGAAGGACTATCTACAAGACAGCTTTGAAATATTGGTTTGATAAGGGCGTTGATGGCTTTAGAATTGATACTGCAGGTTTGTACTCTAAAGACCAAAGATTCCTTGACGCACCTATTGTTTTCCCAGATGCTGAATATCAGCCTTGTGGAATTTGGACTGATAATGGTCCCAGGATTCATGAGTTTCATAAAGAGATGTTTGC
This sequence comes from Schwanniomyces sp. yHRVM31, assembly GCA_030462985.1. Taxonomy (NCBI): domain Eukaryota; kingdom Fungi; phylum Ascomycota; class Pichiomycetes; order Serinales; family Debaryomycetaceae; genus Schwanniomyces; species Schwanniomyces sp. yHRVM31. Next base: position 239,289 of record JAKVQU010000001.1, read on the forward strand.
GCAAGTCACATCTAAGTATGATGTTATGACTGTTGGGGAGGTAGGTGATTGTTCTAGGGAAGATGCATTAAAATATGTCAGTGCTAGTGAAAAGGAAATGAATATGATGTTCTTGTTTGACGTTGTTACAGTGGGATGTATTCCTGGCGATAGGTTTGGATACAAGGGATATGATTTAAAGGATTTTAAAAAAGCAACTGAGAACCAATCTATCTTTCTAGAAGGAAGTGATGGTTGGTCTACCGTCTTTATCGAAAATCATGATCAACCGAGATGCGTTACAAGATTTGGTAACACTTCAAAATACTGGTTAGAATCTGCAAAATTGCTAGCAATGTTACAAGCTTCTCTCACTGGTACCCTTTTCATCTACCAAGGTCAAGAAATTGGTATGACTAATCTTCCAAGAGACTGGTCGATTGACGAGTATCTTGATATTAATACCGTTAACTATTATAAAGAGTTCAAAGAAAGATATGGTAATGATCCTGATTTTAAAGAAAAAGAAGAAAAATTGATGGATGTTATTAATTTAGTTGCCAGAGATCACGCTAGAAGTCCTGTTCAATGGGATTCCTCAGAACATGCTGGCTTCACTACTGGGAAGCCATGGACAAGAGTAAACGATAACTATAAGGACATCAATGTAGCAGCACAAGTCGATGATCCTAAATCATTGTTATCTTTCTGGAAGAAGTCTTTGAAGATTAGAAAGGAATATAAAGATTTACTTGTTTATGGTTCATTTAAGGTATTAGATGAGGATAATCTTAAGGTTTTTACTTTTGTGAAGACGCATAACAATGATTCTGCTTATATTGTCTTGAACTTCTCTACAGAATCAGTACCATTTGAGAAACTTGTTGAAGGTAACTTACAATTAATTCATTCCAATGTAGACAATGTTGATGAGTCCACATTGACTCCTTATGAGGGTAGAATCTACATAGTATCTTAAGCTATATAATTCAAAATTATATGAGTTATTAAAACTAAAGACTTTAAATTTTTCAAGAGAATATTATTCTACAGTCAGTAACATTAATGTTAGAAATTTATATTGTGTATGTAATCTATACATATTGTGCCTATTCCTGTTAGGCATTTATTAAATGAAGTTACCTACTATGCCTTCATAAGTATTTCCTCGTCTTTTTTATTTACAAAGTTCTTAATTCCATCTTCACCAAGCTCTTCCATCATCCTTCCAGCATCGAATGCATCAATTTCAGCCTTCTTAAAATCTCTAGCTCCATATTTGGCTGAAAACAATGCATCCAATTCTGCAAAAGTCTTACCTTTTGTTTCTGGTAATTCAAACCAAGCCCAAATAGCAGATAATAATGCTAATCCACCCCAGAAAAAGCCTGTCTTGGCTTTCCAGTCCCATGCAGTTGGGTTAAGCATATATGGAGTAATAACAGCTACAATAATACCAGCAATATTGTACATGTTTCTTGCAATAACAACAGTTTTGGCTCTTAAAACTGTAGATGGAATTTCAGCAACTAAACAGTAGCATATTGGTCCAACAGTTAAGTCGTAAACAAATGTGAACACTAATAACATGGAACCTACGCCCCATCCAGCTCCGGAAGAAGACGAGCACCCAAGACCACCAACAACCATTAATACACAGAAGTTGGTACATAAACCACCAAAAAAGATATCGAAGCGACCGAACTTTTGTGATAAGAACCAAGAGCCAAGCGTCCCAATAATACCAAAAATATATTGTATAATGCTAAAAGTGAATGCATTACTTGTAGATAATCCAGCTTGTTCATAAAAGTAAGTAGAATAACCCATTAAAGCAGAACCTGTACAATTTTGAACCACCCAAGCTACTGAAGCAATAGATGTTCTTCTGAAATTATCACCCCTGAAGCATTCAATGTATGTAGTATTTGACGTCTTAGTAGTTTCTGATTCAATAGTCATTTCCATCTTTTTATACATGGCTTCTGCAACAGCCGATTTGTTAGGAAGATTTGGTCCTTCAGTCATGAGCCTGTATAAAGATCTCTTAGCTTCTTCCTTTCTTCCCTTCTTGGCCAACCACCATGGTGACTCCGGTGCTAAATAAATACCAATAGCTATTGGAATTGGCCAAACCCATTGCACTGCAAATGGAATCTTATAAGCGTATGATTCTGAGTTACCTGATAATCCTTTAAGGATACCCGAAGAGATCAATTGACCAAAGACCCAGCACATATTAACGTAGGTAGTTAAGTAGATTCTTAAAACTAATGGACAAACTTCTGAGGCGTATGTGACCGTCAAAGTCTGGAATGCACCCCATGGTAAACCTAATAATAATTCACCCGCAACCAACATTCCGATATCTTTTGCAAAGAAGACGATAAAAATAAAGCATACAACCAAGAACAATGAACCAATTAAAGTATATCTGTAACCAATTCTATCAGCAATTATACCAGCTACAAATAAACCAATAATTTCACCTACATTGACACACATAGACAAAACAGTTTGCCATTTAGCAGGAATTTCATACTTATTCTTATCAGCATAGTACTCACCAAATTTTTCAGCAAATGCAGGGAATGCGTATAATGAATTTAATAAATTTGTATCATATCCTTCCATAATAATGGCAGTTGATAAAATAATCGACCACATTGCTGCTTTTGGAAATGTTGTTAGACCTTCCTTTAACGTCATGTTTTTTTCCTGCTTTTCGCTTTCTTTGGCATCGTTGGAAATATCCAAAAACTTAGAAATATAATCCTCTACCTCAGATCCAATATATTCACCAGAAGCTTTCTTAGTGACAGGTTCCTTCACAATAGTCTTCTCCTCAGGTTTGGTAATATCTTCAACAAATTCACTAGACATATTATTTTTTAGCTATTATAGTATAGTACATAAGAGGCAGTGTATTTTTTAAGATAATTATCCCGCCTTTTATATATTTTTTAATTCGTATACAGATTTTAGATAATATTTTCGAAGGATAAATAAGTGGGGTCAATGCATGCATGGAGTCTATATAATATTCCTGTCGCGATATAATGCGCCTTAAATTTTCGAAAGATTATGTGCCTGTGTTGAGATAATTTCAGCGAGATTTTGTTGCTACTAGAACAGGATACTCTTGGCTCAAAATTTATAATCTTTTAGCATCTAGTATAAGAGTACTGAATCAAGGGGAGTATTGTACATTCTCATGAAACTCGTCTTGATGAGTCATAAACAAAACAATAATCAGTCCACCTCTTATCGAGAGAGAGAGCCTTTTATTGGATAAACCTTAAAATTGCTAGTTATTCAGTTATTGAGGGGTTATAATATGACCTACCGATTTTCCTCGAACAATACCGGATAAACGAGGAGTAAAATATTGGTAATATCATAATATACGAATTTCGGGTCTCCCCCATTCCCGGAAAATCAAATCTACATAGAGCAGCTTAAATAGGAAGTCTATCCCTATAATTATTATTGACAAGAAATTTGATTTTGGTTACCGCTGGAATCGTAGCTAAAAATTCTATGTTAAAATCAACTTAAATAGGAAGTCTATCCCCATTATTAACAAGAAATTATCTTGAAGGTTGACGCTGGAATCGTCGCTAAAATAATTCGTAACTAATTTCGCTCAAATTCTCGCTCACTTAATGTCTCCAATTTTTTTCTCCACAGTATATGTAATATTTAAGATGCGATTATGATCTTAATTATGGGGCACTCTTTGAGAAACTAAACCTTATTTTAAACTTTAAGTTAATATGACTATTGACTACGTTTGGTGGAAAGATTCCACCGTTTATCAAATTTGGCCTGCTTCTTACAAAGATTCTAACGGTGATGGTTTCGGTGATTTGCAAGGTATCATATCCACTCTAGACTACTTAAGGGATTTGGGAATTGATATCATTTGGTTAAGTCCTATGTATGATTCTCCTCAAGATGATATGGGTTACGATATTAGCGATTATCAAAAAATCTATCCAAAGTATGGTGACATGAAAGATATGGATCAATTGCTCGAGGAAATTCATAAAAGAGATATGAAATTGGTCTTAGATTTAGTTATCAACCATACTTCCTCGGAACATGAATGGTTCAAAGAATCAAGATCTTCTAAGACTAATCCAAAGAGAGATTGGTACGTCTGGAAACCTCCAAAATATGCGGAAGATGGTACTAGGTTACCTCCAAATAACTGGGGCTCTTATTTCTCAGGCTCAGCTTGGGAATATGATGAGTTGACCGACGAATACTACTTAAGATTATTTGCCAAATCTCAACCAGACCTTAATTGGGAAAATGAGGAAACTAGAAAGGCAATATACGACACTGCCTTGAAATATTGGTTTGATAAGGGTGTTGATGGCTTTAGAATTGATACTGCTGGTTTGTACTCTAAGGACCAAAGATTCTTAGATGCACCAATTATTTTACCTGACTTTGAATACCAACCATCCGCAAAATGGACTCACAATGGTCCTAGAATTCACGAGTTTCACAAGGAAATGTTTGAGCAAGTCACTTCCAAATATGATGTTATGACTGTTGGTGAGGTAGGTTATGGTTCTGTCGAAGAAACGCTTAAGTATGTTGGTGCTAAAGAAAAAGAATTAAATATGATGTTCAACTTCGATGTCATCGAACTTGGGTACGCTCCTGGAGATAGGTTTAAATATGTTGGATTTGATTTGAAAGAATTTAAAAAAGCTGTTGAAAATCAATCTAAATTCCTTGAAGGAACCGATGGCTGGTGTCCTACATTCATAGAAAACCACGATCAACCAAGAAGTGTTACTAGATTTGGTAATACCAAGAATTATTGGTCTGAATCTGCAAAATTACTTGCTTTATGGCAAGTAACCCTTACTGGTACCCTTTTCATCTATCAAGGTCAAGAAATTGGAATGACTAATCTTCCAAGAGATTGGACCATTGACGAATATCTTGATATCTGGTCAATAAACTACTATAAAGAGTTTAAAGATAAATATGGTAATGATCCTGACTTCAAAGAAAAGGAAGAAAAATTAATGGATGTAATTGATTTAACTGCAAGAGATCACTCCAGAAGTCCTGTTCAATGGGATGTAACTCCTCATGGTGGATTTACTACTGGAACTCCTTGGACAAGAGTGAACGATAATTACAAGGAAATTAATGTTTCTGCTCAAGTGAATGACGAAAATTCTGTACTCTCCTTCTGGAAACAATCTTTAGAGGTGAGGAAGCAATTTAAAGATCTACTTGTTTATGGTTCAATGAAGGTATTAGATGAAGACAATTTAAAAACTTTTACCTATTTAAAGACATATGGTGAAGATAGTGCTTATGTCGTATTGAACTTCTCTCTTGAATCAGTTCCATTTGAAAAGCATATTGAAGGAGATTTCCAATTAGTACTTACTAACGTCACTGATGGTGCTGAAAGTACTTTAAGTCCATATGAAGGTAGAATCTACATCAAAGCATAATAACAATAACTTAGTGGATAGGAAATTATATTCTTATTTTATAGATTTTTAATAGAAGTAACAAAAGGTTTTCCTAGATTCTTCGATAGAAGAATGATAGTGGATATACTAATAAATACATTTAGATCACATCTGTACGTTCCAATACCCATAAAAAATGAAATGAGTACTTGACAATCTGTAATTATTTTAAATTACAATACTTGATTCATTATCCCCAAGATTGTATAAATGCTTATTGGAATTTAGAAATTCCCGTTATATATCACGTGCTTTATCAGTCATCCTTTTTGGGCAGAAATTTATCTGGCGAAAAATTTCGTGATCATAAATGAGTGACAGGTTACAGATCATTTTGTGTCTCACAAAGACACCTTATTTAGATTTTATGCAGTGGGCTGTAAACGATTAAACAGGTTATCCTATATATGCTTTTTGAAATACATAAGTAAAATTGATAAAGCAGTTATATACAACATCAAGGTGTATTCAGTAGGGCGGAAGAATATAGAAAATATAAATACATAGTGGCAGAGTTTGAATATATTATATGCTCTTGGCTGTATAATGATGGAAAACTCAAGACAAACATCTATAGGTCTACAGTTCAACATAGACAAGTTGGACGAATGTCGATTGGTGACAATGTCTAAAATCACCCAGAATGAACATGTTGAATCTAACTTTGCGACGCCTGCTCGTATAAGAAACAGGAGTTGGCGATTGCTAAATTTAAGGATATTAAAAGGTATGTTGAAGGAAAATAATGCATTTGATGGCAAACTTACGAACGGACTCGAGAAGACTGAATTGATGGAACAAGGTAGTCAAAATAACTCAAAGCGACCTTCGTTGTTTCTGAACAATTCTCGTAGCACGTTGTTCTCACATAATTCTGGAAGTATACATGAAAGCAGGGAACGTATGTCTAGCTACCAGGAAGATGTTGAGGAGTCAGATGATATATCTGATATATCGGAAGAGGATGATTTTGACTTATCCGATAGTGAGGCTGAGAGAGAAGCTAATGCAGAGCAAAATATACTTATCCATGATCTTGATGAAGGAAATTGCCAACGCCCAACAATCTCACCAGCAACTAATAATAAGGCAAACTGTATTATAGGGTTCTCTACAAGTCAAGTACCGGACATCAAATCACTGATCGGGAAGGAAACTGGAAATTTTGATCAGAGCAGTAAATCTAGTAAATCTAGTAACAGTGGAGATGCTACTTCTGAAAGCTCTTTACGTGATAATAAAGTACCAAACAAGAATATATTTTTTATTTCCAGTTCTCATTCTCCACCTTGTCAGTTGAAACAGTCAAATCAAAATTCATATGATTCACGAATAAAAAATATGAATTCAGGTAACTCCCCTGCGCCAGGTTTAATTAAAAGACAAGACTCATTATTTGGAAACTCCCAATTAAATATTAATACACACTTGAACAGTAAGGATGAGTTGAATTATTCGTCAACTGATATTTCGGAAGATGATGATGATGATGAGGATGAGGATGAGGATGATGATGATGATGATGATGATGATGAGGATGAGGATGAGTATGGAGATGATGATGGAGATGACATTAGTAAGAACGAAGGTGATATTTTGGATTATAGTGATAATTATAGTGGCCATTCCTCTCAAAAGAGAAATTTAAATGGAGCTAAAAGTATGATACTTGAAAACTCCACTTGTGATAATGATAGTGAATGGATTTCAGTTACTTCCGATGATGAAAAGGAAACTGAAAGACCCATACCACCTTTAAAGTTTGAAAAATGGTCTAGCAAAGGGCATGCTGGTAATATAACAATTTCTAATAATCTGTTGGAAAAGGATAATGGCGCTAAAGAAGGTATGTTAAAACCTAGATCCTTACTTTCAAGTCTATTTCTAAATGAGTACATGACTACAGGAAGTCGAGACACAATATCTCCCCAAGATAATCAACAGGTGAAGCCTATATTGAAACGAGCATCTACTACAGGTATTATTACTGTACATCAAAACTCAAATGCCATTAAGGCACCGTCAATCTTATTCTCAAAGAAGCATAGCTCATTTTCTGAGCTCTCTAAGAAATATCCACATTTCCAAAATGATTTGGTCAAGAAGAATATACTAAATACCGATGATGTTGAAGATGATGTTGAAGAGGGAGTTGTTTTTGGAAAGCAAAAATCTAGTGTTGAGGTCTCAAACTTCAATGTTCTGATTAAATCTGGAAGTAATTCATTTAGTAATTCTATTTCTGATCATAATATAAGTGGAGCAAATAAAGACTCGAGCCAATTCACAGTAAATAATTCAAGGCATGACTTACTATCATCGAGTCTAAATAAGTATTCAAAGTCGCATTCAAGTAACTCGTTGAAAAATATTATTTCAAAAAGCTCTCTAAATTTATCGCATTTATTCCATACATCGAAGTCGAAATTCTTAAGATCTGATAGTCCTTATCAATCAAATGCAGATAATTTAAGAAACACTCTGTTTGCGAATGCTAATGTTGCTACGAATCTCAGGAGTGATGGTCGTAATACAATAACCATGACCAAGGCTGATCAAAGATTAAATGCTAGTCAAAATGACTATTCTAATGAATCCGGCGAAATGGATGAAAATAATAGAAATACGGATTTAAATGATAAAGAGGGAAAAGAGAAAGACCCAAAGAAATTGATCAATTCAAATTCTCTGCCTCCTGTAAATATTTATGGAAATTTATCTCCAAAATCTACTCGAAAATCTATGCTATCAACAGAATTAAGTCAATCCTTAAAAGATTCTATAATTATTGATTATAAATTAGGAAAGATTCCTTTACCGACAAAAGTGGTTAATAAAACTGAGCATATTAACGAAAAGATCTTTATCGATAGTCTTGATGATACTGATGATTATCACTCTAAAGGATGGTAGTGTATACAATCTTGCTGCATATTTTTATATATTATACATATTTAAAACAAACTTATTTATTCCTGTATACAATAGTACAATAATTTTTTTTAAACTTCAAAATATTAAACTTATAATTCTAATTAACTATGAAAACGTGTTATTACGAGTTATTAGGAGTGGAAACTAATGCCACAGATACGGAATTAAAAAAAGCCTATAGAAAAAAGGCATTACAACTTCATCCGGATAAAAACCCACATGATATTGAAGGTGCAACTAATAGGTTTGCTTTAGTTAGAGCAGCCTATGAGGTTTTATCAGATCCCCAAGAAAGATCTTGGTATGATTCCCACAAGTCGCTGATTTTAAGGGATGATGATGAAATATTTGATGATGATATGGGAGATGATGAATACTTGATACCAAGTATATCAGTGGAGGAAATCTTAAGATATTTTAATCCATCATTATACTCCAGAGTTGATGATACACAGCAAGGATTCTATAGTATTGTTGAAAAGCTCTTTGAGAGGTTAGCTGCTGAAGAAGTTTCACATGGAAAACCTCAAGGTATACCGAATTTTGATAAGTATAAAGATGATTCTCCTAATGTGAGTGCGATAGATGAATCCTTTTTGTTATATCCTAGATTTGGTAATAGTAAAACTGATTATGTTGACAAAGTTAGATTATTTTATAACAGCTGGTCAAATTTTCAAAGTGTAAAGATGTTTAATTGGAAAGATGAGTATAGATATTCGACGGCCCCTGATAGAAGAACAAGAAGATTGATGGAGAGGGAAAATAAGAAAGCTAGGGATACAGCGAGAAGAGAATATAATGAGACTGTGAGGAGTTTCGTTCTATTTATTAAGAAGAGAGACCCTAGGGTTAAAGAGGGAATAAAAAAGTTCGAAGCTACGAAAAGAAAGAAACAACAGGAAGAATTGGAGAAACAGCTTCAAATTAATAGAGAAGCTGAATTACGCAATTTTGCTGCTTCGAATAACTTTGAAATTCAAGATTGGCAAAAGCTCTCTTTGGATGAATTAAATGAATTGGAAGAAATGATGAATGAAGAGTTTAACACCTCCTCTGACAGCGAGTTCGATGAATTCGCAAATCCTGAAGATGATGAATTATTTGAATGTTTTGTTTGTAATAAAACATTCAAAACAGAGAAGCAATTCAATGTTCATGAGAATTCAAATAAACATAAAAAGGCAGTAAGGCAACTACAATGGGAAATGAGGCAAGAAGGAATAGAATTGGGTTTAGACGATATCAAAGACAACAGTGATGATAGTTTTGAAACTGCGGGTAGCTCAGTAGATTCAAATAGTGAGCTCTCTGATAGCATGGATAATGATTTAGAATCGACGGAATCAAGTGAAATTAAAGTTGAAGTATCTAAAGACTCGGAAAATCGAGTTGATTTTCAATCTTTTGAGATAGACGATGAAATTGACAGCGATTTTGAAGATCTACTAAAAGAAGAAAGGCAGAAAGAAAAACAGCCAATACGAGGTGATTCTTTGGGTGATAATGGGTTAAATGACGAAATCAATAGAATAGTAAACGGGCTTCACTTGGATGATGATAGTGAAAGTGACTGGACTTCAAAAAACCAAAAAAAAACCAAGAAGAAGAAAACTAAAGCTTCAAAGGATACTACACCAAATTTGCAAACACCTACCTCTGTTAATACAAAAAAAAAGGCACCTAAAAATGAAAGAAGTGTCCCAAATGGCTCTGAAATATGTGCTGTATGTAAAGAATTCTTTCCTTCTAGGAACAAACTATTTCAGCATGTGAATAAGACGGGTCATGCCGCACATATCAATAAGACAACTAAGAAAAAGAAGGGTGCTTATAATTAAGGTCATATATATTCTATCTAATGCATGCTAGCTTCATTTTAAACCTGTCTTGGATTTCTTAACCCTAGCCACAACTGGTTCACTTATACCTTTATTTCCTTCTACTCCTAATCCTTCACCTTTAATCCACCCTAGTTTTTCTAATAATTGTCGTCCGATATTATTTTTATCTATTTCAGGAGCGTCAGCGCCAACAATATCACCTTCTTTAGCATAAGCACCAGTGCTAGATTTGTTTCTACCTCTCTCTCTATCTTTTTTAGAGTTTCCATCCGTCCGTAATATCTCTTCTTTTGTTCTTTTTTGATCTGTTCTGTTGAAAATTGGCCTTTGTCTTAATATTGCAGCAACTTGATTATAATTTGGTAAATAATGGAAAGTCTTCCTATGTTTCGCCACTTTCACAAATAGCTTTAATCCTTTACCACATTTACTTGAGCGCATATTAAAACAATTAGCCATCTTAATTATAGTCTTATTTCCATGCGGATCAAGAGGAGGAAAATCCATAGTTTGTCTATTAGAATCATGAAGAAATTCATCAAACTCTAATTTGATCTCCTTTATGTGAATAGAAAATGGATATAATATTAATAAGTCATGTTTGTTAAATCCTTCTTCTAATTTGGAATTCTGTTTCCTGTCTTTCTTGTTCTTTTTGGATTGACGATGAATCAAGTATTGGTCTTGAAGGGACTGTCTAATATCATCATCCATTTCTATGTCACGTAGATCAAGTTGTTTACTTTTGCCTTTACCAACAGTTCTGGGTGCTCTCGAAATGGGAACTTCATCAAAGGTGAAAGACTTCATTTGAGATTTAGTAAAAGCGACTAGCTCCTCTAAGTCGTCATCAGGCTCTGAAAGCTCATCCTCCGAGGTTTCTGAAATGTATACGTCGGAATAATCAGGTTGCTCTTCGTATTCTTGGTCAATTGAGCCATTGGTAATATATCTTAGAAAGCTCTCAAATCTATGCTCTTGAACTCCTTTTGTTATTACAAAATCGTATAAATCACTTTCAGCTGTCCACACATATGAGTCGTCGGATCCTGTCAATTCAAAGCATTTGACGTAATATTGATTTTCAATACCAAGCCTTACGTTTTGAACTGATATTTGAGAAACATCAAAGGCATAATCCTCGGGTAAGTATCCATATTCGGGGTCTCTGTCCTTATTCTCTTCAGAGGACGATAGTTCTTCTTCTGCTTCATCAGCCTCTGAAGATGATGTTGCCATTATATCAAAATTAGTTTCACTCACATATGAGTCAGAGTCACTATTTTCTTTTTGAATGCCATTCATTATTTGAGAAATGTAATCCTTATAGGCACCGATATCATCATCAGAAATATCACTGAATTCTACTTCTGAAGTTTTTTGCTTGAGTCTACTTCTCGATTTATTGGATGGATACAACTCAATTTCAGTCTCACCTTTATCGTTAATTGAGCTATTATACGAGACTTTTCCAATAGTAATTTCAGGATCGTATTCCACGCCAGAAAGTTTTTTTAAATTATCTTCAGCATCGTAAACTGAAGTGCTAGTCACTTTATTTAATAGACTTTTATCACCTTCAACATCAATTACAAAATCTAATGTTTCATTACGTTTTTCTTCTGTGGGTTCTTTCATAATTTTCTTCTCATTTTCTAATTTATAATTACCTACTTCGAGTACTTCATCTTCGGATTTCCCTATATCGGGCTCGTATTCTTCATCGGACACTTCGTCTCCATCTGATTCCTCTTCTCTTTCTGATTCTTCTTCCTCGTCGGCTCCTTTTTCAATTTGTATGTATTTATCACCCACGTTGCCATAATTATCCTCGCCATCAGTCAGTAATATAGGATCTGAATCTGAATCTCCTACAATTTTAGGTACAGATGAATTTAAAAGGTCTATCAACACTTTATTTTCAATGGGTATCTCTGATTCTTGGGATATGTCTCTTAATTTCTTATTGGGATCATATATCTCCTTAGCTTTCACGAACTCTATAGGACTACTTCTAAGTGATTTTTTGAAAGTTTCTTCTTGGTGTGATTGAGTAAATTCTACTTCATCAATCAAACGTCCAGGCCTATATGCTAGGTTTTTCATTTGGTTACTTCTATTTACCACGATATTTTCCTCTAAGTCCATTAGCTCTGGGAAGTTTGTATTAACGGGTATGCTGTTTCGATGGTTGTTTGATTTACCTTTACTCTTTTTCTTACGGTTCACTGGAGGAAATCTGCCACCATTCCTACCACCTCTTCTATTTGATCTACCTCCTCCTCTATTTTTCGCCATATTATATCTTTAAGAGAGCAACTAATAGATTAATCTCATCTCTGATAATATTAATATCAATGCAACCGCAATTATTACACAAAAAGTAAAGATACATGAGTTACTATATTTATTCCCTTTTTCTTTATTAACTAGTCATACATACTAGAACAGATAAATAGAACATCATGCAAGATCGTAAGACTGATTCTGATATTGTTCAAACGAATGAGAAAGAAATTGATGAATGTAATCAAAGAAACTTATTTAATTTAACCCAATTGTGGCAACTGATAACAAAGCTGGTGAGTGATACTAGCATTGATGCGCCTATTGCACCTATTATTATATTAGGGACAGAATTTAACAACAACGAAGAGTTTGAAGCGGACTTAAAAAATAAGATCTGCTTGACCTATAGATTTGGCTTTGAGCCAATACCTAAAGCTGAAGATGGACCAAATCCGCTATCATATTTACAATCAGTGATATTTAGCAGGAACCTCTTTTTAGAGAACCTTCAAAATTTTAATAGCCTCATTGATAATGAATACTTCACTAATGATGTTGGTTGGGGATGCATGATTAGAACTTCCCAAAGTTTGTTGGCAAACGCTATCTTGCGTCTAAAGGTTGGACAAACTGATAAGACTACAGAAATTCAGAATGTTAATAATGTTATCGATATGTTTCTTGATAATTCATTAGCTCCATTCTCGTTGCATAATTTTATTCGAGTTGCATCAGAGCTGCCTTTAGGAGTCAAGCCAGGGGAATGGTTTGGGCCTAGCGCTGCCTCGCTATCTATAAAAAGACTTTCTAATAATATGAATATGAAAGAAAATAATTCAATTCCTAAGATGAGCGTTCTTATTACCGAAACTTGTGATCTCTACGAATCTAAGATAGAAGAGATATTCGCAGATAATGCTGTGAGTGGGTTGTTGATTTTACTTCCAATTAGGTTAGGTATTCACAAAATCAACCCAATATACCATTCTAGTTTACTACAGCTTGTGTCGTTGAAACAATCTGTAGGTATAGCTGGAGGAAAGCCCTCATCGAGCTTCTACTTTTTGGGTCACCAAGGAAATAATCTAATTTACTTAAATCCTCATTTTCCTCAATCTATTTCTGTTTCAAACAGTGCACCAGATTATGACACTTACCACACAACTAGATATCAAACATTGGATATCAATGACTTAGATCCATGCATGATGATTGGTATATTGTTATTTAATCTTGATGACTACCAGAATTTTAAAAACGAATGCAATAAAGTATCGAATAAAATAGTTCATTTTCATTGTGATACAAAGAATATTAAGAAAGATGATCATCCAAATGACTTAGGTTATCAATTTGATTTTGATGAAGTGGCTAATGATGACTTCGTAAATATTAATAGTGATCTACAAAGCAATGAGGATTTTATAGACATTGCTACTGAAATCAGAGATATAGATGATGCTGATGTATCATCTTTTGGGGCCGAAACTGTTGTAGATCTTACGGAAGCCTCGCATTCTAATCCAGATGATTCGCAAGATGAGCTAATAAATATATCTAACCCAATGTCTGAAAATTATGAAAACATAAACGATGTTAGTTGAATAAGAAAGGACTATATAAGAATCTTGTATCTTACTGGTTAAGATGTAATTTGGGTGTATAGCTTTGAATTAGAATAGTTAAACACAATATACGCAAAGTAGAAATAGTAAAGGTCGTGTAGTTTTGCTAATTTTATGATCACCAAACTATTAGAGCATCTTTACATAAAGAATCTTATAGAAATAGATATACAAGTACGATTTTTAAATTCTTGAAACATTCTTTTAAACCTACTCTTTTATATAAATTTTCGTATAAAAATGATAGACGATTCGTTAAAAATCTGTACCGTTTGTGCATCAAATAACAACAGATCTATGGAATCACATAAACAGTTAAAGGATGCAGGCTATAATGTCAAATCATTTGGAACAGGTTCTGCTGTAAGGTTACCAGGTCCAACTATTGATAAACCAAATGTATATGAGTTCGGTACGCCTTACGAAGATATATATCAGGATCTTATTTCTCAAAGTTGTCGTAAAATGTACGAGTCTAATGGATTAATACATATGCTTGATAGAAACAGGTTTGTGAAAAAAGCTCCTGAAAAGTGGCATAATAATTCATACGCTGGTAAGTTTGATTTAGTTATTACATGTGAAGAAAGGTGTTTTGATAGTGTCATAGATGATCTCATGTTCAGGCTGTATAGTAAGGATAGTAGTTCTGAAGTTAAAGAAATTGTACATGTTGTTAATGTGGATATTAAGGATGATAATGAAAATGCGATGATTGGTGGTAAAGGGATATTGAAATTAGTGAATATGATACATGAATTCAAAAAAAAGAGAAAGGAAGAACATGAAGATGAGTCAGATGTATTATTAGAAGATCATATGTTAAGTATATTAGCAGAATGGCAAAAAGATCATACTCACTTACCAACTTTGTACAGTGTTGCATATTACTGAAACAATGTTCGGTGATATTTAATCATTCAATCAACTCGAAAGCTATGTTACTACATATTCATGATAACTCAATTGTATATATTACGTATTCTGTCAAAATATAATTTCTCGAACCATACTTCGCGCGATGAACATAATAAAAAATATATTGTAAAAAGCCAGATTATAGTGAATAGTAAAAATGCCTCCTAAAAATAGCAATTTCAAGAAGGCAAAACTATATGAAAGTAGAACTATTAGAACTGAATTAAGTGACTCTGCATTCATAGATAATGAAAAGTTAAGTCTTCCAGATTTTTTGAAATCCAGATCATTTGAGATCAAATCTCTTGAATTATCTCAGTTAAAGTCTAAATATGCCCTGTCTAAAAGAGTATTTCAGAAACTTCCTAGAGTCTTAAGAAGAAGAGCTGCTTCACATAATGTCAAAAGAGTTCCAAAAAGAATAAGAAATAGAGCTATTAAAGAAATGAAGAAACTGATTCAGCAAACACCCATTGACAAAAAGACATCCAAAAGAGCATTATACAAATTAAAAATGATGAAAAATCTCTTGAAGTTAGGGTCAAGATTAAAACTTTTACGACAATTCCCGGATGAAAACATTTACAACAAAAACATTAACACAAGGAATCGTATTAACTTAATTAATGAGCAGATTAAAAAAATTGATGATAAACCTAAGCCTAAATTTAATAACTACCTTGGGTCTTATGACAACACCGGGATAAATGAATTTGCATCTAAACCTAAAGGAAATTTGAAATATTTTAAACGGCAAATGGAATATATCTGGATACCTACGCATATGTGGCATGCAAAAAGATTTCATATGATTAAGACACATGGTTACCAAATTCCTCTCAAGCCAACACAAAAATGTTATAGATTGATGAACAGACAAAGAAAATTATCTTCAGTTGCATTTGATACTTCATATAATAGCACTTTAATATTAGAGGTAAGTGATGACCTAAGACTACATGACCTTGCTCTTTCTCTTATGAAGTTTAGGAAAAAGGTTCCTGTAAATTACATAAATGGTATAAAAAGTTACGATGATGATATTTACATTCATGGAAATTTGGTTGGTAAAGGTTTGATTTACATTAATAATAAACTTAAAAAAATACTAATTCGAGTGTATCCTTCAATTTATGAAGAATTATTTATTTACTTAAGGCTGAAGATTAAGTTGCCTCAAGAAAATATTTATGACTGTCGTTATTCGTTAGCTAGCTTGGAAATTACGGGGCCAAATTCAATTAATGCTCTCGGTAAAGTTTTTCACGAGTTTTATGATAATAGTCAAATTTCGGATTTATGGAAAAGTTTAACTGAGTATAATGAAACAATTACACCTCAGGGTACTACTTTTTCTTTTGAAATAAAAGATCCTAGGTTTTGGAAAAGCCCTACCAAACCAAAGAGCAAAAAACTAGATAACATGAATGATGTGATTATTTCAATGTCTAAGATCTCCAAGATTAATTTGGTATCTTTAGATAAGCTCTTAGATAATAGAGGAAGAGAATCTTCTTATGCTAACCAGTTATCAATTAAGATGATAAATAGGGAATTTTCAAGAATTAAGCCTACATCTAATAAAATAGGATCTAATGATAGAAATAGAATACCAATATTGTTAACGAAACTTTCCTCTGGTAATTGGACGGTGTTATTGCCTTGGTATTGGATGGTACCCGTATGGTCGCAATTAATAAAAGTGAAATACTTACAAATAGGGGGTCTTAATCAAATGAAGCAATTTAATTTTGAAAGAGGAAGACCCAATTTCCCAAATGACTACCAATTCTTGAGAGACGGTTGGATTTACAATAAATTTCTAGGGGAAATTAACTCAAAAAAGTACAATGAGTTACCTAAAAGTAAACAGGTTGATTTTCAGAGAATGGAATCGATCATTAGCCCCTTCAATTGTGATTGGGTGTTTCTTAAAATGTTAGTTTTTGGTTTGCATTTGTACAAAGACTTAAAGGTGAATGTGAATTTTGCTGATTATGATGAAAATTTAGAAAGAAAGATATGCACTGTACATGATTTATTACAGACAATTTCTGCTAGAAGAGATATAGAAAATTCACAAATTCCTATACAATTATTTGATAGACAGCTTAAATTTCATACAGATTTTGAAAATGATCAATATGAGCTTGCTAACTTCAACTCCCTTCCTCACCTTCCAGTATTACAGTGTTCTATAGAAGTTGCACTAGACGGTAATATTAAAGATTGTGCCAGAATTTACAAGTTCCCTCAAAATTTATCAGTTGAAGAGTATCTTAAGAACGAAAATAAACCTCAAATTACTGACTTGATTGGATTTGTAACTAGCGGAACTTTCAATTTAAATAAAGGACGGGATACAGGTATTGCTTTGATAGTAGCAAATTTCAAGGGTGAACATGTCTTAATCCGTAATGTTGGATGTACCAATATCTATTTATGTAAAAGAGACATTCCAAGATAAGTAACTGTTTATTAATATAAGAGGTATTAAACTTAATGTAGTACAATTAGATATCAGACCTATGACTTTTGGTGAGCATATAAAAAAAGGCTTTGACAATCAAATCTCTCTCTTTAATAATTCACAATGATTTTCAGAAATAACTATATGTTGATTATTCTATCATTAATCAACCTAGGACACTCATATTCAACTAATTACGAATTTTATGTCGACTATGACGACTTTAGACTCAGTTGCAACTTGCCTGACATCACTATTGTTAATTTAGCAAATATACTTCCTGGTAAAACTCCCATGAAACGTGATTATTCAGAAAATAATATGTTAGATCAATATTTATTATCTAACATCAGTAACGTACTTGTCGCTTTGGGCCTCGACAACTCCAATATGTCCAACAGGTTAGAAGCAGTCAATTGGAAACTTGCTAATACAGAGCTCTCAGAAGGAAATAAATAATATAATACTCATTTGTGGTATAATACCTATGATCTGATTATATCAGAATATAGAGGATAAGGCAGTTTAGATGTGGCTTCGTGAATATAGATGGTCTTATGCCACTAGGTTTATAAAAAAATTTGGTCCAATAAAGCTACGATCTGTAGCTCTTTAACGGGAGCTATTAATCGAGGCTCACAGAATAATTTATTTTTAACTATAGGCTCAAAATAATAATCGCTCCCCAAGATTAACTATAAGAAAGTTTAGATTACATCTATTTAAGCAATTAGTTAGTAGTACAATAAAGATATGTTCTCCATATAGTTAATATTATATGAGTAGGTAACGTGACATGGTGTAGATTTAGATTTTTAATCTAGATCAATTCAGGGGCTCTCTGTCTAAATAGATTAAAATGGCATTCCAATCAAAATATGATTTGGTGAAAACAAACTATTCGTCTTTAGTGCAGAATCTGTCTCAGTCTAGCGATTATAATGTGGAGGTTGCATCTTCATACGGTTATACAAGTGAAGATTTAAAATCTATTCCAATGCAATCCAATCTAGGAGTATCATGTGGTAACCCTTTAGCTATTGCCAGTATTCACGAACGTGAAGTAGTTATTGATTTTGGATCGGGAGCAGGGTTAGACGTATTTCTCGCCGCTAGAAAAGTAGGTAACCAAGGGAAAGTTATTGGAGTCGATATGACGCCCGAAATGATTATGAAAGCAAAAGAGAATGCATCTCAAAACGGCATAACTAATGTCGAATTTATAGAATCTACAATTACTAGGGTACCATTGAATGATAGTATCGCCGATGTGATTATATCAAACTGTGTGATAAATCTAGTTCCAGAAGAAGAAAAAAGTTTTGTTTTCCAAGAAATATACAGGTTGTTGAAACCAGGAGGAAGAGTGGCAATTTCAGATATCTTAAGATTGAAAGAACTACCAGAAGACGTAAAGCATGATCTTTCGATGTATGTTGGGTGTGTATCGGGTGCATCAAGTGTTGAGCAATACGAATCATGGTTAAGGGAAGCCGGCTTCCAAAATTCAATCATCGTCAATAAAAATGCAGACTTAAACATATATAAGCAAGGTATTTTGTATAATCTGGATTTTAATTCATGCTGTTCCTCTGAAGAAAATCAATCGGAGTCTAAGGAAATTACAAAAGTTGATTTTAATGAATTTGTTAATTCTTTCCAGATTTATGCAGTTAAATCGTAGGTCGAATAATATAACCATATTGATTTTATTTAAGGTCAATTAGAAGCAATAAATATATTGTTACATTCTTTTATCTCGATATTCTGTTGTACTAATTAATATAAATATGTCCTAATTTATGAATACATTTCAATCTCATATATTTAATCTTTTGTAGGAATAACGAATGTTTGAAATGGCTCATCTAATTCTAGCCAACGTGTAATTCCTCCATCTAAAACAGTAACATCAAATTCTTTAACGCCCGCTTCATTGATATAATCTTGGATCCAACCAGCAACTTTAGTCGCTCTATTCTTAGAACTATTACAATGAACGGCAATTAATTTAACAGCAGATTTTGTCTCCAAAATTGGCAGGATTACAGCTTGATGTATATCTTCATATCCCTCAATCGAGGTAGCAGGAATGTGTATCGAATTTTGCAAATACCCAGGTGCTCTATCATTTCGTAAATCAAGTATTATCGTTGATTCAGGTTGGAATAATAATTTTTCTACAACTTTCTCAGCTGAACTTCTCAGAGCCGTCGTTTTAGGTTCAGGATACTTACTTAGCCAAGATTGAACAGACATGTAGTAAAAAGTAAAGCAAGCTATATAAAGAAATGAAGAATGAAGATTTGGATAAATGACGAAAGATGAACTTAATCAATTTGCCAGGCAAAATCTTGGAAAAAAATTTCCTAGACAAAAAATATAAAATACAAAAAATAAAAATACGACAATAAACTGAAAAGTTCTGCTCGTTCAAATACAATCATATTGTCATAAAAGTGCCATATTTTTCACGAATACATAGTATTCTCGAATCATTTTTAAAATGCATATACACTTCTCAGGAATGTTCCAGATTACACCTAAATTTCCAATTCATTTCCTCCCTCACTGGTAACATCAGTGTTTGTAGCTTCATCATTTATGTCAGACCAGATAAACTTTATTTTAAAGTATTGAGCAACAAATGCTAATATCAATAAAATGGGAACTTCTAGCAAAGGACCAAATGTAGCTGCAATTGCTTCCTTGGAGCCAGAACCATAGATTGAAATTGCAATCGCTAAACTTAATTCAAAATTATTGGAGGATGCAGTGAATGTTTGAGTTATTATTTCACCATAATTGGCTTGACATCCCTTGCTCCATTTATCAGGATTCATTATAATCTTTTCTTCACATCCACACAACGGAGATTTTTCATCATCATCTGTACTGTGGAACTCATTGGCACTCTCTGTAGATTCTCGTATTTCAGTAAGCTTTGACTTACTCAAAAAACCAATAGTTGAAAACCATCTGAGGAGAAAGAAAGTTCCAAACCAAGTAATCGTGAAGTACAAGATTAATGGAACAAAACAACGCAATGCAGATCTTATATCTTTAATAAAATCGTTACCCTTTTCCATGAAAATCACAACAATAGTGTATAATAAACCTATCAATGCCCAAGGACTAACATATGGCAAAACATTCTTTTCATACTTTTTTATCCCAATAGTAACTAGAGCTACTGATCTGATCACGACACCAAATCCAAGAGGTACACCCAAAAAAAATGCTACTGATTTAGCAACAAATGAATAAGAAACTTTACCTACACCATCATCGTACGTATTTGTTATTACGTAGCAAAAGAAAATTTGATACGGAGCATACAAAACAACTTGTAATAAACTGTTAATGAGTACAATCACCGCGCATAGTGTATTATCACCGTCTGCTATGTCGTTCCATAATAGAACCATGGCAATACATCTAGCAAGGCCAATCATTATTATACCTGTTCTGTATTCACTTTCATCAAATAAAGTCAACCAAGCCAATCCAAACATTAAGAAGGGACAAATAATCCAATTTAATAACAAAGATACCAATATCGGTTTTAAGTATGTCGAAGATTTGAAAAACTTGTGAAAATTTTCCCATTCGACTTTACATAATGGAGGAATCATCATAACTATCAATCCAATAGCTAATGGAAGTGAGACACCAACAATTTCAACGCTATTCAAAGCAGTACGGCTCAGTGGGACGTATACTGATAAAACCACACCAACAACCATGGCAATAATAATCAATAGAGGTAGGAGTTTATCTACTATAGATAACCCATTCGATACGACTTTAAGATCTCTGATGAGTTTACTCATGTTTCTTTTGAATAAATAGCTCTAAAGTGAAAACGATAACGATATAATCTTTTAATGTAATTTTTTTGATACGCACGAAACCAGAAAAGATGAGATGGCAAAAAATATTAAAACGAAATGACAGGTTGACATTTTATATAGTAAACCTGAAATGCTAGGGTCTGTGACCTGACCCTTCATATAGTTGAGTTAGTAACCACAACCTACTAGTTGGCAATTGCCAATAAGACGTGATCTCCTTAGACATATATCTAATAGAACTGCCCAATGGAATTGCAGAATTTAGAAGTAGCCCATGTTAAACAATGCACGAAGGAAATTTTCTCCAAGTATAAATAGGATCAATTTCGTATAGCTTAATTTAGTTTAGTTGAGCGATCTACAATATACAAAACGTATAGTGCCGTATCCATTAAGCAAAAGACTTAATTTGAATACCACTAAAACTTAATGCAGTACAAACGTGCGAGCTGGTATGTCAGACCCGTA
Organism: Schwanniomyces sp. yHRVM31; assembly: GCA_030462985.1. NCBI lineage: Eukaryota > Fungi > Ascomycota > Pichiomycetes > Serinales > Debaryomycetaceae > Schwanniomyces > Schwanniomyces sp. yHRVM31. The sequence continues at coordinate 261,180 of JAKVQU010000001.1, forward strand.
ACTTTCTTTCAAAGTTACCCGCATCCAAAGATCATATAAAAATAGTTGGAGCAAGCAAATCTTCGATTTTCTTTTTTTTCTCCTCATACTTACCTCGAGATGTTATAAGAGATCAAGAAGTCTTATAACCATAATTTTTTAATTGCATTGCACAGCGCTATAAAAAATTATGCCAACTCTGTCCTTTTCGTAAGGAGGAGTGTGGATCTTAAAATTTTTGATTTCACTTATCTAATAAGCATGATTTTAATCAGCTTGTTTCATACCTCAGTTTATTAATGTCAGTGGATATTTATAGTCTGAAGTATTCGATTAATTATTAGTAGTATCTTCTACTAAGAACTTTTGATATGGTACCATTTGATAAATAGTTTAAGTATGTTCTTAAAATTAGTAACTTTTGATATGATGGTATATAAATCTCCTGTTTTTAATGTAAAAGATTTAAAAGGTTAAGAAAATTTATACTGATTTTAATCAATAAAAGATTGTCTTTCGATATCAGAGCTATATTACTACTGAAAAATTTTACTAAATTGTGAATATTTACAATTAATTAGGTTTTCTACATAATTTTTTTAAATTATATGAATTTTCTATGGGATAGAAAATCTTTTAGGCATATATTATGTACAGGCTTACAAAAATTTGATCACATGTTATAAGGCACAGCCATTCATAGTTCTTCGATCATCAAATTATATGATTGACATTTGATTGTTTGCTCGTACCTTTCAATATCTCTTGGCTTTACTCAGAATGTTTAGAGCCACCACTTATAAGACGACCTATTTTTAGATTTTACGTATACTAATTCTGTATTAATTGCTGGGAGCAAGATTAAATACCCCTGGTTTTTCATTGTTATATTGTCTTGGTATATCTATTCCAAATATGGTAAGATAAATTTCCCATAATATATCGCAATACAACAATCTCCTTAGTAATCAGCGATCTCTCATATCTTTTTTGTTTTGATGTAACCTTTGAGTAATGGAGCCACTTCCTGCAAGAGACTTCGTAACCGGATTTCACATGTGCCGTTTCTATGTACAGGTCTTTGTTTATATTAGGCTTTTCTTAATGTATACACACCAAAATACTCTAAAATCTATCTTGCGTCTCGAACAATGCGATCGTGGCAAGCTTGGCAAGGTCCGAAACTAGTAATACCCTTTCTTGCGCCAGTGTTCATGAGCTTCAATAACCTTTTCGTCCATATTCCCGCCAGAAAGACTGAAGTGAGAAACATTTTATAATTTTGATATATTTTCAGTGGGCAATCGGCTTTGGGCAACAGTTCACCAATGAGGGGGGGTAGGCTAAAAATATTCCAGTTTTATCAAAAAAGCTACTATGAAGTGTAATATACTTAGTTAAATTTATTATGATGTTTTCAGCTGTTTCTATGTTATCTATATTGATAATAGTGATTATAGAATTGTAGTAATCACAACCTATAGTGTTCTATTATTAGAGTCGTAAGTTACCCCCGAAGATAGCCGGAAATAAAATTTGCAGAAGATTTTCAGCTAAAAGAGGAAGTGCACTTTCCATAAAAGGAAGAAGAAAAGAAACTTACCTAATGTACAGTTTTGTGTATGTGAGTCTTACCGCAGATTAATTTTCTTTTTCCCTTCTCAGAACACAGAAAAAAGCATATAAAAAGCCTTGAATTCCCTGGCTCTTGTACTTTTTTATTTTAGTTCTTTAGATTAGTCACTCGCTTCAAATTAATAATGCAATTCTCCAAGGTCTTAGTCCCAGCTGCTTTAGCTGCTTACGTTTCTGCTTCTAACGTTACCGTTACCACTGATGTTGTCGTCACTGACTTCACCACTTACTGTCCAGAATCTACTCAATTCGTTGTTAACAACAAGACTGTCACTGTCACCGAAGCCACCACCTTAACCATCACTGGTCCATGTACCATCCCAACCACTTACGTTACTTCTGAAGCTCCATCTTCTACCAAGGCTCCATCTGTTACCACTGCTGAAAACGCTGCTGGTAAGATGGCTGTTGGTGCCGTTGCTGGTGTTGCCGCTGTTGCCGCTGCTATCTTCTAAGTTTAAGAAATAATAGTTTTCTAATGTGATCAGCACGGTTGCGTTAGCTATATAAATTTATAATTCTTTTCGTTTAGATAACAACTTTATAGCCTAGGTTTTCGGTTAATAAATTAATTAAAAAAAATTTTATGTGATACTTCATTTGTTGTAATTATTATATTTTAAAAGTATATATATTCGTTTTATGTCGACTATACCTACACTATCAACGGAAAATAGTGGCAAATAATAGGTTTACTGAAAGGTTATATATTTAAGAAATTATACTGCTAGCATTTCTGATATAAAAGTATATAGGCTGTTTTAGTACTCTCCTCTTCACTGTTCAAGACATTTTCAGCATCGATACCTTTAACAGATGTATCGTCAATTCTAATCCATTCATCATTTGTAGAACCCTTTCCTTCTGTGGTTTCAGATTTAAATGAGGCTTTTCTCAAAACATCGCAAGTGTAATGTCCAGCTCCAGCACTAGCGCCATGATGATAAACAACACCAATTAAAGAGTAATTTGCGACCATAGGACACGAAAGCAACTCTTTGGGAATACTTAAATTGTGACCGTAAGTAATTTTCTTAAGGACTTTTTCTATTCCAACATCCCTCTCCTTTAAATAACTGAATCTTTTCAAATGAACCATTAATATAGTAGGCAACTTATCAATAAATGTCTGTTTCTTAATAGAAATCTCCTTATTTGAGGACTTATAACTGATAGTTTCTATACTATTTAAATTCATCATTGCTTCTTCAATTGTTTCAGCTTCAGATATATCCAATTGAAGATTTTGGAAAGGATCTAACGTAATAGACTTATGACTTTGAGATGCAGATTTTGGAATTGTTAATACTGATTTAAATTGACCACCAAATATTTCAGTTAAAGGAGTTGGCTCGATTTCAACTGTCCTTTTAATATTGATTTTCTTATTATTTGATCCTACTTCAGACCATTCATTATCACTGTCTTCATTATTATCCTCCTTCGATTTTTTGAGAATTTTAATGGTATTCTTAACTTCGGCAGTGAATTTGGATGTTTTTGTGGAATCCTGATACTTGCTAGAATAAGTTTGAATCATAGAATCGATTTGCGGTGTATTCAAACCCTTTATTGACGATAAGAACTCCTCATTTAATCCATCTAGATAGTAACCCAAAAATTCCTCTGCATCTTCCTGTTGCCCCCATTTTAAATGTTGAAATTTACCAAGTGCGATCAAATTCATATAAAAATCTTCTGGGGATAATGCTTTATTAGACTTAGCTACAAAATCATTGAAAAATTTTATAGTTGAGTCTAATAATGGTGTAACTGATTTCAGACCTAAAGAACCTAAAGACTTCGTCTCAATTAACTTCAATAATCTATTAAATGGTTCACAGTATATCAATACTTGCAAAATAGAGTTCATGTAACATATATTGCCTGTGTTGCTTAAACCTCTAGGATTAATTCTGTAAATTGGTGTTTTGCTTCTCGAAGTCGTTACGGAATAATTCTCATCAAACATAACTCTTAAGAGTAAAGTACCTAGAGATTGAGTAGACTCATTATTTATATTGAAGTCGTTATCATTTAATTCCAATGTAGGCTGAGAAGTAAGTATTGGAACAGGAGATAATTGTGAATTATTTGAGATTAGATTTGTATTTGAAGTGTCTTTAGGTTTAGAATGATTCTTTCTAGCCGAAGAGCTTTGCAATACCGAAGCCCAGTTTGAGACTGGCTGCAGCTGCAGTTTCGGTTTTGAATCGCCAAGCTTTTGTTCATTATCATCATTAGTTTCTTCATTATTGGTGGTATCATTATCATTAATCTTTACTAAATTAGAGTTACCTTTAGAAATGACGGTGGAGTTAGAATTAAGATCTATAACTTTTATGCCTCTTGTGTTAATTAATAAGCTGTTTTTTGGATCATTAGTAGAGAATGCTCTTAATTTATCATTCTTTTCTTCCAATATGTCTCTTCTTTCAGAGGAATTTTGTCTCAGCTCAGAGAATTCAATAGCATTCATATTGAAATATAAAGGAAATTTAATCCTTGGCGCTTGTTTCTCCTCTTTATCTTCAAATATATTGTCTTTTTCCGTAAGTTCCAGTGTCATATCGTAGTTCGAAGTTTCAGGGGAAATATCTTTTTTTGAATTTTCACCTTCTGGGGTGTTAGAATACCTACTAGTGCTATCGTACGATTCTTCAAGTTGACTCTGGGATGATCTACGAGAATATTCCTCCTTTTTCTGAGAATGGTGATTATATGACAGGTATGAACCTTGGCTGTTGTGGGAGAATTTACCATTTTTATTACTCTTCTTATGGGGAGTTTTAGAACCTTGCGGATAGTTGATTGGGTTTACAGGCGATGGCTGCATCATGGGATAACCCATTTGAGGTGGAGGCATTTGATACCCAGAGTAAGGGTAATAAGCAGCTTCTGCGTATGCACCACTTGGAGTCCCAGGAATGACATATTGAGGCATATATTGATAGAAGTGGTTTTGCATCATTGGCCCGTTATTATATAGATATTGTGCATAAAGTTGCTGTTGTTGTGCTTGTACCTGTTGTTGGAAGAATTGCTGATTCAACGCATTGGTAGGCTGACACGGAGAAAAGCTTGCAGCGTCACCACGAAAACGATTTGGACCTGCGTTAGTCGATGTATTAGATGATGAAGATGCCGACATAAATAATTAATTGAACATGGAATAATATTAGTGAAATGAAGCTTTTGTTACTTTATAAGATTGGTATCTTTTTTCGTCTTAAAGTATGATTAAAATGGGTTAAGATTCCGTCAATGATCAAATGATTGGATAAAAAAAATATGCAATTAATGATATATATCTTGGAATATATATATTGTTAATATATACAGTGTGTTGTGTGTTCTAAAAGATATCCGTATGATCATTTTATCACCATTGAGGTGAATGGTCGGATTCAATGAAAAATTTTAGGATTATGTAAGCGAATAATATCAAATGAATAGGGTCGCCTGGACGTCACTTCTCTATTCGAACCCAACGAATATTATAACTTGGGTTAACATCCTTATTGTGTAGAAGAATAAGCATGGTAAGTATATGAGGACATATGGGTATTGGATCTAGAATCTTTGTGTTGCATTGATTGAGCAAACGACCTATGATAGAAGTAGAGAAAGCTTTCAGCGGTGGTTTGGTTAGCTCGTCTACACTAGCCATAATAATTCCTTTAGATAAGTTGGCATCAGCATTTGATAATCGATTGGTCCCATTATTAATATAGTGGTTTTGGTAGCTTTTACAGGAACAGTACCAGTTATTAAGATCAACAATATTTTCCTCGACTTCTATGTTCAATTTTGCAGTTATTTGCTCTCTTAAGCGACGACATTCGCCGGAAGTATCAGTTGGATCAATAGAACCTCTATGGGGTACGATCGTACCGTTTGAATTAAGGGTCATACCCACTTTTTCCAAGAGTGCTTTAATTTCCAAGAAATGTAGCCTGTTCTTTATTGCTGTAATTTGTCTTTTACTATTATCATTTGAACTTGGTAGATTTTGGGTAACTTTGATCATCACTGAATCTCCATCGCAATCATCTGGTAATCGAAAGTTGCTCATATAATATTTTCCAAGCCTCTGTGCATCATCTTCTTGTGGGCACATAACTTCTATATTTACATTATCTTCATTTGACAAGATCTCTAGAGCCTCGTTGTAACAACTTCCCAATAGAAAACTCATTAAAATCGTCTTATTTTGGTCTACGGTTACTGCTTCTTGTTTATCATTGGCTATTTTCTTACTATTTATTAGAACTTCCACTTGCAGTTTTAGTTGCAGAAAATTTCCATTCTTATCTTCCAATCTATCGTTAGATTCAAAATACCTTAGTAATGCTCTGGAATTATAATCTAGAAAGAATAGGTTCTGTAATAGTGATGGCAACATATGTAAGATAGATGCATTCCTCTCCATGAGGAATTTATCATCATTAGAACTCTCAAAGACATTTTCATAAGGTATTGGAGTATCTCCATTTAGTTCAACTTCCTTTGATACTTGTGTGTTATATTCTTTGTCATCTTTTAATTCACTAAACATTCATAAGTTTTTACTTAGAATATATTGTACTTTTTTTTGACGCGTAGATGAACTACAAATTTGTTTTTTCTTTGAAGTTATCTATAGTCTAGGTAAAATGTCTTCTTGGAGAGATAGTTTGCCTGATGCTTTGAAGGAACAAATTAACAAGTTAATAATATGTAACCCAGAATCATTAGTTGTCTTGGATGGGTTGTATAACTACTTAAATGAAGAATCTGAAAACAAGAAGCGAAAAATTGAACAAATTAATGTCAAGCCTGAAAGTCCACATCTTTCTGGCTGTATAAGACCAGAGGAAGTAATCTTTGAATTACCACAAGTTTCTTTTCAATCGCCTATGAGAAAGAAATTTAATTTGACATTTCATTTAATGGAGCAAAACAATGAACCTGTACCAGTATTGTCTATCGTCAATCCAGCGACGAATATTCCAGAAATTTCGATAACAGATTTAAAGAATTCAGTAAGGTTGTGTGCAATTATTCCTATCTTAGGGAATACGACAAACCCCCAGAAGAAGAGCATTGTATCATTATGTTGCTGGGTAAAAGACGAATTTGCAAGTGATCCAACCAAAAATGATCCAATTGTATGTCAGGTGAACTTGGACTTGATTAAAAAACAAATGATAAAGTCTGGTAAATTGCCATCTAACATAGAGGACCAATTGATTCAAAATAATGATTCAAATAACTTGCATTTAAATGCTGTACATGAAAGAATTGTTGATTATTTTCAGAGACAATTTAAACTCTGTGGAATTAGTTTAAAAAATTATTTACCTTCAAATGGATTAATAAAGAACAACTTTGCCTTAAATTCTGATAATGGGGTGGCTATATCTACAATGGAATCAAATATAAATGATTTTATAATTTTGGATGCTCATAAAGGTTCTAAAGAAGGCTCATTAGTTTTCCTTGTCTCCAATGAGGCTTCGTACATAATCTATGGATTCAAAAAGCCAGTTTTGTTGATTGACATTAAAAGTATCAAAAGTACTTCCTACAGTAATATTACAAGAAACACCTTTAATTTATTAATATCTATGTTGAACGAAAAAAATGAAGAGAAAGTCTTGGAATTCAGCATGATTGATCAACAATATTTCCAATTATTAGACGAGTTCATTAAAGGACAGAAAATAAATGACGATTCTTTCAATGAGCAATTAAGAGAAAAGGTCGATGATACTTCAAACCCTGAGCAACTTGCACAAGGCGAAAATAGTACGAATCAAGGAGCTAATGGAATTGAGGAAGACGAAGAAGAGGGGGATGGTGATTACCAAGGAGCTGAAAACAGCGAAGTTGATGAGGAATATGATAGTAATGCAGGTGAGAATAGTGATCAAGAAAATCAAGAAATAGAGGAGGATGGTGTTTTTCAGAAAAATGTAGAATCTGAAGATTAGATATACACACAATCAATGACTTATAATATTTATTAATAAAAACTAAATATTGCTAAAAGAATAATTGAAACACTCTTGGTAATTTCAGTAATATATATATAAATATACATATGCAAATTGTAGAATATATAATTCAACTAGGTTACAGTAGATATACGTAAAATCGATGATTTCGATGACTTCGGTGGATTAAAGGAATCAATTCACTTGTAACTGGCACCATACTTATCTAATAATTGGAAGAATCTGCCTCTCTTTGGTGCAGTTATTCTATGATCATCTTCTTCACCAAATTGGAAGAAAGCATCCTTTTGGGCTCTTTGTTCACGTAAAACTAATAATCTTCTTTCCAATAAACTTCTGTTATTATCAATGTAACTGTCTAAGACAAAGTATCCTCCAAGGAAAGCCCCACTGGATAACAAGTATCCTGGAACTCTATTTAAACTTCTTTCATAAGTTTTTCCAACGAGTAACACTTGCACTCTTCTAGTGACAAGACCAAGAAATGTACTTAATAAAATACCGGCAGTTGTTGGCATTACTAACTATTATTCAATTTATATGTGCTTATTGACAAAATTCACTTTTAATGAAGAGTTAATTGGTTCATATTTTTTCAGTGAGTATTATTATGTAATGTTTATGTAATCATTTGACAGTGACATATTTTACGACACTTTATCCAGTTCTCTAAAAGCACTCAATTAACAGTATGATGTTTTCATCTAAACCAAAGGTTTATACATCCATCAATTCCTATATTCCTCTACAATTAAGCAGATACCTGAAAAAATATAAAATTTCTTGTTGTAAATATTTTACATTAAATAACGTTCCTACTTCGGATCTAATCTGAATATTTAATATATTTTATCTAGAGAGCTTGTTATATTTTCAAATAGTGTTTTATTCTCCGTTTAAACTATATTTGTTCTGAAATTGAATCTTTATAATAAATATTAGAATTTTCAATTTACTCAATTTACTCATTTTTATATTTTATTACGATATCTAATAAAAAACCATAAAATAAATATAAAATCAAAATATAGTAACAGTTAATCCAAAAATAAGATTTTTAAATAAGTCTTTAGTTAATTTGACTAATTCTAACAGTCGAACCATTAACCTTAACTAAAATATTCTCGTATTCATCTTTTCCAAACATGTCTGCTCCAGAAGATATTGAATACTTCTTTCCTTCCGAGTTTATCAACTTAACAAAGAATGGCTTCGAAAATGTTCCCGAAACACTAACTTCTAAACCCTCAGCATTTGATTTTACATTGACATCAGCAATGTATTCACCAGGCTTTTTATTATTTGGAATTCTAGTAGAGACATTATTGCCAACTTCGTAAACGTTAACAGTGAAGTTTTCATTCCAAGCAAAGTCAGGATTATCATTTTTACTTTCAGGAGAAGAAGTAATGAAAACACTATTAGGACGAACCAAAAATGGTAAAGACTTAAAATCATGGTTTTCAGTAATCCATTTACCTTCAGAACTTCTTACTTTTCCATCTAATAAGCCGTACCAATTTCCTTTAGGAATGTAGTAGCTAACTTCACTCTCTGAAAAAACAGGGGCAACAAGGAAATTTTCACCTAACATATATTGTGTGTCAAGTGTACAAGCAGTTGGGTCCTCGGGGAATTCCAAAAACATTGCACGTAACATTGGTATAGCATTCTTATGCGCTTGAATTGCAGAATCATAAAGATAAGGCATTAAAGAAATTTTCAACTTCGTGAATTTAGATAATACTATTGAAGATTCGTCATCAAAATTCCACGGTACTCTATATGAGGCACTTCCATGAAGTCTTGAATGTGAACTCAAAAGTCCAAATGCACACCAACGCTTATAAATAGCTGGGTCTGGTGTCCCTTCAAATCCTCCAATATCATGAGCCCAAAATCCAAAACCAGATAGATTAAAACTAAGACCACCACGCAAAGTTTCTGCCATTCCTTCAAAAGTACTTTCTACATCACCTCCCCAATGAACTGGGAATTTTTGACCACCTACAGTGGCACTACGGGCAAAAAGTGCAGCTTCATGTTTTCCTTTTTTAGATTCAAGAATCTCAAAAACAGCCCTGTTATATAACAAGGTGTAATAGTTGTGCATAGCTACTGGATCTTGGCCACTATAATATTTTACATCTTTACAAGGTATTCTTTCTCCAAAGTCTGTTTTGAAACTATCAACTCCCATATCAATCAAAGCAGAAAGCTTGTCTTGATACCATTTAACAGCCTTAGGATTAGTAAAATCAACAATCCCCATACCAGCTTGCCAAAGATCAATTTGATAAGTGCTATCATCAATAGTTTTAATCAAATACCCATTTTTATCCGCTTCATCAAATATAGACGATTCCTGAGCAATATATGGGTTAATCCATACACATATCTTAACTCCAAAATTCTTTTTAAGATCGGAGAGCATTTTCTTCGGGTCTGGGAAGTAATCCGGATCAAACTCAAAATCACACCACTGAAAGCCCTTCATCCAGAAGCAGTCAAAGTGAAAGCAACTAAGTGGAATATCCCTATCGTGCATGCCTTTAATGAACGAACTAACAGTCTTCATGTCATAATCAGTGGTAAATGATGTTGTAAGCCATAAACCAAAAGACCATGCAGGTGGAAGAGCTGGAAAACCAGTTAATTGGGCATATCTCTTTAAAATAGTCTTATAATCTGGACCAGTAATAATGTAAAATCTAATTCCCTCTCCTGGAACGGCGATGTTAACTCTCGTTGTTCTTTCTGATTGAACTTCAAAGGTAACATTGGAGGACGAATCTACAAGAACACCATAACCTCTACTAGAAATATAAAATGGAATGTTTTTATAGGCCCATTCTGATGAAGTACCACCATCTTCGTTCCAAATTTCTACCTTTTGACCATTTTTTATATATGGACCGAATCTTTCTCCTAATCCATAAATCTTCTCTCCCACAGAAAGATGAAGTTGTGCTGTCATATAAGGTGAAAAATACTTCGAAATAGTTGAACCTAGAGGATATCTAGTATCTTTCACATATCCAAGTGATCTCCTTCCAAGCCTTGTCAACGTTTTTTCATTCTCTCCAACAAAATCAATTCCAAAACTCTTTTTCAGGACTTGTGCAGCTATATTACCTTCGACAGAGACTACATTTGAATCAATATTTTGACTAATGTTCATCTTCACATCTTTTTGGGATTCCAACTCAAATTTTGGTTCCTTTGAATTCTGATATCCTGAACGGAAATGATATGCTTCTACACCAATGATTCCTTCTCTTGGCGAGAATACCCTTGTAGTAACTGTAGATATATTAAGTTGATCACCACGGTTCCTAATAGGGTGTGTAGCTGAAACAACATATAATTCTGAACTTCTAATATCAGTTTTAACGACATCGGTGGCCCAGTCGATACTAACACCATTTTTCAATTCCCACATACCTCTACTGAAGCGTGTGTCTGAATCTACATGCCGATCAATTGAAGAATGTCCCATATCTATACCTTTATTAATTAAGTTCCAAAATTATCTACTTGCCACAACCAAGGAAGACAACAAATACAGTGTCCTATTTATATGTTTCCCAAATATTCACATTTACAACTTTCCGAAAATTGAGCAATCTTTATCCCTCATGGCAGTGTCGTATAATTGGTTACTATGTGGAAATATATGGTGTTACTCCAATATGAACTATTTCTTGAAAATGGCGGTTTCCTTATAGGGACTTTGCTTAATGGAGGCGGAATCCATTTTAATCAATGTGTAACAAATAATGGGGGGTTACCCCCAAAACGGAACCTAAGGTGAGGGTATGTACCCCACAAATCAAAGAGTTATCATTAGATGCGGCTTCTCAGAAAGTATAATGTGGATTTGCATTCTACCATTTGCTTTTCGGAAAACTATATAAGAAAGTGAAATAAACCCATTATTAAAGTGCATAGAAAACAAATAATATAAATGTCTTCTGAGAAAATAAAGGGTACCGTAGAACACTTGGAGTTTGTTGAAACTCCAAGCGAGGAGGTCAATGTTATGCAAGATATTAAACAAGCTACGGAAGATGAACACGACTTATCACTCAAAGATGCTATCTATAAATATAGAAAAGCAATATTTTGGGCTATGGTGATGTCTATGACTATTGTAATGGAAGGCTATGACAATATTTTGATGAGTAGTTTCTTTGCTTATCCCTCTTTCACAAAGAAATATGGTGTTCCCGATGGTGACTCGTATCAATTAACTGGAAACTGGCAAGTAGGATTGCTGTGTGCAGCAAATGTAGGTACTATATTAGGTGTGTTTATCAATGGATATCTTACAGAAAGATATGGACACCGCAAAGTTATTATGGTATCCTTAGTTTTTATGAGTGCTTTTATTTTCATCGTTTTTTTTGCACCTTCTGTTGAGATACTCGTAGTGGGCCAAATCTTTTGTGGAATACCTTGGGGTATTTTTGCTACTATGGGCCCATCATATTCTTCTGAAATATTACCAGCATCATTAAGAGGATACTTAACTGCATATGTTAATATGTGCTGGGCAATTGGCCAATTTATTGCTGCAGGTGTTCTTCAAGGATTGGTTTCAAATACAACGGAATGGTCATATAGAATTCCATTCGCTATTCAATGGGTGTGGCCAATACCCCTTTTTATCTTGACATACTTAGCCCCAGACTCTCCATTTTGGCTTATTAGGAAGAACAAAATTCACGAAGCTGAAAAATCAGTAAGAAGACTAACTAATAAATCAACCCATGACAGTGCCCATCAATCAGTCAAATTAATGATATACACTAATAATTTAGAGAAAGAACAAGCAGAAGAATCAGGTACCGAGTATAAAGGTTGGAAGTCTTACCTTCAATGTTTCAGAGGAACTAATCTTCGTAGAACAGAAGTAGTCTGCATGGCACTTGCTGGTCAAGTACTTTCTGGGTCTACATTCGCTTATTCTCCTTCTTATTTTTTTCTGCAAGCTGGATTAAACAGTTCGGAGGTTTATAAATTGAATCTTGGAACTACAGGAATTGCATTCTCTGGTTGTGTATGCTCATGGTTCCTTATTAATAAATTTGGTAGGAGGACAATCTATTGTGCCGGATATTGTATATTAGTTCTTGTTTTATTCTTAATTGGTGTATTAGCAGTTCCAGCCGAGCATAATGATAAAGTTCGTTGGGCCCAAGCTGGTCTTACAATGATATGGGTTGCAACTTACGCACTTACTATTGGTCCATTGGCATTTACTATAGCAAGTGAAATGTCATCCACTAGATTGAGAGCCCAATCTATCTCTTTAGCAAGAAATGCATATAACATAGCTTCGTTGATCTCAAATATAGTGGAGCCATATCTTATCAATCCAACAGAAGCAAATTTAAAAGGAAAGACTGCATTTATTTGGTTTGCAACTGCGTTACCAACTTGTATCTGGGCTCTTTTTAGACTTCCGGAAGGAAAAGGTAGAACATATGCAGAATTAGATTTGTTATTTGAAAAGAGGATACCTGCTCACAAGTTTGCAAGCTACGATCTATCACTTGAAAATCAAAACGATATATATGAAGAGTAAGTATTAGTAAAATATGTTTAATTTTATTTGCATTTAATGGGCAGAACTTTGATTCAACGAGATATTACTAAATCTCTTATTTAATGCTTAAGAATATATGAGATTCCCAACCCTTAGATGTCATTAAATATGTTATAAATACTAATAGTCGTTTTTGAATTAATTATATTTGATAATATATTTAGGGTATAAAGGATATGATGGTATTTTCACATAATCTTTTAAAAGTCTTATAACATACTAGAAGTTGTTTTCGTTATAAAAGATATACTAGGATAGCACATATCTTCTTTTAAGTGCATCATATTCGTCATAATTAAATGGTAACATATCTTGTAACAAATGTTGTATGAGCATAAGTCCTAGTGGTGGTAGGGACTGTTGTATATATGGTATTGTAAACTGTAGTTTGGTACTGGTTTTGTCCGTTTGTATTTTGAACAGCTTGTGTTTGTGAGTAAGTATTTGTTTCGATAGTTTCTGGTTGTACATAAGTATTAACTGGGGTTTCAGTCTCTTGAGGTTGTACGTAAGTATCAACTGTATTTTGTGTAGCTTGGGTAAAGGAATTTGTTAAATATGTGGTTGGTGTAGCGTTGATTGAAGTTGTAGTTGGTATCTCAGAAGCCCCACTATTTACCATTATTGTGGAAAGCGTAGAAGGAACCAACGTAGTGCCACTAGTAGAACCACTATTGGAAGAACCATCACAGGAACCTTGTGTAAGTATTTCCTTCATTTGACTTGCAAAATTTCCAGAGCCATCAGTATTAGCCCATGCTGAAGATGCATCCCAGAGTGAAATACCACCAAAAGAAGAATCACATTGAATTTCACTGATATAAGAAGAAATTGTACTACTTGATACATAACCAGAACCAGCTGACAGACTAGATGATGGTAAACCAACATATAATTTAATATTTGGATTAGGGGCACTACTAGCATAGCTAGTCCATGTGTCCCAATTGAAATTTGAGCCAAGAGAACAGTAATTATTGTAGAATTGAATAAAAGCAAAATCAACGTAGGTATCAGACAAAAGATCACCGACAGATTCATCAGGATAAGGACATTGTGGGGCAGCAGAAATGTAATAGGTCTTTGATGAATCATTATCGAAATATTGTCTTAATTTCTTTGACAAAGCAACATAACCAGTTTGATCTTTATTTTCAATATCGAAGTCAAAACCATCAATAATAGCAGAATCAAATGGTCTCTCATTGTCAGAACCACCTCCAAACTTATTCCAGAGAGTAGTGGCAAAGTCTTCAGCTTCAGAATCAGACGAGAAACCGTAATCACCAGTCGCACCACCTAAAGATAATAAAACTTTTTTACCTTGAGATTGACAGGTAGAAATGTCTTCACCAATTTGAGAACAATGAAGCAATCCATCACTGAAAGAATCAGTACATTGGTTTGCAAAATTCAATGAAATAGTAGGGAATGCACTCATGAAAGAAAGTATGACAATGTCGACATCATCCGAAGAACAATATGTAGCTAATGATTCTTGAGATCCACCCGAATTTTGCCCCCAATATAATGCAACGTTTGACTTTGAATCTATATTAAAACCACCTACTCTGGTAATCTGATATGCTAAAGAAAGGAATGTATGTGCTAAAAGTAAAAATTTCATTGTATGAACTGTGTTTTAAAGGAATGACTGTGGGTTTTAAAGCTCTATAATAATGAATTAATGACTGTGTAGCCGATAATCTACTAAAATATCCATATTTGCAAAGAAAATTTGACTTTATATATAGAATTAATAAAATGATGTAGTAATGTGGTGCTTTAGTGTGGGATGTTGCAGATTCCTGGATCGGGAAATTGCTGCTAAGAACTCGCGATGATTTGATTAACGCGCTACCGCACAATTGTTTCAGATAGCTGCTAAATGCGATTTCTAGGGGTAAAAATAAGGAGAAGGTACGTCTTGTTTGTTTGTTATTTAAGATCATAATCTAGTGGTTTGATAAAAGTTAAAAGTCTGAGTCAATATATAATGAAAGGGTTATTGGAAAAGAATTTATCATGGTCAAGTAAAATTCCTCTTTTGACATTGGGACTAGCGTTTCGCTCAATCAAGTAAAAAACTGAAATCTCCTGTTTCAGTAATTAAATCTTAACTTAAAACTGCAATTGTAGATTTTGGTGAGGACCTCTAAGGAGGAGAGCCGCGCGAAAAAATAATGGCGCACACCTCTCGCTAAAACGCTTTTCGTGATCTGGAAGGAGTAGACACCTTAGGTTCGCAACATAAATACAATCATTCCTGCAGCATACGAAACAAATTGATCCAAGAATCCCTTGTGTCAATAACGTATCTTGGAAAGAAGTGTGAAATTGAGGTAATTTAATTGTCTTTTTACACTTATCAATTATCCTACATTTAGACGAATCTACGTCTCCTAATTTAGAACATTACGTAAAACATTAACTCTATACATTTATCCTAACACACAGATAGCACCCACCCAAAATCATCACATATATCAAGCCAGTCAATACATAAATTCCCAGTTGGATTACGTCTCCAAGCTTCTTCTACAATTTCCCATATTTTCTTTAAGTTACCTACCCTATAGGTTGAATATAGTTTTGTAAAGTGCAGTCTCATAGTCTCTCTATCAAATTCAGTACAACACGAAACACCACATACGAGCATGGCCATGTTTAAGGCTCCCATCAACTTAGAATCAATCAATGTGTCAACAAGAATTTGTGAATTTACCAACAAGTTTTGGACATCATATGATTTTGGTTGGGTTTGTTTAATGTAAAGCATCACGTATATCTTGCAAATCATGCGGTATAATTCAAATAGATCATGATGATGTTGACGTTCCGTGTCTTCAAGCGAAGCAATTTGCTTCGAATTAGGGCTGCAAAATTCGATTTTAGTTATTAAATCAAAATATTTTTCTTCCGACTTTTTATAAAACTGAAGTCGTTTTATACTTGTAGAATTCTCATCAGCATTGGAATCAGCAAGAAGCTTTTCAAGAAGCTTTCTTTCATTTTGTAGCTGCACTTTTGAGTTAATAACTTCACCCAATAGTAAATACAATGGCTGTATACATCCTTGGTAAGGATCTACTCCATAGTCTCCTGTATCTAAAAGTTTTGAAAATTTAAATAAATCATTATAGTTGTTCATTGAACACATTGTCCCGTTAGCGAGTGAAGTAGAAGAAAGTATGTCATGATACTGAAAATTTGATAGTAACCACTTCACGTCATTGGAACTATCAAGATTTTTATAGAATCTTATGATCCCACCATTCTTTTCAAACAATTCTCTGCAAGAATGGAAGTGCTTATACCACTGTCTTATATCACCAGAGCAAACATAAACCCCAATTATGATCAAATAGTAACATAAACAAACGTAATTATCATATTTACCAAGTTCTTTCTTTTCAAAGTATCTCTTACGCATTACTGTAGAAGCTTTTTCCAAATACATTTGCATTGAATTACTTTCCGTACCCTCTAAGAAGACAGCACCCCAAGCTGCTAAGGCGTTCAGAATAGCCTCTTCAGACGTTCCTAAAGTAAAAAATGTCTTTAAGAAATAATTAGACGAATCTGGACTGACACTAAGTAGCTTTGAAACTTTCTCCACAAAAAATAGTAGTAGCAGAACACCGTAATCGTTGAGATATAGATTGAACGGGGAAGCCGGTGCATTCAATAATGGCAAATCTGAGAGAGAATTTTCAACTGGCCATAATTGTGGCTCAATCATTGAATAAAATTGCAGACACTCATTTAACTCGTCCAAATTTTTGCATGTTTCAACATTAATACACAATTCCTTGCTTTCTGTAGTCTCTCTTACCCCACTGCTAATCTTTACCAAAGATTTTACAAGTCCATCTTTATCTGAATTGTTTCGCATACTTATGCGCTGGGGGCGATATTGCTGAACCTCCCAAATGCAATCAAGACCTTTCATTCTACATAATCCACATACTGGGTGCTGCTCATCGCATTTCTTTTTCTTCTTCCTACAGCAAAAACATCCAGTTTTTGACCGGCTCTTTTTAGCAACATCAATTTGTGAGTTCTTTTCTATCTTTGGGATACTTTTATTTTTAGATTTGCTGACATTAAAACTTGAAAACATGTGCTATAATAGTAATTAGTAAGATACCGTACAACGATCGAATAAAGTGCATGATACTTAAACCTGCATATAATTTCCCAATTTTAAATTACGACTACCAAGTAAATAATTTGTAAAATATTACTCTTACAAAAACTTTACCGATGGAATTAGATAGGGGGAGTATAACTCAACGAAGGTCCAAATATGGACGTCCATGTGATAACTGTTCCTTAAGGAAGGTTAAATGTGATAAAATAATGCCATGTTCTAGATGTATAAAATATGACTTACCTTGTACTAATAATAGAGAAACGAAAAAAAGAGGTCCGAAGACAATGAGACCTAAAACTATGAATAACATCAATCTAATGTATACTAAGACCTTGAATCCTAATGTTACAAGCGATCGAACACAAGGAAATTCTAGTACTACTAGTGTTTTTTTCCAACCCCACATTTCTTTGGCTGAACTTTTGCCATGTCTACAGATATATCAGACATGGTACTACGAAATTTGGCCTGTACTATCGGTTGCTCAACTCACATCAAGTATCACTAGTAAAGAAAATAGTGGGAAACTTGATTTAAACCCAGATAATTTACAATCATATGCATTGTGTTGTGCACTTGCAGGTACCATAAAGGAGCAGTTACATTTTATATCGTCATATGATGAAGTTATTAATATTCCTGAAAACTTAAAATATGTGGACTTCATTGACGAGTGTTTGAGAGCTAGAAATTATTGCGATTACAGATTTAATCCGACAATAGAAACGATTTTAGTTTCATTTTTCCTTCATGTTTATTACACAGATGTAGAACTGTGTTCTCCTCCGGCTCTTCTATATTTAAGAGAAGCAATATCTATTGCAGAAATTCTTGGTTTAAACGATGAATCAAGATATCAAGATATATCAATAGCGGAGAAGCATAAGTTAAGAAACATATATTATATACTCGTTATCACAGAACGGTTTACATGCCTTGACGCAAATATTCCTGTTCTATTAGATGCTAATATCCCATATGCATCAGTTATAGACGAGGACCATCCTTCTTTTGGTGACTTTTCTGAAATTGTTAAAATATTCGCGTTACCGGATAAATCCTTCTTTTTGAATAGGTTTAACTGTGATGTATTAAATAACCCAAGATTTTCGAAGAAATTGATCCTAAATATTCAGAAAGAATTAACCCACATTAAAACCCAAGACAAAACTCCAGAAATTCAAAAATTGAACATCTTACTAAGTAAAAATTGGATGCGACTGCTTGTGTGGAATCTTTGCAATACTAATAAATTAATTGCAGAGAATGGCTACGAGGAAGATTGTTTCAACCCAAATTTCCCTATAAAAGTCGCAAGAGAGCTACTTGGTAGTACACAACACTTGCCATTATATGCGTTTGAATCTAACGGACCTGGTGTCTCTACAAAATTACTTGAAATTGCTGAAGGAATTAGTAAGATAATGAACGAAAATAATTTTAGTATTGGTTATGATACATTAACTTCAATATTAGATATAGTATCAAGGTTGAATAATAACATTGCTGTCTCAACTGACATACAGAAAAGAATGAACAAAATCTTAACAAATAAAAAAGTTATGTCTCTCTCTGATTATAATATAGTTAATTATGACCGTCATGCTTCTTCATCTCCGGAAAAGATGTTTTATGAAACAACTCCTAAAATTGAAATGATTAATGAAAATACTGATACTCTACCAGTGGAAGATGGCTGTATTAACAATTCTGGAACACATTCTCCTACATATCCACAATTCCCTGTCTTGGCCCAAGATGAATTGTCTAAATGGTCACCATTTTCACAGTTATCTATGGCATTTAATATTTTCTCCAATGCTGTTTCTCCTGATCTTGGAGGAAATATTAATGATAGGAATATATTTCAAGGTTATACACCGAGAAGCCCATTTGATACTTCTAGTTCAGTTATAAGTAAGGAAAGAAATTATCATGACGAGAGCTTGAGTAAAGACTATTAAGGTAATTATAATTTTAATGTATAGAATATTTTAGTGAAATGACTGTAGTTCAAAAAGATTCAAAATAATGACTACTTACGAGAAATAAACAATCTAATTCTACTAAGTTCTATGCTTGTTTTCAAATCAATTAAAGAAATAAATACCCTATTTATTTATACTCCTTTACTCATCCTCATCTTCAATATCTGTTTCCAAATCACACATAGACCTACAGTTTGGACAATAAAATTGAGGATAACTCTTAATTATGATTGGTCTAATGCATTTGTAGTGCCATGAATGAGAACAGGGGCTTATAAATAATGCTTGACATGGCTCTAACTTTAATAAACATATGGCACACTCTGACAACTCATCTTTGATTACTGGCTCACCAGAAACAGGATCAATAACTGAATCATTACTTATTTGCAAATTCTTGAGTTTATTGTGGATTTCTATGTTAAATTGATTAACTTTCCGTTGCCAACTTCTATTAAATTCACATCTCATTTTCACACAACGATAGACTTCCTCTGTACCTCCTCTGTAATCCATACCAAGCTGTATTATATCACCATCTATTATAGGCATCAATGTCAGCTCCTCAGAGGCACGTGATAATCTAATGTGATTTAAAAAGGTCCCCGATGACGACTTACAATCCTTTAAAAACCATTGACCATCTTCATTACATTGAAATAAAGCATGAGTTCTTGAAACAACCTTGCTCTTAAACACTATAGGAGCTGATGACCCTTGAGGTGCATGTGCCGCAGCTTTATTCTTTTCCGTGTATCTTCCAATAGAAACAGAGGAGTTTGGTAGTATCTTTCTGATAACAGGAGGAAAATATAACCCAGATGCAGAAGTGGAATGATCAATTAATGGAGTTAGACGAACAGAAAAAAAACCATCTTTATCCTTGCCAGTGACAGCCTTGTTTGCATCATCCAGCTGATCATCCGATTTCGAAGGCACTTGAGTTGCCGTGTTGTTGTTTTCCATTAAGTTATCAGATCCCACCATTTGATCCGATTCACTTGTGGTTGATGACCTCCTTTCATATTCATTATTTTCTTCATTATTATTTGTATTATCGTTATTATTTATATTATTATTATTATGATTAGTATTAGTATTATCTGACGAAGTAGCCAAAGTGTTTAAATTAGCAATAGTGGGACTATTCGACATAAAATTATGCATATTTTCAGTACTCTGATTCACCTGAACCAGTGACCCATTTTGATTTCCTGAGGGACCAGACGGATTATGCGTGCGGATGGAGTTCGTGAATGAGCTGAAGAAGGATAAACCAAATGATGGCCTTCTCATAGAACCAGAACTGTCTTCTACATTCCCGTTGCTAGATGTAGTAGCCTTTATCAGAGTATTTCCGTTAGATTCTGTTGCGTGATTACCAACGCTTTGGTCACTTGTTTTACCATTCATGATTTGCATCGAAGAAATTCCCAGTCGAGGTGATGGTGGAGTGCCAGACCCACTACCTCTACACGGTGGTGAGATAGCTGGAGCTATAATACTAGATACTTCTTTGGAACCTTTATCTGACATTTACGTTCTGTATTCTAAATATGGAGATTAACCCTGATTATTAATGTCGTGACTATATCGCAATCACACAGGGTCAGATATATACCTCCTATGTTCTTTAGATCCTCCTATATATTATAAGTAACTACCGACTTCTAATATGCAATAGACTCGTTGGAACCCTAGTAAATTTTATTTGTTTCCTCTCCTAGACGGTAATTTTTGAAATGAAAGCCAGCAAATTTGGTGGGTAAGTTTTGTGTATTTTTGAAAGGTCACATGACGTAAATATACATTCTTGTCACAGGCTATTTTCATGTTGGATACAAATATACTAATTAGTTGGAATGTTGTACAAGTAGATATAGAATTGATATATATGTGTATATTAGTTGATTGTAGGCGGTAAACTTGAGTTTTCTCCAATCAATCTGAGAAGAAGTTCTTGTAACTGTTGTCTTCCCTTAGGGCTCTTCCAAATTTTATGACTACTATTCTCAGCAATTACCCATTCCTGAGCATTATTACTTTGCTTAGTAAGATCCCTTTGCCATTTACCCCAGTTAAGTGACTTTTTTATCATGAAATCGGATGAAATGACACTCAAAGGGATAGTTCGAATATCAATACCTTTGATTTCATTATAGGAAAGAATAGACGATGTAGTCTGCTCCTGTAATCTTGCCCTTATGTATTTAGAGTTGAACCGCATATCTGAACCAAATAGTCTACTATTAGAAGAATATCTGCGTGGATGGAGGAACCAATGGGTGTTTTGTACTATTCCAAGTGGAGATACAATACCTTTCAACCAAAGCATAAGTCCTGCCTTCGTATTCATTAACTCTAGTATGTTATAGAAGGTATCATCAGGTTCATTTTTCAAACCAGCAAAAGGTCTATTCCTTAATAAATCTTCATTCCAACTATCTACAAGCAATATAGAGTGAATTTTCTCTTGGTTCATAGATGCATACATTTTGGAATATAGCCCTCCAATATCAAAACCTACTAGACTAAATGGCCCATTAATATCTTCTTTTCGAAGAGCTTCGTCTAGCAATTCAGCGACTAATGTAATAGAAATTGGCGATGGGGCACCATCTGAGAAGCCGTATCCTGGTCTATCCCAAATACAATATCTGTCAACTTTTCCTAAGTTAAATAATTCCTCCACCCATTCTTGGAACTCTTCACTAGACGTCATCTGACCACCTTCCAATAGTACTATAGGCTGACCAGTGCCTTTAGTTACATCCCCATTGCAGTAAAGATGAACTCTATATTGGTCGTTCGAAACATCAACTAGTTTACCCCAAGGCTTGATATGTGTATCAAATGCACGAAGGTAAAGATTCAAACTAATATTCCAAATGACCAATAAAGTGAACAATTTGGATATAATTTTGATTGTAGTAACTAAAAGCTCAAATAACGATTTCCTCTTTTCAATTCGGCCAGTATATCTAATTTCTTGATATTCCTTTGCCTTTTGAATTTTATAGTCTACAAGACAATTAGCAATTACATTAAAAATCGTCCATAATAAAATAACACTTCCAACCGTACCAAGTTGTTGCCTTAGTTGATATATAGCGAAGACAACTGCAAAGTCAACAATAAGTAGAATAGAACTTATATAACCCAATACTCTTTCATAGTAAACTGGCACCTGAAAACACCATAAAGTTATCAAATTAGTAAAAAGACTGATTAATAACAAGTCTAAATTCAAAAACGAATTACCTCTGTTGAATAGTCCAGGAATAGATATAAAGTCATTGATAATGAAGATGCAAGACAAAATAATATTAATAAAACTAACCACAACCAATCCAAATCTTAGTAGGCGAACAGAATGCAACTTTAAAGGAGACACAATGGGGTCATCTGGATCCAAGAACTGTCCACTCCTAGAAATTAATGGTTCTGACTCGACAGAACTAGAAGTATTATCCACAATACTTTCTGCTTCACTAGTTCTAACATTCAGAACCTCATTCTGCGAAGTAGCTTGATAGTTAGATGTCATAGATGAATTTTACAATTTATTAAGCACCAGTGTTTAATTGATTAAATAATTCACAAATACCTCAATTCTCTAGTATACTGTTTGGATATTATTTAGTATTCTCCATGTCTTACGATTTTTTTGGCATGTTTTAGCACTAATGTGGATTGCTATCAACATTACTTTCGGGGGTAACACCGGTCACCGACCGGAATTAGTGATTATAGATAGGAAAATCTCACACATAACTTTTAACTCACAAGAGAACATTCATAATGAATAAGATAGTAAATATTGATACAACCAATGTCAAAGATAGTGTCACGTACTATAAGATATGCATAAAAATACCTTTAAGACTAATCGTGGTTGAAAGAAGATACTCTGACTTTGAAGAATTAATACGAAGATTAAGCGACTACCTAGGAATAAGACAGAAAGATTTTCCCTATAAGTTACCACCTAAGGTTTCGTGGTTTCAGAATAATTCAGAATCGCTTCTTAATACAAGAAAAGTGGAGCTATCAAGATTCTTAAATTCTGTTGTGAAGGACCAAGCGATTCAAAATATTGATATTTTACATAGGTTTTTGGAATTGCCTACTAATTTCAAGTTTAAACCAGCGCTATTTAAAGAAACGGGAACAAAAAACCTCGATATTAACATAGATGAAGACGATATAGACACACACAATTGGTCTGGGGTTTTGAATATTGTAAGAGTGAACATCGATGACCTTAAAGAAACATATTTATCAGACTCCTCTACTAAGTCGAAAATTAATATCAGAGATGAAATTCATAAGAATATAGAACCTAATTTATTCAAATTAGAAAATTCATTAAAAAAATACTCTTCAGAAGTTCTGTCAGACGAACTTTTGAGGAGAAAGTCCACGCTCCAAAAATTAAAGGAAGACGTTTCACATTTAGAAAGCACAATGAGTCAATTTCAAGATAGAAGAAATTTAGAACCGCTTAAGGCGACCGATGGCTTAAAACGGTTCTCTAAGAGAGAAATTGGTACAAGTACCACTGAAACTTCAGCTACTGTGGGGCTCAATAACCTGGATCTATTCAGTAGCCAGGTTCAAATTCATAAACAACAAGACCAGGAACTAGAACAGTTACGAAAAGTAATAGCAAGGCAGAGAGAGATTGGTGAGTTGATTAATAATGAGGTTGAGGAACAAAACGAAATTTTAGATTCATTTAACCAAGAGGTTGATTCTGCGTCAGATAAGATAAATTCGGCAAGAAGAAGAGCAAGGAAAATTATATAAATGCTTTATAGATAAATCAATAATTTCTAATTTAGGGCAATCATAATTTTGATAGCGTTTACTGAGATATATCATATCCGGGTAAATAAAAGCGATATAAAAGAGATTTTTTTTCATTAATTTTATGAAATGATTTTTTTCTTTCAAGTTTATCAAGACTAAATTAATCACAAAGTAAGTCTACTTTGATTGGTTTAATCTTTTAATCTTAATTTTTTATGATGACAGAAATTTCGCCTAAAATCGAAAATTCATGAGATTACAAGAAATTTACACCAAGATCTACGCTGACGAAAATTAAATGTTTAAAAGATTAGAACATTCATAGTTCACTTATATTACAAAGTCTAATACAATTCCGGGTGCTCTCTCTTTAATATCTCTCCCCATTTTGCAATCCCTAATTTGATTTCGTCGCATGTCAAACAGCTAATGGATAATCTTACACAATTTCGCCCCCAACCTTTGATATCACCTGTTACTTCAAAATTGTCACCTGTGGCAACAATAACATTGTATTCATCTTTAAGAATCTTAGCGATAGGCATATGGTCAAATTTATAATTAAAGATGATCCAGAGGAAGTATCCCCCGTTTCCTCCTTGTACGATTGTTTCTTTAGGCAAATGTAGCGAAATACTATTTTTTAAAGTGTTAACTCTTTCTCTGTAAGTCTCACATAAACGAGTCACAATCTGATCTATTTCTCCACTTTCTATAATTTTCAGAACTACAAAAGTAGAAAGATGATTTGGTGTTCCACCTGATTGCGTAGCACCTGTAGTAGCGAATTGGTGAACTAGCTTTGATGTGGCACTTTCTTGCCAACCAACTCTAAGTCCTGGAGCAAGAAGTTTGGAGAATGACGCATTAGAAACAGTATTTCCATACGTTTTGAACTCAGGAAGACTCTGTTTGTCCAAATAATTAAGTCGAGGAATTATTTTACTCCCATCGTAATTTAATAATTCATACACGTCGTCGCTGATGAGGAGCATATCATATTTTCTTGATAACTGTATAAGCTTATTTCTAGTAGCTGTAGAATATGTCAAACCACCTGGATTGGAATATGTAGGAACAAGGTACATCACAAATCTATAGTACTTCCTAGAGCCTCTATTAGGATCATTGACAATATTTATTTCCTTGTTATCACTTGATTCTAAACCTTCACTATAAAATTTTAATCTATCCTCAAGGTACTCAATATCGATTTCATACTCTGAATTTTTTACTTCATTGATGGCAGTTAGCTTATTTTCGAATCCAGTATCAATAAATGCATCATTTATTAAAAAATAAGTTGGAGACACAATAAAAGCCCTTTTTGTAAATGTTGAAGTATCTGTGACAGAAGTTAGAATATTTGCTATACCAAAAGAAGCACCTGCAGTTAAATTGATATTTTCTGGTTTAGACAAGTTAGTTTCAAATAAGCGATTATTCCATGTACTAATTGTACTTCTAATATCATAATTTCCTGGATCAGTACCGTATATAAGAGGATGTCTATTTTGGGGGTCATCTTGATACTCAAGATAATCTGACCCTAATAGAACCTTATTATATGCATTGGCAATTTCCTTGGTAGGGATGACTGAGATAGAGGGATGCCCTTTAAAAAAGTTAATTGGAGTATTCATAGGAAAAGTATAGTCACTAAGTAATATATAATTTGCCTCACCCTGAAAACCAAATTGTTCGAATTCCCATAAATATACAATTATAAATGAGAGTAAAAGACTTTTCACTTTTTATAACTATTTATCGTGAAAAAAATTGATAATTGATCAATTGTTCAGGTTGTCCAGATGGAAATTCAAAGTGCCGCATTACTTACTTACCCCAATATTCCGTTTATCACTAGCTTTTTTTAACATTAGGTACGATAAGTAAGATAGTTCTTACCAGAATATCAGATTTTAGATATGTAGATTACATTTTGTATCTATCTTGTGTAGTTTATATTATACTATACTCCTTATTAAGTTTAATACATAGAATAGATTTGAGCAATGGTCTTCCAAATTAGGAACTATATTCCATACTCTATTGATGAATTGATTTGTTTAAAATTAGAGTGAGCCATTGGTACTCCGTTTATAAAAATTTAAGTAACTCACAGTCTGGTAATATGAGGTTAAAGTAGAACTATACTCGTAGTATACTTCTATCTCAAGTTTATGAATAACCGGTTATATATTGATACCTATTTATTTACCTGCTAATATGGCAAACCCCACAGAACCAAATCAAAATTACTTGCAAATTAGAATTATGTTTACTTGTGTATCATGAACTTTACATAATAGGAGAAATTCACTCTAAATACCCAAGAAGCAATCTGTATGGAGACATAAATTCATGACTGTGAGGATTTTAGCTCAAAAACGGAATATATTTCCAAACATGGAAGTTTTTTTTTCAATCATACTATACTTAAATTGTATTCACTACAAATATATTTTAAAAGTAGACTAAATTGAGTTGACCAAGACCAAAGCATCATACTATTCCAAGAGCTTGATTCTAAGCATTTTTTATAGATTAAAGAAACTTTCTTCAGTTTGTAGTCTTAATACTTACGAGCGGAAATTTTATTCGCATTGCAACTCTTTCAACTTAAATAATAACACTACTAAAGCTAACAGATCTTTTTCAAAGAAACTATCGAAGTTACAATGGTTAAACAAGATATATTTGGTGTAGAGCAATTCATGGATGCTCATGAAACTAACATTGACTACAATATGGGCGAAACATGTTGCTATTCTCTTTCAATGGAAGAATTAATGGATTTAATTTCAAAGGAAGATCATTCCTTTAACATTCAAGAACAGAAAAACAAAATGGCTGAAGATATTCTTAATACAAGATTGACGTACGGTGCTATTAGGGGGTCTGAAAGATTGAAAGCTAAAGTTGCCAATTTGTATAACAATGAGGATACTGAAATTACTACCAATGACATAATTATTACAAATGGTGCCATAGGTGCAAATTTTTTAACATTTTACAGCTTAGTTGATATTGGCGACCATGTGATAGTAGTTGATCCATCTTATCAGCAATTATCATCTTTACCAGAAGTTTTCAGTGCAGGAAAGGTTAACGTAGATTCGTTGTCTTTGACTCCCGAGGAAAATTACATTCCAAATGTAAACAAACTCTCTCAACTTATTAAACCTGGAAAGACTAAATTGGTGGTTATCAACAACCCTAATAATCCGACAGGGGCTGTAATTCCAGATGATGTTTTAGAAGAAATTGTAGAGCTCTGTAAGAATCATGATATTTATATCTTATGCGATGAAGTTTACAGGCCGCTCTACCATTCAATTGAAAATGAACCAAAGTCTATACTCCAATTTGGTTATGATAAATGTATTTCAACATCATCAATGTCTAAAGCATTTTCTTTCGCTGGATTAAGATTGGGTTGGGTTGCTAGTAAAAATAGAGAGTTTATTCAAGATGCCTTGAATAAAAGAGATTATAATACAATTTCTGTTTCAACTACTGATGATTACCTCGCATCATTTGCACTCACTCATTATAAGACAATTTTAAAGAGAAATTATCAACTTTGTATTTCTAATTTGGCTTTGCTAGAGGATTTCATTAACAAGTCTAAAGGATTAATCCTGTGGGTTAAGCCTAAGGGTGGATGTGCTGCATTTATTAGAGTCAATATTCCAGGTTTAAATACTTATGATATGTGTACAGAGCTTGCAACAAGTTACGGATGCTTAATTGTTCCAGGTGAGGTCTTTGGAGGTAGACCTGGCTACTTAAGAGTTGGGTTTGGAAACAGTTATGATGACTTGAGAGGCGGTTTGGAAATATTCGGTAAGTATTTAAGTGAGAAGGGCTACCATAAATAAGTACATTGTTAATAAGTATCCATCTTTAAATAAGAGTCCTATCCATTATAAAAATATTATCTAAGATAATCTTTTAATATCCAGGTTGTCAGAAACCAATGTAAAAAAGAAAGATTTATTAAATTTTATATTTTAAAGAAACTTAAGTAGGTAACGGTAAGAAGAATTAATAAATAAGATGTCTAACTCTAGAGAATATTATTGAGACGGAATTTGATTGGAAGTGATATTTCGGCTTTAGCGTCATAGTCAATATCGAAGACTGTAACTGATGATTGACAATCTGTTTCTGCAAGAATGTAACTTTCAGATGGTAATTCACATACACCACTAGCACATTTAGCTAATGCTTGGAAATTTTGAGACGCCATATAAAGCTCCCCAGTTGTCTCATTGTAGCCAACGTTGTAACCAAGAGAGTCAGCTCCAGTTAATCTTGTAAAAACCCATTTTGGATTAGTACAGTTAGTTGTAGATATAGAACCAACAGGAGGTAAATTGACGTTCATACCAACACTAAGTGGCAAAACTGGTTCACCTTCAACTTGAGTTTCAAAAAGAAGGTCAATTAATTCTACTACCTTCTTAGCATAGATATTAGAAGGATTGGAAGGGTCATTGTTCAAGCTGTCCTTGAAAAAAGAATTATTGGAATTGGCTCCAGAAAATGCGATACCAGGGATATCTCTGAAAACAGCTGATTGAGTAGCACCGACAGTACCCGAGATGGCAAATGTACCTGGAGATAAATTATTCCCTTCATTTGGTCCAGCAATTACCAAGTCAACAGTTTCGAAGCTGCTTGCATTGGAATTGTTGAAATATCTTGGAATAATATAATCCAACCCAAAAGCAACACAACTAGCAGGAGTACCGTTGAAGTACCAGATGTTCATGTCATCCGGTTCATAACCCCAAGAAGGCTCACCTGCTGTGACATAGCTGAATTCACCATCGGTTTCCAATGTCTTTGAAGTTGGAATATCAAACTTACCAGACCAACCTGATCTTTGAGAAACTGGAGCAACAAGTAAGACATTGTGTCCGTCTTCTTTCAAAGCGTTGTAAGTGGCACGAATGTTAGTTGCAGCCCAGCCATCATCGTTACTCAAAATAATATTTTTTGCTTCAACTAAACTGGACAAACCAGCAATTGAGAGTGCATTGACTAAGGCTGTAAATGCTTTCATCTTAGGTATTTTATTACTGCTTCAAATAATTTAGTGAATACAGCATATATCTACTCATTATATATCCAAGTAAGTTTACAACGTGGGCAACTCGTTGACCGTCGTCTTTTCTAGCTTATTAAATTTTTTTCACAAATACTGTGTTGTCACGTCCTTAATTGTCAATTTCGGTAACAGTTATTTCCATTCTCTGTTCTTTTAATCCCGATTGAGTTGTTCAAGAGTCTGTGGTTCTTTTGCGGCCCCGAATTATAATGGTCCACATGGGCACGGTCGGTCAAAACAATAGGAGATTTAGGAGAAATAGCTTCTATTGGATAATATATTAAATTAGTACATCAATTGATCTAAGCATATGACCTGTTAGACCTATTTTTTGCTAATTGCTTATAATTAATCAGAGACTTACAGAATTTAGTTATTATCTAATAGTTAATTAATCGTTATACGAATATATATTGATGATATACAGGAGTGCAATTAGGGTATGAGTCTGATTGGGAACAAATACTTGGTAATTATAAGTTAGTTGAAAGCTCAGTAAGTAAATTTTCTATCCCAGCTTTATGAGGATCAATAAGTGACTCAATATCAGTGATACCATTCAAAATCATTCCTTTAGTGATTGTAATTTCAGGATGGTTTTTTAAACGTATCATTTTAAAGCCTTCAACTACTTCTTGTAGTTGTTTATTACATTTGCTTCCTCCATGTCCACCAAAAGTGACAATTCCTACCGGTTTATTTGCCCATTCTTTATATAAATGATCTAAAGCGTTCTTTAAGATAGCTGGATAGCCCCAATTGTATTGGGGGGAAATTATAATAAATCCTTGACTCTCGTCAACTAATTTACTCCATGCTAGAGTAGTTTCTGATGAATATTTGCCCAAGGCAGCCATATCTACCTCACTATCATATGGTAAGTTCCATTCCTTGAGGTCCACTAATTCGTAATCAATTTCTGGTGAACTAGCTTTTGCTATCGAATAAATAGCATTGGCTAGAATTGGAGTATTTCTAACTTTTCGCCCACTTCCAATAATAATTAGTACCTTGACCATATTTGATTTATATAACGTTATCTTATTGTCCACTTACATAGGATTTTATAGTTTATATATAAAATATATTGACCGGAGATACTACAATTTGTCATATCTCCGAGTAACATCTCCGAGATTTATCTCCGAGACATATATTCGAGAAATCTGTAGCTATGTGATAAATTTGAAAAAGGAGGAAACAATAAAATATATAAAAGCTTATCTAAAGAATTACGTAATAATGCCTAAAAAATTGTAGCATTGAACAATTACTTATTACTGACCCATGTTTGCCTATAAAGACAAAAATCTTACGTCTAATTTTCTTGCATTATATCTTTTCAACTAAAAATTACATACAATGTGATCAGAATTTGAAACTTATCAATATATTGTCCAATAAAGATAATCAGATAAAATAAAAAGCTATCAATAATTTACTATGAGTTGTAGTGTTTCGGGATTTGGTCTTCCTATCGGTCAAGTTATCGGGATTCACTTTGATCAAATAGATAAGAAATTATGGAATATCTCAATGAAGATACATTACTCATTAAGTCGATAATCCACTCTCCTGAACGAATAAGGCGAAGTTTTGAGAGATTATTCAATGAACGAATTCGGACTTGTATATGTTTACAAGCCCCCTTTCTTGTTATATAGTGTGGTGGTTCTCCACCTCACTATTTATTCCTTTTTTTGTTTTAACTTAAATAAATTAATAACAATGTTTCTTTGTAAGTCAGATAAAGTCTTCTTGGTTTCATTACTGGTAAATCTTGTCCTTGGAGTTTTACTATACCTTGATCAGGCTTGGTTGAAAGCAATCAACTTGCCTAACCACACCTTTCCAAAAAACATATCTACGAAATTTGAAGATCCAAAAGAAGTTCATGAAAAGTATCCTGTTGATTTTCTAAATGCTACAGCAATATTCAATACAGTCCATGGGGCACTTAAGCAGAAAAATTGTGACTTGTTCCCAATTGGCGTTTCTTTTATTCCGGCTTATATTCCGCCCAACACTCCCTTGTATCATTCTACAGGGTCTGAGGAAATACCTCAACTGTTCGAATGGATAGCTATGGATTATGAGTTCAGTTATGACTTTGCACACTTCAGTAGACATAAAGCCCCAAATGGACACCATGGGCCTAATCACCCTGGGGATGATAGGGAGATTACTAAACATGAAAGGCCCGGTTTTTTTCCTAGTCCAGGAGATGATAAGTCCCCTAATAAACGCAAGGGACCAAGAAATGGACTTTCTTATATGTATACTTTCAGGAACACTAGGCCACTTACAAAGTTAATTTATTTGGATGGTGCTTCAGCTTCTAAGCGTTCATCAGGTGAAATGGATCAGCAATTGATACTTAGTAGACAGCAAGATGTGGATGAAAACGTTAACGAATATGAAGCAGCTGAAAAAATTTGCCAATGGGGAGAGGCATTTGGATTAGATGGGGTTATTAGATTAGAAATTGGTTTTGAAATAATCATATGTGATTTCAAAAATAACATGGAATTAATTTCAAATATTACTCTTAACAATATAACAGATTTGATATCCTTCCCTGATGAGTCTCCAGTTCCATTAAATGACTTGGAGAAAAAAAGAACAGAACTTTTAGATATTATGCTGTCAATGAGTGGGTTTGAGCACCTTCAAGCGGGCCATTTGGTTGATGATGGAGAACCTAGGGTTTTCCTCGATTTCTCTAGGATGGTGACTCCATTGAATAGGACATGGATTGATCCTGATCCTTATGTTAGAAGAATCAATCGCTTATCTGATGAATTGAAAGAATCAATTATTCATGAGTTGGAATTAAATCTCAGCAAAGAAGTGACACTTATTGGAAAGACTGATTGGCAAACAATTACTAATCATATAGTTGAGAAGTTTGGGCCTATGATAGTCTTGTTAAACAATACTATATCTATTTTCGATCTCAGCAAGGATGAAGATTTGGCTAAATCTCTTGAATATGCCTCTAGGAATATTACCAAATTAACTTATAACTTTGTAAGGAGATACTCGGATGATATTATTAAGGATAAAGATGTGAAATTGGAAAGGGCCCTTGATAGTGTTATTATTGATTTTGTATATCATACTTATCCCCTAACTACTCGATCCGAATATTTGATTTATTCTTCGATTTATAAAGTTCAACATGAAGTTATAGTTACTATTTTTAAGGCATTTGATACAAGTAAGCAAATTCTAAAAGATTTTTATGTGGAGCCTTCTAAATCGAGATATGAAGAACATAAAAGTAATCTTTTAGCATTAAAGCGTAATATTAATGAGTTAATTACAATTCTCCGCTGGTCAATATTTACAAGATGTTCCTCAGCTTGTAACTGGGATGAGGTCTGTTATATTCCCACCTGGGGTCCGGGACCTATGAGTTTTGGACATGACTGGTTTGAATTTGATGGTGAAAGGTATAGAATTGGACAAGAACTTCATTGTGTTAGTTATAAAGAAGTAGGCGGCTTTTAATGAAATCTACCATGCATATCTTTAGTATACTATTTTTTCCCTCGGTTATTCATTATGCCTAATTTACGATCGCTTAAAGAAGCGAAGATCGAACCACATAAAGTTACATAAAAGAACTTATATTTATTAAAGTTATTGTTTAGTAGATCCTGAAGTAAAAGAAATTTAAATCCTCAATCTTAAGTTTGAGATGGGCCCGTTATTAATGATTAAAACGTATGTACAATTAAAACTACATTATTCCTTTGTTCCTTTGACGTCAATGGAAAAAAGAAACGGCATGAGGCAGAAATTACTTGTCAGCTTTTTCAGTTTTTATATTTCGTTGTGCCACTTTCAACCGAGGCACGTGCAAGCAAACGGTTTGTATACTACTAATTAGCTGTATTTAGATAATTCGCCAGAATCATCATGTGTTTTCATTACTAATATCTTCGACCAGGTATGGCTACGCAAGTTTGGCTGTATATATATGCATCTGTATGTTGAAGAATTTAAATCATGCACAATTTATCCGAGCAAATCAGAGTTGTATATTTAGGTCTTAATATTACAGAATTACATCATTTGTTACCTATATGCAGATAATCAGGTCATTGGGCATGTGATTCAGGTACATAAGCTTTATACTGTATCTAAATATAATTGAAAAGTAGATACGCCGTAAAGAAAATCCGAATAATCAATACTCCTTGGCCATGATTCAGTATAGATGTTAAAGGGCTATAGGATAAAGTAGACTTTCATTCAATACCGTATTTGATGGGAGGGGATGAAATACCCTTGAGCATCATTCTTTAAACGAAATTCAGTCACGGTAAATAATATATTATGAAATTTCTACTGAGAAATCATCTGCAAAATATGCAAGATTGTTTAGTTTGTTTGCTCTGCCATTTCTGGTGGTCTGACGCATTTATATGCTGGTTCCAATTTAAAGGTACTAATAGTCGCTATAAAGAATTAATTTTATTCTTCTTTATCCACTTATTTAAGATGCAATCTCAGGTTTTAGATAGAGTCTCAGATATCAGAATATCAGATGAAGATAGAACAGAAGGTAGAACTTCAGTAGAAGGGGGAGCCTCAAATACAGAGGCAGGTAGTGAGGCAGCATCAACTGTCAAAAAAGCAGAAGAATTAGCAGGTGCTGAAGGTGAAGATATGATTAAGCATGTCGATCAACTTAAAGATAAATTACCCGATATCCCAGAAAGATCAATGAAGGATTACATTCCAATATGTATCCTGTGTTTCCTTATTGCATTTGGTGGCTATGTCTTTGGCTATGATACAGGTACCATCTCAGGTTTCGTAAACATGGAGGACTATAAGCGAAGATTTGGATCTTATAGGGAAAGTGATGGTGAATATTATTTTTCTAATGTAAGAATGGGCTTGATAGTTGCAATTTTTAACGTTGGTTGTGCATTTGGTGGTATTTTCCTCTCAAAAATTGGAGACATTTACGGTCGTCGTATTGGAATTATGTTTTCCATGGTAGTATATGTTATTGGTATTATAATTCAGATATCTGCATCAAGTAAATGGTACCAAATATTTATAGGCCGTTTAATTTCTGGTCTTGGAGTTGGCTGTATTTCTGTTTTATCGCCATTATTCATTGGTGAAACTTCTCCCAAGACTTTACGAGGTACTCTAGTCTGTTGCTTTCAATTATGTGTTACTTTAGGGATTTTCTTAGGATATTGTACAACATACGGTACAAAAACTTCTTACTCGGACTCAAGAACTTGGAGGATACCATTGGGTTTATGCTTCGCGTGGGCTATTCTTTTGGTTTCGGGAATGGTTTTCATGCCTGAATCACCACGGTATTTAATTGAAAAGAAAAAAATTGAAGAAGCTAAAGTATCTCTTGCTAGATCAAATAAGATTTCATCAGAGCATCCAGGTATTTATACTGAAGTTTTATTAATACAAGCTGGTATCGAAAGAGAAAAGTTAGCTGGCTCTGCTTCATGGACCGAATTAATCACTGGTAAACCTAAAATATTATCTCGTGTCATCACAGGTATGGTATTACAATCTATCCAACAATTAACAGGTAACAATTATTTTTTCTATTATGGTACTACAGTTTTCAAAGCCGTTGGACTTAATGATTCATTTCAGACTTCTATAGTTTTGGGTGTGGTTAATTTTGCGTCGACATTTGTTGGTATTTTTGCTATTGAGAGATTGGGAAGAAGAAAGTGTCTTATGATAGGTTCAGTTTGTATGGCAGTGTGCTTCATTATTTACTCGGTAATTGGGTCCGTCAATTTATATATAGATGGCTATGATGGACCTACTAGAAAACCAACTGGTGATGCATTGATTTTCATCACATGCTTATTTATTTTCTTTTTCGCATCCACTTGGGCAGGGGGAGTCTATACTATCATTTCCGAAATTTATCCTTTGAGAATTAGATCAAAAGCTATGTCAATTGCCACAGCAGCCAATTGGACTTGGGGATTTCTAATTTCATTCTTCACTCCATTTATCACTTCTGCTATTCACTTTTACTATGGTTTTGTTTTCACCGGTTGTATTATTTTCTCGTTCTTTTTTACATACTTCTGTGTTTATGAAACAAAGGGATTATCGTTAGAAGAGGTTGACGAATTATATGCGCTGGAATATAAACCATGGACTTCTTCTAGCTGGATTCCACCAACCGGTGATCAGATGGCTCATGAAGCGGGCTACGCTTCTGAGGCTAAACCACAAGAAGAGCATGTTTGAGTTCATTACGTAAAAGACATCAAGACATGAATTTAGACGAAATTGCATTGAAATTTAAACCTTTTTTAGTAGCCCTTACTAACTAAAATAAGGCAAAAGTAAATCCTATAGAAAGGTATCAAGTAAACTTAGAAATGTGTGTAGTAAAGGGTTTTTTAATATTCGTTCCAACAATTTAATATATCAGACTAATAGAAAGCTATGTGCTCACTTTTCAAAGATTCTAATTATTTTTGAGGTTGTCGCCAACTCGCGAAGAGCCTTAGGAAAAGTATTGCGGTAGATTTGATGAATTACAATACTTCTGTAGCAGTTTATACACCACCTCCATATAAAAATGTTTCTATAAGATATTATATAAATATCAGGCACAAGAAGAAAAAATGACATAGGTTTAATTAAGAATCCAAACTCTTATCCCTTAAAAACTATGACTATTTTATACATATGTTTAATCAATTAATCTTGGTTATTTCTTTGGAATTTCTGTCAATGCCATCAAAGACAGGAATCAGTATTTAGATATCTCTAATTGACATGCGCGGTGAATAATTACAAATATTTTTAGAATATTTATGAATCCTTTTTTTTTTAATAGTATTGTGGTAATAGTATTGTAGAATAATTCATCGATATAGAGAGCTAATGGTTTGTTAGATATAAAATGAAATGACATTAACATTGAGACAAAACTGAAAATGCTTGTTGAAATTTAAATGTTACAAAAATTGGTATCGTGGTGCTGAATCAGAATCTTACGATGACGAAACACCGTGTGAAGAAATAACTACAACTAGCTTAATTTGCTCTAAAACTTTCTACAGAAGCTAAAGCACCGTTATTCGAAGCAAAATTTAGAAAATCATAATTATCTACTATTGAAGTATAAAATGAAATTGTAGATTCATTTACTCAAAATATTACTCTATAAAAATATTTAAGAGTAACAACACATCATATTTAACTTTTTAAATTATTTATTGATTTTAAGTAATCAACAGCACATCATTAACTACACTACAAGAGTCATATAACAATATTTTAGAAAAAAGTAAATCTTCAGTATTTATAATAGGTGTTTCCGACGGAAATTAACTGCAGCAAATCCGTCGGAAAAAATATTGCAATTTTATTCCGGCGGATTTGCTGCTATTTTTTCCGGCCGATGTTTGCTGCAATTAGGTTCCGTCGGAAACACACCTATTATAAATACTGAAGAAATTGCCATGCATTTGCAAATGGAGTTGACAACAAAGGAAATGAGTATTATTAACAAAAAAATGCCTGTATTAGTCACAGGTTCTACCGGGTATGTTGCTGGTTGGATTATTAAAAAATTATTAGAAGAAGGTTTAACTGTGCATGCTTGCGTAAGAAATCCAAATAACAAAGAAAAACTTAAGCACCTAGAGAGGTTACAAGAGTCTACACCGGGAAATTTAAAATACTTTAAGACAGATTTATTACAAGAAGGCTCATTTAATGAAGCAATGTTAGGATGCTCCATAGTATTTCATACAGCATCACCTTTTATACTGAAAGTTAAGGATCCACAAAAGGATTTAGTTGACCCTGCAAAATTAGGTACGAGAAATGTTCTTGAAACAGCATCAAGAACGACCTCTGTTGAAAGGGTTGTATTGACTAGTAGTATTGTTGCTGTTTACGGTGATAATATTGATATTTCATCGGTTCCAAAAGGAGTTTTAACTGAGGAAAATTGGAATGTCTCATCCACCTTGAACCATAACCCATACCCTTTTTCGAAAACTTTAGCTGAAAGAGAAGCTTGGGAAATATGTTCTAATCAAAAGCAATGGGATTTGGTTGTATTAAATCCTGGCCTTGTTTTTGGGCCAAGTTTGAGTTCTGAGACAACTTCTGAGAGTTTTAATATTATGCGTCTGTTGGCTGGTGGCCCCATGAAGGCTGGTGCTCCAAATATTGAATTTGGAGTTGTAGATGTACGTGATTTGGCTGACGCACATTTTAAAGCTGCATCTATTAAAGCTGCATCTGGCCGTTATATAATTTCGGGCCATAATACTTCATTTATTGAAATTGCAAATAGTTTGCTTCCTAAATATAAAACATACCCACTTCCTAGACGCACATTGCCTAAGTTTCTTATGTGGCTCGTCGGTCCATATGTTGATTCCACTTTAACTCGAAAATACATTAGTTGCAATGTTAATTATCCATTCCGGGCTGATTCCAGTAAGAGTATTAATGAACTTAATATAAAATACAGACCACTAAAAGAAACTGTGACTGATATGTTACAAGAAATGATTGATAATAAACAAATTTCGAATTAAGATTAAATTTAATAATATTCTTGTGCTAGTATTCATTTATCGTATTTTTGTTATAGTTCTTTATAAAAATAATGAAGCATTAAACAGCCTGCTTTACCTTCCTATATGAAAGAAGGAATTTATATGATTCTCAGATGTTAAAGATGTTAAACGATTGAGATACAATATGTGCAGAGAATGTATGACTGCTGCGAATATACTATAGAAGAGAGTATGTTTAAATTTTTTTCTGAAATGTGAGCGAGACTATGACTTCAAATTGCAAAATCCATCAATACTAATAATAGAGATATGTCCATGTCAACGCATGAACGTATTTCTCGTAATTATTTCTTGTAATTTTCACAAAAAATATAAAAAGGATAAGGAAAATAAATAGGATTTCATTCAGAGCACAACTTTCTGCCATACTATAGAAGGATTAGTTTCTCCTTTCCCTTATGATGTGCAGTTACCTGTGGAAATTATGCTAGAGGATTTCGTAATAATATTTCATGAAATTAATTAATAGTAGCCGTAATGTTGGATAATTTTTGATGATTCTTTTCAAGACCCATTAAATTAAATCTATAAAGTATATAAAAAACAATTAGGTTTTGGTAATATTTATAAAGTTAAATATAAACGGAGAGAAAATAAACTAATATAATGGAAATAACATAAATAATGAAGTTGGATTGCAATTGGTAGATTATATCTTTTTTATTGAATAATATGCATGGATTTCATTCAAAAATATTGAAATTAGCTATATTTAGTACCTGGCTAGTAAGAGATAATGGTAACCGTAATAAAGAAGTCAAAAGAAAAGCATCTGAAGTCTTCAGACCTAAATTTAAAATCAACAGAACTTTAAGTCAAAGGATTATTAATTACACTTTAAAATGTTTGAGAGAAAATAATATAACTGTAGCAATCAGAAATTCACCCTATACCCACTAGGATAATCGAGGCAATTATTTGAATATACTAAAAGGTGATTTCTAGTGAAATGCAAATTTTAATGAGTTTTTTTGAACATCGAAATAATGATGGGATTCTAATCTTATGAAGTATGGGTTGAGCTAAAAAAATCATTGATGACAGATATAAGTTTAATTAACCGCAATAGGGCCCCCCACTTGACAATATTTTGTCCAATCTTTACTATACGCGTCAACCAACTTACCATAAAATGCTTCATTATCAATCCTATTGATATATCTACCTTTGCCAACCCTACTTGTGTTTCTTGGGGCAAGATCTGCGGGCCAAATTCTTAAGTTTCCATAAAATGGTGAATCAAAAGCCGTATCAACAGCAGTATAAACTTCTATGGAGTCTGTTATCAATTCTGGGAAAGCTAACATACCAGCTACAACTTCATCCCAAAGAGGTAAAGTTTCAGAATTCATAATAACTGTACCATTTCCAACAATATCTGCTGTAGCTTTATAGTCTGGATTAGCAAGAATTTGATTTAAACCACCAAAGTTTTCAATTATTTGATCTACTTCATTCTGAGTTGTATAGAAGGGATTTGTGACGTTACCACCAATGATCATTTCTGGCCAGTCAGCTGTGAAAACCATTTGAGCCGCTTCTGGATCTTGCATGAGATTGATATCAGTGTTCATATCATTAATATAATCTCCTCCAGTAACTTGCATATATTGACCATCAATATAACCACCCATAATATAAATACCTGCAGATTCTTTAGCCAAGTTAGGATATATTGATAAGGCTTGGGCTACTGTGGTCATAGTACCCCATGCACCAATTGCAACTTCTCCTGGAAATGCTTTTACAGCAGCAATTAAAGCTTCTGCCCCACTTGTAGAATTGTTATAAGTATAATCTGATGAAGAATAAGTATTGACATAATTAGGATCAAAAGCCCCTTTCCAGTAAAATTCCCCATATAAAGTTTCCCAAATGGCAAAATTTTCAGCATTTCTTAAAAAGGGAGAATTAGAACCGGCGTACAATGGTATACAATGGGTCAAGTTTAAAATGTCTAAAACTTCGTAGGAAAATCCCAAAGAGTCAGTTAAATCAGAAGACCCGAAACTTGCTGACCAACCGAGAACCTCATCACCTGAGAGTAATGGTAGTAATATCTGACCTGTAGACAGTCCATCGTTATCAATAAAAAATTTTCTTCCAAGGACTGTAGCCAATTGAATTGAAGTCAAGATTAAATTAGATAGTAACATAATGGACAAGTGATAATTAGTTTCGATGTTCTGAATTAGTATTTTCAAAGGGTCGAAGACATTGTATTTATATACATTGTCTACCGGATATCTTACCAGAAATATCACAGAATTTTACTATTGTCAGCATGTTTCGTTATCTTTTAAATTCTTCGTTTCGGTTCAAGCTTATCTATGCCGTAAATTCTCTACAGGCCCGGTTGCGTCGATGCCGTCAAATTACGAGATGTTTTTTTCGGTTATGCCCTCTTCCGAGTACAAAAAGTGGATATCTTGTATTAAATATATTTGACATTCTCTACCTCTTATAGTATGGTGCATCCTTTGTTTAGGTTATGATAACTGGCTGTGAATATGAATACAGATTCCAGATTTATGTCTGTCAATGCATATGCGTGGAGTGTGCAAGATTTAGTCATATGTGAGAATTGAAATTTTAACATTATTTTTATGACTCCTTGTAATTATTCCAACCACTTATACGGCATTTAGTTTATAAGATTGCATACATAATATACGAAATTTCTAGAAGAAACCAAAAGCAAAGAAATGAAATCTTTAACTAAGAGAGTCATTGATATAATTTTTAGATCTAAATCAAACCCAAAATTAGCTTGATATTCTTTTCATTCGTATATATACTTTTCTTTAAAATGATAATGAATGCTCTAAATCTTGTTTTCTAAATCAATTCTATATAGAAATAACTTGGCTAGACCACTTTGACTTTCTGAACAATAAACAACTCTTTATTACAACTTCTGATATAGCTCACTCTATCGACCACAGTTTGTGCAATAATAAAGTCTAAGATTTCACAATTATTAGAAAAAATATCAAATTTCTTGGCAATTAAAGGAAAATATTTTTCGAATGCATTTTTAGCATCATATATATCGTGTTTTGTAACTTTGATAGAACTCTTGATATCACTAAACTGAATCAAAACAAAATCAATTGCTTTACTTATTGCAGAATTCCTCGTATATTCATCTTTACCTAAAGAAGAACTGTATAAAACTCGAATAACCCACAAGGCTATAACGTCGTCCAAAATATCCTTCTCGAGAATATCTTCATAATTCCTCACAGCAAAATTCTGAGATAAGAATGCCATGAACTGTTTGTCATTTTTCATGATTGATTTGAACGATGTTAAATACATCTTGTAATCTTTCGCTAATTTCTTTTCGTATTGTTGTAATGTCTCCAACGAACTATGGAATAATTTCTTTTGCCCATTTTTATAGCCTTTAACTATCTTCATTACCAGATTATTCAATCCATTATTATTGCATGGCTTAGTTTGAAGAGAAGATATTTTTGCCTCAAATATTTTTTGCAACTCAATCAACCCCTCAAACTTCATTCTCAAAGTTATTCCATCCGTACGCTCAAACTTCAACTGCATTAAATACGCAAAGAAATTTATTAAATTTGAAGGCAAAGGGTCTCTACTAGAGATCTTGAAATTTATCCCATTTAATAATTGATCAATATTGTCTACTTCTTCGAATTCATCAAAGAATTTTATTCCTAGAGTAAGGGAGTTCTCGATTTTTTTTCTATCATTAACTTGTAAACTTATAGATGTTTCGTCTAACGTATTGTTTTCAATGATGAAACCATAATTTAACAAGAGTTCCAAATTTGACTTATCACCATAGTTGTTGAATAGTTCGTCATATTTGTTTACTTTACCATTTATTTGAAACACAATATTACTGTTTTCATCACAGGCATTTTTCCAAGTAACTTTTGCATTATTATTATGATTTAATAAATCTAATACTGGTACTAACATTACCTTTCTTAAGTCGTCTTTTGTTTTCTCTGATGAAATTAAAAAATATGGAAATCCTCTTGATGTAGTGATAGAATATGACCAAATATAATTCTTAAAACTAGCCCAGGAACTGCTTTCTCTACCCAAAAAAGAATAAATCTCATCAAAACTAAATACCTTACCTAATTGCATTTTGAAAAATTCTAATTCTTTCATTAATTGTTTTTCATGGATATTTAGGTTACCAGTTGTAAGAAGATATTCAATGAATAAAACCCATTCGGATATTAGTTTTCGAAAATTCCTTTCCACGAAAACTCCACAATCAGTATTTTGTAATAGCTCAAGTTCTTCTGGGCTCCACATGTATGGTAAATTTAACTTTTTTGGAAGTATATTAAAGTAAGGTCGAAAGAAATTTTTGCTACATTCATTATCAAATGTAAGCTTTGAAATAAGAAGAATAGTCATCTCATTTCTGCTTAGGGAA
This sequence comes from Schwanniomyces sp. yHRVM31, assembly GCA_030462985.1. Classification (NCBI taxonomy): domain Eukaryota; kingdom Fungi; phylum Ascomycota; class Pichiomycetes; order Serinales; family Debaryomycetaceae; genus Schwanniomyces; species Schwanniomyces sp. yHRVM31. The sequence goes on from JAKVQU010000001.1 coordinate 303,535, forward strand.
CTTCTGTTTATATATTCGTTGGGGTTAATATTTGGAAACATTTCGGGGAAGAGATTTTGACCAATAACTAAACGTCTAGGAATACGAAATAGCTCACTTGATTCAGGTACATTTTCATTGACTTTTGCTGAAATTCCATATTTTTCATCCCATTTAAATTCTACTCTTTCATCGATAAATACCCCATTTTCACGAGCCCAAGAAAGAAATTCTTCCAAGGACTTCTCCATTCTTTGCTTATTAGTAAATATAAAATTTTTTTGAAGCCTGAATAGAAATTACCGGGAACCTTAATAATATACAGGATTACATATAAGTTGCGAATTCTAGCAGAATTTGAGTAGCAAGTGGTGATTTTAGCCAGGAGATCAACAATAATTATTTTTAGATAAGGCTTGTTTATCAAATGAATTGAACCTATTTATTTTAATCAGCAAAATAAATAAGCATTATGTCCTAATATCACTTAACCTGAATTGTATATACGGTTGATTGATATTTATGATTTCTGTGGCACATTCTATATAATACGTAAAAAGAATATTAAGTTTTTCGAATTCAAATATGATAAAATATTATCAATTGCTAAATAATAATACTAGTGGCATTTGTGTAAGGATCAAAGTTTGACCTTAAGAAAACATAAAAAGGCTTATTTAGTTTTAAAAAGGCTTATATAGCTTTAGAAATTGACTTTATTAAGTAATCTTATTATTTTCATAATAACGATCAAGTAATCATAATTTCGTTCTATAATATAATAATTATACGCTCAGTTAGATCTTTATAGCTTGTGACTCAAAAGAGATGAGTCCATTATTCGAATAGGCTCTACATGACTTAATAAAGCCATTATTTTGATAAGAATTTAATCTGTAATTGGCCCCAAACTTTCAGCAATAAATAAAGAATTATCAAAAAGCATGTATAATATATACGATTATAATTAAAAAAATAAAAAGAAATTGTTAGAGTTAATATAAAAATATTTGCCATGATGCTTTCAGAACATTATCAATTATTCACTCAGGATTACCTATCATTAAATATTAGCCAAAATCTTGATTTGGTGTCAATTAAAATTTAATAGGTTCCTGAATTATTTTACAGCCTTAATCTAATGAAATGGTTTATGCTAATTAATAGATTCTTAATTCTTCATAATACTTTAAGAAAAAGAAAGTCTTTCCTTCCAAAACATCCGAGGCATTCTCAAAAAAGAAATCAACAACGTATCATTTCTAATCTGCAGGTCAATTAGCCATCGGACAAAAGCTAAATCGGGCCGAAATGCGGGCCATGGTTACGTGCACGAGTTCGATAAGTTTTCTTCAACCAATCGACTAAGCATAGCGTGAACAATTTAGGAATTCCTTTATGTAGGCGAAATTTATCCCCATTGATGTCTAACCATGTTGGGCATTCATGGTATAGTCAGAATCTGGAGACATATTTTGTTAGGCCCCTACTTTAAGATAAGGCCGAGATAAGAAATTTTAGATATTAAAAAATTTTGGCCGTTACGGAACGTTTTATTCGTTATAAATAATACAAATGCTGTTATAATCTAATAATAAGACATATTTTTGAATTTAACGAAGATATTACGAATGGTTGATAAGAAAGATTTAGATATCCAACCTGTTATTTCTTTCACTAAAGAGAATATAGGTCGAATGGACCCAATAACTTCATTCACATCCTATAATGGAAGGGTAATAACGATAACAGGGGATGTGGATGAAGCTATGGCCCTTGCTCTTGAAGCAGAGAACAGGAATATACATATAGATGAAGAAACTAATAAAAAATTGCTAAGGAAAATCGATATTTACTTGCTTCCTTTGATTTGTTTTTTATACGCTTGTCAGTTTATGGATAAGACAAGTAGTTCCTATGCAGCAGTTATGGGTTTGAAAACAGACCTCAATATGGTGGGTGATCAATACTCCTGGGCTGGAACTGCATTCTACCTTGGTTATTTGGCTTTCGAGTTTCCTGCAAGTGCAATTCTTCAGCGTTTTCCAGTTGCAAAGACAGTTTCAGTCTTTATTATAATATGGGGATTTATATTATGTATGCATGCGGTCCCTGATTACCCTGGTTTTATAGCATTAAGAACATTGCTTGGTGTCTTCGAATCTTCTATTTCTCCTGCTATGGTTATTATAACCAGTCAGTGGTACAAGAAGGAGGAGCAATTCTTGAGAACTGCCCTTTGGTTTTCTTGTAATGGTTTTGGTATTATTATGGGTGGTGCAATTGCTTATGGCTGTTTCGAACATGGCTCCAATTATTCGCTTGAGGCTTGGAAGGTATTGTTCATTGTAACTGGTTTAATGACGATTGTAGTGGGAATTCTATTCTGTTTACATATTCCAGATATTCCATCAAGAGCTTGGTTTTTAAATGAAGAGGAAAGAATTTTAGTTGTGGAGCGTATTAGAACGAACCAACAAGGATTTGGTAATAAGCATTTTAAAAAATATCAATTTAAGGAAGCTATGTTAGACATCAATACTTGGTTATATTTTTTCTTCGCTATAGCATCAAATATTCCAAATGGTGCTTTGACTAATTTCGGAAGTATCCTTTTGGCAGACGATTTCGGATACTCGGCTGCTGATTCTCTTTTGATGAACATGCCTACTGGTGCTGTTGAATTAGTGGGATGTATTTTATTTGCAGCTTCTAATATTTATATTCCTCACCGTATGGCTATATCATTTTCTGCTATGATTGTTGCTTTCTTTTCTGCTTGTATGCTTTCCTTTGCTACAGAGAACAAAAATGCAAGATTATGTGGTTACTATTTAATGTATGTATACCCTGTGACTACTATTTGTGCATTATCTTGTTTTTCTTCTAATACTGCTGGTCATACAAAGAAAATTACTACAACAGCAATGTTTTTTATTGGATACTGTGTTGGGAACTTAGTCGGCCCACAAACTTTTATTTCCTCTCAGGCACCATCTTATTCGGGTGGTAAAGTGGCAATAGTTGTTTGTGATGCTGCGACGTTAGTTTTAATTGCCTTGATATACTTTAATTGCTGGATTAGAAATAAGAAAAAAGATGAGCTTGTCATGAACATGGATGAAAGTGAATTCAAAGCTATAGAAAATTCCGAATTCGCTGATTTAACAGATATGGAAAATCCTAATTTTAGATATTGTCTTTAGGTCTTGATCCATTTATAAATATACATTATATCGATGTTGTTGGTATTACCTTCATGGATATAACGGAATATAGGTAGATGTTACTGAATATCTGGCATAATATTAATCAATTCACTCTAAGTTTACGTATCTATTTTCTGTATTTAGAGATGCAATACATTTAAGTTGCCTTCTTGCAACAACTGAAATACCAAATGAAATAAAGAAAATACTATTAACTTAATTGCACTATGTATATAGTGGGAAACAATTAAAAGAATATTTTGTAATAATATTGGATAGCTTAAATTAAATCTTCTGTTTAATGAATACGACTGGATACGTTTTGTACATTGTAGATCGCTCAAGTAAATTAAACTAAACTATGTACACGAAACTGATCCTATATATAGTAGGAGAATATTGCATAAGATGAGTGGCTCCTTAACTCAGCAGTCTCATTGGATGAATGTATTGGGCAGTTCAGGCCTTATTGACAATTTTCTTTTAGTAGGATGTCTGTTACTAGTTCAGTTACACTTTGCTTGGGTCAGGTGATAGACCCCGGGTTGTAGAATGTCGTAATTATCTCACGTGGGATTAGTCGGATATCAAGTCATTTACTAGAACACCAACTATTAGATATCTTATTTTAATATAGTAATTTATATTGATATCGGGCACAATTGTAATATTATTCGCTCAACTAACTATACTAACTATTTATGAAATCTATCTCTATTTACTTCGAACTTAGATAAAATTTTACTCAATTTTTCAACTAAGCCAGGCTAGGCGATGAGCTGAGTCATAGGTTAGCTATTCCATTGGTCAATTCATCTTTATAACACCACAGGCATCATCTATCCTCGATGGCTTCGTAAATTCTTCTCTTGTACTTTGTTAGAGCTTCATTCTTTTGCATCAATATAGCCGTGTGTAATAGTATCACGTGATATTGTCGAATGAAGTAAAATATATTTCATCAATTGATGTCGATTTTACAAGTCATGTGCTATCCCCGGATATCATATCCTAAGCTGGAACACCAACACCAACAATTATTATAATATAAGTAACATGTCTATAAAGAGTAGAACTCTTACAATTATACAAATTGGCTCTGTGGCCGAGTGGTTAAGGCGGCAGACTCAAGTTCTGTTATCGTAAAGATGCACGCGTTCGAACCGCGTCGGAGTCATTTTTAATTCTTAGCTTTTTTATCGACGTAATTCCAGACAAAAATTCAATGTTTCTTATATTAAATTACTTTACCGATGTGAGGTAAAATGCATTCTTATTAGAAGAATGAAATACGTGACAAAATACGTAATTCTTTTTTCCGACCATATCGCTTTATTTTCCCGCGGTATCTTAAGATTAAACTATTCTAGTGATTATTTGAATTGAAATAGGCACTTGAGGTCAGGGTAAATATACAAATAACTTAAAGAGTCATATTTTCTGAAGATAATAATTTCTCTTGCTATGAATGTAAAGACTTAAATGCTCCAAGCAACTAATATGCGAATTGTGCTCAAATATAATAGAGATTTTTTATATGAAAATCACGAAAGAACGTTAACTAGAAGGCATTTAACTGAAGGGAAAACGAATTAAACTTAGCGAAGCAGTTATGAAGACTATACATTCCAGTTATTGACCTTCTAGCTTATCATAAATGATAGAAAATGGAAATAGTATTGATGATATTCTAGAATCAAGTCCCTACATGAATCAATCAAACAAAAAAAGGGTTCTTGAGTGAGATAACAATGATTATATGAACAGACATAAAACTAATCTCGCAGCTTTTACAGAGACTTAAATGCCTCAGATAGCTTAAACTTAGAGGTTTGAGAACCAGCATAAATATTCAGTCACTTCTAGATGAAGACAACAGAAGATAGCTATAAAGCTCGAACACATTTAAACAATCAAAAGCAGGGATACTAATTCAAATAACGCTAGAGGAAATAATAATGTTTTTCCGAATTTCTCAACTTTTTTTCATCTAGTAACCTCGATGTAGAGTCGAAGTTAAATATTAAACTTAAGATCTACTTCGAAATACTCAAATCATAATTGGGATGAAAAAGAATCAATCAGATGGAAATTAACAGCCTTCTATCATTGATAGAAGTTGAAAGAGGATATCTTGTAACAGCATTTAGTACGGCTGTAGTTAGCTTCGTAGGTGATGGGATTTTTTTTCACGCAGAAAGATTTTGACTACATAATATCAATATATGAGTCACCTTCCTCTAAAACAGAAATTAGAGTATTGTATCAATCAATTCTTTGAAAGTAGTACTTCTTATCCAATTGTTCACAAGCCTGCACTCAAGGTCCAGTTTTATAAATCTTACCTTTATCTTACTTTTTGAAACTGGTCGGGAGAGCTTGCTTTATATTGCTGCAATTGGGTCATTGATGTCAGCAATTTCCCAAGAAGAATGTGATGATTCGAGTCTTCTCGATATTGCACTAAATTATCCATCGAAGTATTCGAAACTGGTGATATGACATTAGTACACACATTGTTTTTTAATATCGAATTTTTTAAAAAAAAAGATTAGCCGAACTCAGGTTGCAACTATCTAGGTTTAGCTATGAGAATGGCACTAGAACTTGGTTTGAAGATTCGGATACATCGCTTTTTCGATCAAAAGATAAGAAAAGGATATCGTGGTGCTTGTTCATCTTTGATTGTGGTCAAACTATTGGATAGGGAAGACCCTTGGATATTCCTTTTGCTGAAATAAATGCTAGTTGGCCATTGAATATTTTGGACTCCAATTTAACAGCTCTCAATGTTAATTACCAGACGAAGAGGATGACCCAACAATCTGCACAAGTGTTAGGTTACAATCATTATTCCACATGTTAACAAATAGTATTTATGAAAAGATTATAACAAATCCTTTCCCTTCTGCACAAATTTTATTAGACTGGGACCAACGATATCTTGAAAGATGGAGAAGATTAAATCCTCATTACTTCAATGATGAAGCCAATTGTCTAATATAGGGTAGCCCATTCTGTTCTTGTGTGGGGATATAGAAATTTAGCAATTATAATGTTTCGTACGATTTTATTGAAAGGGGTGCTTTTAAACTTAAAGATGTCTAATAACAATTTTGATGATGTTTATGAATCAAGAACTGGTGAATTATGTATAGATGAATGTAGTCTATCAACGACAGAATGTCAAATTTTGGGAACAAGTAACTGAGATTAGCAGAATATATGTCTGGTATATTTGAAATTTTATTCCCCGCATTACTAATGCCACTAGTTTTTCTCTGAAATGACCTATATCCAGCTCAGTCTGGGTGATGACGAGTAGATATTATTTCAGCCCAAAATATTATTCGATAATTCTTCAAAGTTTGTCCTGCTGCCAGTAAGATTTTGGGCCTTATTGAGTCTTTAGGGACAGGCTATCTTAGATCAGAAGTGGATCACAATGGTTTAACCACTGCATATTCAATGTCAGGTACAATTGGGCCAGAGGATGAAAGCCCTCTGGCCCAATTGAATCAATTACATCTGTTATTATGGCCGATATCATTTGATATAGATCAGCAATTCTTGAAATAATTCTGAAAGGAATAATATATTCTACCATAGACGTCTAACTAAATTCAGCTATTAATACAAGATATATCGTTCTTTAACTTACAAATGGAATCGAAAGTGTGATGCTTTTATTTTCTATGGTCATATTATCTTATAAGAGTCTCCCAATTATATATTCAAATTTTAACTTGTGTCATTGTTATTGGATTACAAAATTTGCCTTCATATTAATATTTCAATTCCGATTGATTCCATTTATATCTTTTTGTATTTTTGTTATTTCTTATTACTTTTTTATATATTCTATTTAAGGTCTTAAAATAATTATCTATTAATTTACAATTTTTTGATTCAAAAATATATCTTAAAATACAACGTTACATAAAAATTTCTTTTTTTAGATGTAACGTTACTTTATTTAGAATTTTTCTGAATGTAACGTGGCATTTTTTTGATTACATTTGGAGGATAATTTGTGCTTTATGCAGAGAAAAAAAAAACTGTTTGGAGTATAAAAGCGTTCATATTTTATATTCTCCTAAAAAAAATAGTATAGAAGAATATTCAAAATGGAAAGTAATGGATTTGATTTTCCAAGCAATTCTCATCGTCGTTATAATCCTTTAACTGATTCATTTGTACTTTGTTCCCCACACAGATCTTCAAGACCGTGGCAAGGTCTGAGGGAAGAAGTCAAAAAATCTAGCTTACCAACATTTGATCCTCACTGCTACTTATGCCCAGGAAATACAAGAGCTAATGGAGAGAATAATCCCAAATATGATACTACGTACGTATTTCCTAATGACTTTCCTGCTGTTAAGATAGACCAACCAGATTATGATAATTCAGGCGAGAAAAATCCTTTAAAGAAGAGATTATTAGTAACAAAGGGAGCAAAGGGTAAATGTTTTGTTATATGCTTTAGCCCAAATCATAATTTAACTTTACCATTAATGTCTAATAGTGAAATTCTCAATGTGGTGAATTCGTGGCAAAATCTCTATGCCGATTTAGAGAAAGAATCACGCTTGGGAGAAATACCTTATAAATATTTACAAATATTTGAAAATAAAGGCTTATCTATGGGATGCTCAAATCCTCACCCACATGGTCAAGCTTGGTGCTTGGATATGATTCCAACAGAAGTTAATAAAGAAATAAAAAATATGACAAACTACTATAATGAAAATCATACCCATTTATTAGATGATTATGTGAAGTTAGAATTAAAAGAAAGAGAAAGAATCGTTTGCGAGAATGAATCATTCATTGTTGTAGTACCATTCTGGGCGTTATGGCCCTTTGAAACATTGCTCATATCAAAACAGCACTTGAAATCAATAATAGAGTTTAATAATAAACAGAAAACTGATTTAGCAGCTATATTAAAAATATTGACAACAAAATACGATAATTTATTTAGTACTTCATTTCCGTACTCAATGGGAATCCACCAGGCACCACTTAGTGGTGAAACTCACGAACACGAAAACCTGTGGTTCCACATGCACTTCTACCCTCCTTTATTAAGATCTGCATCAGTTAGAAAATTCTGTGTTGGATTTGAAATGCTAGGAGAGGCTCAAAGAGATATAACCTGCGAGCAAGCTGCTTCAAGGTTACAAGCTTTAGATGGAAATACTCACTATTTAACAAACGAATAATAAACTATATAATGAAAAAAATTTACCACCATTTATCATATGAAATTTCATATCAGCCAATACAGAATAGACAATGTTATCAATTATAGATCAAATCTTTATATTAGTTAAGAATAACAAGGTATCAAATAAATTTTGTATCTAATTAAAAATATCGAGAATAGTATAAGGAACAAATATAAAAAGTACGTTATCTTCTAGTTAAATGTATACATACTCGGGGTGTCAGTAAGGAGAAATTAATAAATACTTTATTAAGAGAATCTATGATTGTAGTTTTAGTATAAAATCTATGTATATAAATGTTTGTTTTAACATACAGAAATAGTTTTTTTTTCAGGGAACTGTGTTCAATTTCATTTACAGAAGAATTAACACCTATATTATACCCTCATACGAATTACCCAATCATCATATTACATTCTTGGCTTATCGCAAATATTATATGATGCATATGCAATGGCTTCAATGGCTTAACAATTTGTTTAATGCGTTCTTTCTTATTCTGTGTATCATATTCTTTGTACCGTAATGAACATCTTCCTATCTGTGTGAAACAGGAAATACAACATCCACTCTTCCAAAATCAATTTATAGTTATTCATTCCACATAGTAAGTTATTTACCTTTCTGTATTCATTTCGTTTTTATTACTACAACATGCTTGTTGTAAGTCCTCTGATGTGGTTTTTTTTTTTGTCCTATATGGCCTTGATCCAATTTCCATATTTATTTAAATATAAGGTGTTAAAGATAAAATTAGCTAATATGTTTAGTTTCGAGAAGAAGCCATAACACAATCATCATAGAATCCAAAAGCTCGTTGAGGTTTAAAAGCATTCAAAAGACGTGGCCAAGTAAATGCCAAAATAATATTGATGAATATGTAAAAGTAGTGAATCACACACTAAGTGCACAAATGTACAATGGAAATGGTTCTGCGGAATAAGTGAAAGGAAATATGTCCCTCACCAAAACCATAAAACACAGCAAACAATAGTTACCGAGTGTTATTCTGGAGTCAAAGTCATTATTTAATACAGAGTAATCTATTCTTGTCTGAAATAATCATTTCAACTTTGGTCGATATCAATCTTTTATATATCTTGGATCATATTTTAGATTGCAGTTATTTCGTAGTATATTTTCCCAAAATCTCAAAAACTATATCGCAAAATATATTTTCCCGAAAATATACGAAATATTTTGCGATATAGTTTTTGCGAGTTTTACAACGAGAATATTAGCGATTATGTGGGGGAAATTATGAGGTAGTAATATGTAATAACCATCCGGCAAAACATAGCCGATAACTTATAGAAATTTTCCGACGCCATTGGTAGCTTGTGTAGAAAATTATAAGCCATTCTACTTTACAAGCGTTGAATTTTATTGTGTTTTAGCTAGAAAAGAGTGCCTAGAATAAGGTACAGAGAGTATATATGACGTCTATAATCCTCAAATTTGTTTCTTTTTATGCCACTTTATTGAGTATACGTTAATAATCAAAATTTTCAGAGGAACATTATATTCCCTATTCAAAAAAATTTATGTTAAGTATACTGAATATATATATGGCATTATAGTAAGATTCGTAAGTTAATCATAGGAGACCTGGTTTTTTTAAAGATAAGATATCGATATAGAATATTTCTTAAATATTCCATGTTCACATGTTACTTAACCATAATGTTGAAGTACTGTATAAGAATAATCCTATAATCTTAATATATGGGAGAAGATATTTTCTTTATTGTAATGCTAACTAATTACTTACATAGATGTAGATTATACTTTCTTATAGTTAAGCTAGGGGATTATTGTTTTTGAGCCTAATAGTTAATAATAAACTATTCTGTTCGTTCTATGATAAAAATATTTTCTCATCGTTGAAAATCATCAATTCATATAGTCCTGAAATTTCTTTTCCTCCCATAGTTACTGCTTCACTATATAGACAATAGTCTCTTTTCTACAAATGAAAGAGCTCATTTTATAAAACAGGGTTTCTAACAACTTAGTTTAAGTTTGTTCCAAAATAATTTTGGATGGGATCTTTAAGACACAAAACAATCAGTACTAAAAAGTCTTCAAAAATAAGATTTAACTGAGATGTTAGAAACCCTGTTTTACGAACTGAATTTATACATAGCAAGAGGATATATTACTCATACAAGACATTAGTATAGATGGGAAGAAAATTGATTTCAGGACTATATGGATTGATGAATTCTATTATGAGATAATATTTTTAAATAGTCTAACAAACTATTCAAATGTTCATAGCATTATTGAATATCTAATAACAAAACTTTCCTAAATTACAGATGCTGGACCTGACAAAAGAAATACTATTAAATCTTAGATAATATTACTACTAGAAGCATAACATCTAAGTAATGGGCCCATATTTTCTAACATAACTAGTAACTTGATTTAAGTAGCCTTTCAAAAATGCTTAGATAACTCGTTTGCTATATGTCAAGAAGCTCCTTAAATGAAACTACAAATCTTGAACTAATAACTAAAACGTATTCGTCATTTATTTCATAGCAAATATATCATGCGTATATATACACTTATTTTCTGTCACCATAGGATCTGGTGGCGTAATCACCGTCGATAACAATCACGTCTTGTGGTCTGTAATCATGTCTACCACTGAAGTAACTGTCTAAGATGTTCTTAACACCATCGGCGTATCTAGTTTGTGCATCCAAAGAAGTACCACTAACATGTGGAGTCATAGCATTACCTCCACCATAGCTGTTTTTCATGGATCTCCAAGGGTGATCCTCTGGAGCAGGTTGAACATTCCAAACATCACCACCGTAACCTGCAAGTTTACCAGATTTAACAGCCGCAGCTACATCTTCAGCAACAGCAATAGCACCTCTAGCTGTGTTGACTAAATAAGCACCATCC